>OX375775.1:2667142-3267678 GCA_947359385.1 Chesias legatella
TCTATCGCATTGCAATAAATCAGTTTGTTTGCAATGCTACGTGATGGACGGCTCCTTAAGAGCACTGAAAGTTTTAACATCGACATTTCCAAACGATTTTTAATAAAATGATAAGTTTTTCATTTATATAATTTAAGGTTATGATTCTATACTTCACATTTTTTTACAGTTCATAACACGAAACCTTTAAATAAATAGAAAATTTAAAACAGAAGAAAATAGACAAGGAAATTGAACTTTAAAATCAATTCAATTCAAAACAATAATAATAAAATGCAATTCAAATAGAATGATCGTTTATGATCATGGTAAATTAATAATACAAAATTCAGTCGCCGCGACTAAGAGATAAGTAAAATTATTGATGTGACTGGATTCACATACCCACTGTAGTGCTATCGATAATCTTGTGATAGTTCGACTTTGGGGCTATATTCTCGCGTGAAAACATAAATCTCATCGGTATTCCGCCCCATATTATTATTTTAAGTAATTTGTATTTAATCAATCGTTTCACACTCTTAAAATGTAGAACACATTAATACAAACAATATTTATATATATTACATATTTATTTCTCAGCCATTTCCGAATTCTGCGTTGAAATTATTATAAAATATCTCATGAGAGATTTTGAACACACGAATTGTTTCGCAAGAATATAACCCCAGATATATTCGCAATCATTTCTTGTCGAGCGACCATATATAACATATTTATAATAGCTAAAGAAAATAAATGTTAAAATAAAAATGCGATATTCCCCGTAATAACTTTTAGTTTTTCTATTAGAAAGACTCGATAGTCACACAAATCGCGGTAGAAGAATAAATAAAAATAAAATATGATGACTTTGTTAAAGTTAAAACATAATTTCAAATATTAAAATCTATACAATATTAGGTATTAAATTAAAAACAGTTGTATCTAAATATAAATTCTATTCGCTGGTGTTTTTCAAGTGGAATAGTGTTTAAAATAATTATTTTAGTAACTGATTCAGATTTAAGGCGACTGCGAGCGAGTGGAGTTACGCAAAGGCAAACAGGAATTTCTTCCCCTACATAGGTAAGTGACGAACCAAGTCGCATCGCATTGCGCCTGAACCATGACATAAAAATTCCCTTCAAAGCTATACAAAGCACTTATGCTATTGAATAACAACTGATCGTTTACAGGCCAGTTAGGAGCTCCACACATCGGACTAACTGCGTTAGAGACATATTTGGTTAGAGGACCGATGTGTGGCGTTACCGCGCGGCCGCTTGCATCGCTTCTTCTGCCGAATCCCAGAGGGTTTCATGACGTCCCACAACACAATAACATTATTAGCATCAACCTTTTTTTAAAACCATTATTTATATGTAAGCCTAAGCATATATTCTATGTAGTTGTGTATAAAATCACTTAACTGTAATTGGTAAGTATTCCCATTGCTTATTTCAAGGTCTTGTCTAATCCATGGTCATTAAAATAACTGAAATCTATTGTGACAAGTCTAAAATCCTTTATAGGTTTCTTGTTTGTTCTTTCCTATGGAAGAAGGGTCTAATCAGCCAAAATTAGCGATCGGTACTATGTTGTAGGTACATCATTTTAAAAAGGAAATTTTCGTTTTTTTATGAAATAAAATAAATAAATGTTTAAAGAAAAAAAAGAAAGAAAAGACATGAAAAGAAGACGTGACACTTGTAGGGTGATTAAATTTCGAAAAAAAATCGGTATATTGGTTTAATTTTAAATTGGAGTTCAAATTGCAATAAATCTGTTTTTTTCAGCTATTTGTATATTTATTTTATAACAAGTAAGGTTGTCAATGCCATTTCGCTCTAAGATTGTGAAATAGTCTTCAAATGTTATTAAAAACAAATTAGCTTACCTAGGACCCGGCTATTCAGTTTCAACAGTTAACATTACATAAGGCTGAATTAAGTCTATCTTAGTGTAGTTTCAAGTCCAGCTTAAATTATGTTTATTGCAAACGGGGCGTACATATGTCTCGTGGATAAAATTAACAAAATACAACTACAAAATTTAATAATTACGTGTATAAACTAGTTACAATATAATAAAACATTTCATATGCATATAAGCGTCCTTTCGCTAATTTAAACGTTCACACGAAATTAATATTGGCTGTTTGTGTAGCGTTCCAATTAGTTTTTTTAATATGAAACATTTTTAAAGCATTTTCGAGACGCTATATTTAAAGAACACACTAATTTCTATCAGTAACAGCCAAATAGTCACGTGTTTCGCACTTTGGGAGTCGACATTTCTATCACCGGGTGACCGGATATCAGAAAATCCGTAATTTCAAGAACCACTGGTTTCCACCGAATTCACGTTACTTTAATAAGGAATTCACTGCCTATCGAACTCACTATATCTCCGTCCGTGTGTACTAGCGCTGATTGGCAGTTGGCTGACACTGGTTGATGGTTGGCCATCTCTGGTTGAAATCGGGCTGACTAGCCATCGGTTTACTTTGGAGCTAGCTCTGGTCGATATCTGGATAGCGCTGGTTTCCGGCAGGCTATCATTGGTTGATGTTTTCGTGCGAGCACAAGTTGACGCGTGGTCGGCATTCGACGATATCTAAAATTCACGTAGCTTTCACCTAGCTTTTTTTGCCTTTTACCTAGCATTGACCTCTTGTCAGCACTGGTTACCCCGTGGCTAGCGCTAGCTGGCACCTTGTTAGCAATGGTCACAATTCTAAATCAGTGCTATAACTTAGTTTACAGCTTGACCGGAGATTAGTACTGGTTAACTTGTAGCGAGCATCAAGCGCCATCTCACAACATTTTTAGAAGCCGCATCATCACTCTAGACATTATCGACTGACGTTTTGGCAGCATTAATCGCTATCTAACATCATCGTTTAACGCCGTTTGTTACACACACACTATAACTCTTCCCAGTACAGGTTGGTTGATGGCTACTACTGTTGGTTGATGGCTAGCACTGGTTGAGTGTTGGCTGGCACTGGTTGGTTAATGGCAAGCTCCAGTTGAGTGTTGGCTAGCACTGGTTGAGTGTTGGCTAGCACTGGTTGACGTCCGGCGGCGTAGGCAGGTATGGGTCGGCTCGTTTGTGCTCGATAAGCGCCTTCACGGTGCTCGAGTCGGTGGGCAGGTCGGACTTCTTGCGCAGGAGAGGTTTGCTGGCGTTGTTGTAGCCTTGCTTCCGTACCTGAGAACAATTATACTGTTGATCGAGCTTTGACCGCCGACTTATCGTAAGCGACAATTATACCCAAATAGCATTTTATGTTGCAAGTGATATATTAACTGTAACGGACAAGGTGTTGTCGAGATTTCCCGCCATATAGGGATTCCTGTATTCGAATATATAGCGATTGCAGAGTTTATCGTTAAAACGCAATTTTTTCACATTTTATTTTAATATATCACTTGTAACAAAAAATGCTATTTGGGCAAAAGGTAGGTTGCGAAAAATAAATATGTCGCGTGTCAGGTGGGAAGCGCGACTGGAGTTCACTCGTTGAGTAACGCGCGTTTAGTATGAAATGCGTGTTTTTTTATGTGGTACAGTTACGAGCAGATGACCCACCTGGTGTTAAGTTGTAACCTCTGCCCATAACAAGCGATTCGGCTTGGGTCCTCCCCTGCTAGGTACGACAAGACCCAAGTCACATCGCATGCGTTCGTAATTCTGAGACGTGTATGTGGAATGTCTAATGTGCCTGTAATTTCACCGGCAACCACACCTTTCTGGGCATGGTGGCAGTACTTCCCCGGACAATTACTTGGACGTAAAAATGACGCGTCCCCTGACACGCGTCATTTTTACGTCCAATTGGGCGGTACGGTATGGGTGACAATTTACCTCATGATTGTCGAGCTGTATGTGCGCGTGGGCAGGCAGCACGTGGGCGGGCGGCCCATGGGCAGGCGGGCCGTGGGCGGGCGGGTTGGCGGCCGCGCGCGCCTCCAGCCGCTGCCAGATCTCCTCGCGCTGCTGCTCTCTCTCGCGCTCTCTGAAATAACACATATCCATCAAGGAGCTATAGAAAATTTCTTGAAAAAAAAATGGCGCCTTGTTGATATGAAGTTAAAGATGGAAGCAGTCACATATTTTTTTGACGAATATTGTACGTGCCTGTGACTGCTTCCATCCATTTTTTTACACAAAAATAAAGGTTAATGTCGTCTGACATATGTAAGCATCCGTATGTTATTAGAACTCACTAAGACAAGTAATTTGGACGAGGACTCTCAAATGTCAAAGTTTTAATTTTCCCGATTAGAGATCGGATGAAATGTGACCAGTGATTGACAAATATTTGAGGTCATTGTTGGTATGTTGGGACGTTGCTGTCTACAGTATTATGGGCGGGCGGGCGGGCGGGCGGTTGGGCGGTCGGATGGGCGGGCGGACGCTAGTATCTAGTATGTACCTCTGTTTCTCGTGTTTGTACTGTTGCGTGCACTCGTCGAACAGTTTCTGGTTCATCTCCATGAACAGTTTGAGCGCGTTGTACACGAGCCCGTGTATCGTCTTGTTCCAGTGGCTCTTCGTGTTGCGGTACAGGGAGGGGAACATTATCGGCAGGATGTGAGTCGCGTTGTCAGATATCAGGGACATTATGTACTCGTTGTTCCAGTAGTACAGAGCTCGCTCTGCCACCTGCGACAAATGTAAATAAGTATATATTAAGTAGGCCATTGTAGTAGGTATCATAGTGATCGTGGCTTCGATTCCCACCCAGGACGAATATTTGTATGACGAATATAAATGTTTGTTTTGTGTCTGGGTGTCAATATTTATTATATGTATGTATTTACAAAAAATAAAAGCTATGTTGTCTGGATCCCATGATACAAGCTGTGCTTAGCTTACTTTGGGGGCTAGATGGCGCTGTGTGAAATGTCCACCAATATTTATTTATTTATACGTGCAGTCTTCCTGTGTTAATACCGCGTGCAACTGCAAACTGACAATTCCAGGCGCGATGTTTTCCCTCACCGTTTGAGAACGTACGAACGCACATAAATCTTACAATCGAAAAACTCATGCACGTTGGGGTTTGAACCGGCGACCTCCGGATTGAGACTCGGGGGTCAGTACCACGCACTCACCTGGAAGTGTGGACTGGAGACGCACTTCGCGAGCTGCTTGAACAGCGGGTCCATAATCTTCTGGAACTCCGCCGGCTCGATCACGTCAAGTATTTCCTCCATTTCGTTCAGAAACATCACCTCTTTTGGCGAGTGGGTCTTCGGCCAGTATTTTAATAACGCTCTGTGAACACACGAACGGTGTAAATTAACATGTTAATTTTAAATTGTGGTCGTATTATAATAACAAATCATTTATTCATACAATCATCACGGGATCATTAGTACATTTTTTGTAAATACATACATATAATACATATCAACACCCAGACACAGAACAAACGTCTATATTCGTCACACATATGTTTGTCCTGGGTGGGAATCGAACCCACGATCTACAGCGCCGAATAATTCTTCCCCATGGAGGGTCGGATAGGGTTTGAACAGGCGTCAAACTTAGCGATAAGTACGCGTGACCTTGTTTTGAATATTATTGACGTTTCCAAGACATTTCTTCGTGAATTCTATGGAAATAAAGTTTTTGATTTTGAAGGCAGGGACTACCAACTGAGCTATGAGGCTAGTCAACGTTGCAATACTTTTAACAATTTATAATAATATACATATGTTATTGCTCACCTAACTACGGGCTGTGTTAAGGAGGGGTCCTTCTCGAGGAACTGCACCACGCAGTACGCGAGCTGCGGATGGTACACCGACAGTGATTTCGCCTTGTGCAGTGGCAGCAGTACCTGAAATGTACAAATAGTTCTATATACAGTATCAACTAACCCAAAGGGGTGATGTTTCTGAACGAAAAAAATATTAAACGATTGGTGGACCTTATAATACACAGCGCCACTGCTTGCTTGGCAGCAAAAATGGGTATGGTGGCAGAACTTCCCGGGTCAACTTGACTTAATTCTATTGCTAAGAAAAAAATAAAATATATAATAATAATAATAATAATTAAATATATAAGTACATATACAGGGTTACAGGAAAAGTCGTGCTAGATCCGTTAAGGGCGTGGAGTACCCATCATTTCTGACTTATTTCACTATGAAACACCCTACCCTAAACTTAACCCTTTTCGAGATATTCGACTTTTAATTTTTTATTGAATAATGCCGATTTTTAGGCTACGAAATTTATTTTTGTTTATTTTGTGTATCTTATTATTATTATTATTGCATTTTTACATGTGTAATAAGATGCTTTAGGACATCAATCATTAAAATAGTGCATAAGTTAATTGAATAGACCGTAGTAGACAAGTGAAAGTAAAAAAATAAAAAATATATTAGCAAGCTTATTTTTCTCTAAGGGATATCTAAAAAAAATATTATGACACTTGTTCGGCAGATATTTTTTAAAATATCTACGTTTCATCAGCTATCTAACGAGGTATAATAATCTAGGGTTTTATTCAAATGCATTGGAAAAAAATTAGTTTCATAGGCGACAGTGGAGAAGAAAATTTATACTTAGCCCTAAAAAGTAAAATAAAACATTAGGTATGCATGAAATGTCATTTATTAAAGGTTTTCACACAACTTTTTCTTATTCTACAGTTCATGTTCAACATGGCCGCCTCTATTTCTGAAACATTGTCGCATCCTTCTACGGAGACCAGTCTTCACTACTCCAGTGGTCAACGTGGTCCTCATTTTATTTGCTGCATCCACAATCCTTTCTCTTAAGTCTTCCACAGACAAAACTGGATTCGGCTCGCTGTACACAAGACTTTTCATGCACCCCCATACATGAAAATCCATGGGAGTTAGGTCCGGACTTCTTGCTGGCCATGGCAACGGCCCACCTCGTCTGGGTCTTCTACGTCAGCATTTAGCATAAATCTGCAAAAGTCCAATCTTCTCGCGGGGTCTCCTTCTTCAATAACGTGTACCGGCGTGTAATGGTACGGGTATAGGCCAGCAGTATGCACTGTAAACCACACTCTCCATTGCGAAAGTCCCAGATCACGGGCAACAATATTAGTGGAAGTAGTCGGATCCGCTCGAAAGCGTTGCACTATCTCATTGTCCTGTTCTTCGTCGTCAATTCGTGGTCTTCCCATGTCTGTATTTCGTCTCAAAACAGAGCCAGTTTCTTTAAGTCTTCGATAAACTCTGTCAAAACAGGCCACATCCGGCACTCGACGACCGGGGTAGCGAGTTATGTATTCGTTACGAGCTACCGTTAGAACTGCTACCTGGAGCGTCCCAACTACTTTTTTCCACGAAATGTAATACAAACCCTAGATTGTTAGACCTCGTTAGATAGCTGATGAAACGTAGATATTTTAAAAAATATCTGCCGAACAAGTGTCATAATATTTTTTTTAGATATCCCTTAGAGAAAAATAAGCTTGCTAATATATTTTTTATTTTTTTACTTTCACTTGTCTACTCCGGTCTATTCAATTAACTTATGCACTATTTTAATGATTGATGTCCTAAAGCATCTTATTACACATGTAAAAATGCAATAATAATAATAATAAGATACACAAAATAAACAAAAATAAATTTCGTAGCCTAAAAATCGGCATTATTCAATAAAAAATTAAAAGTCGAATATCTCGAAAAGGGTTAAGTTTAGGGTAGGGTGTTTCATAGTGAAATAAGTCAGAAATGATGGGTACTCCACGCCCTTAACGGATCTAGCACGACTTTTCCTGTAACCCTGTATATATATTAAAAATATTTTGTACAAAATGGCGTATTAATTATTTATATTAAACTGCACCCGTGTGAAGACGGGGCGGGTCGCTAGTGAATTACAAAGGGTTTGTTACAACAGAGGATTACCTAATCACCCCACTGTGTATTTTAAACAACGTGTGTATCTTCAAACTGTGTCTCACCCTGAGTAGAAACAGTTTGTGTTCCTCTTTGAGCGGCAACGCGAACCCGTTGATGATAGATCCGAGGATCTCCAGCAGCTCCGCTATGCCGTTGTGGTGCTCAGTCTCGTATATAAACCTGTGAAACATTCACTCAATAATATAAATACATACAACAAATATATTTTTTCGAGTTTTCGTCTCGAGATAGGCCTGCGAGTGTCCTTGCATTAGCGGGTGGTACGGATAAGCTGAATTAATTAGAAATAAATCTCTCTTAATGGCAGGAAAATTCGTGCCATTTATATATATATACGATAAGGGAACAGGATGCGCGCCCTCCAAATGATTAGATAATCACTGTGAAAATAAAGCCTATCTTTTACATTATATATGCATATTGACATAATTAATATTACAGATATAAAAAAAAAGAAGTGTGTGTGTGTGTGTGTGTGTACTTTATTTGTAGTAGAACTTTGAATCCATTAATAATCAATTTTATTTTATTTATATCTCTGACATTCCTTGATTTACTATTTTATTTGTTTTGTGTTAATTTTGTATTATAATAGCTTGTATGTAAATTCTAATGTTTTTTGTTGTTTGTTTTTGATCATTTATTTTAATGTGTAGGTTACGTATAAGTACGTATTAATTTCCGCATACAATTTCAATTGTTACACTGGAATAAATAAATAAATAAATAAAAAGTATACTAACAACCTCAAAGGTCACTTATACGATTACCCTTTGAATCCCTACACGTGTCTCCAGGGTGGTGCGAAAGGAGCAACCCAAAGTAGCAGTAGAACATGTGCCAAGTTCGCCCGGAGAAGTACTGCCACCACACCTGGTAATCTGCCGCCAAGCAGTGATGCACTCGTGTTGCTGTGTTCCGGTGGAAGGGAGTGGGTGCCGGCGAAATTGCAGCCACATGAGACGTAACATCCCCGTCTCGAGATGATGGACGCAACGCAATGCGACTTCAGTCATCCCGTACTTTGGTAGCGAGGACTTGACCCGTATTGCTGTTGTCTATGGACGGCGTTACCACTTAACATCAGGTGGGCCGTCAGCTTGTTCCATGACTTCAATTACATTAAAAAAAAAACTATCTATATATCTCTTTTATCTATGGTTTACTGAATGTCGTTGCTATTTTGAGGTTAAAATTTATCAACAGCTTTCAATCAGTTGTCGTTTTCTTAAAACCCTTTGTTTTTCTACATGATAAAGTTATGTGACAAGCAGATGGCCCACCTGGAGTTAAGTGATAACCCCTGCCCATCACAACAAGCACTGTTTGCGTCTGGTGTGATAAAGAAGTAGAGCATATTACTAACAACTTTATACCGTCAATTACTTGAAAACGTAGGAAAACTAATGTTTGAAGAACATTTTCAATACCTACTCATTGTGCAGGAAAGCGATGATTAATTGCTAAGTAATTGCCTTCTAATTGGTCTTTGTTGTGCGCCTATTTCTGTCACATCGTACATTTAATTAGGCCTGGGTGCGTCTCCTTGGATACCTTTGCTATACGCTAGGTAATCTCAAGAAAGCATACAATAACATGTCATTTTTTATGTGACGATGGTGTCTGATGGCCCACCCGATGTCAAACGGTTTCCTCTATATATTTTATTAACGAAAAACTATTGAGCCGATATGGTTGATACTGGAAACTCTACTATTAGTGCCACATGCTCTACCGAACCAGTGGAGTGAAAGTCAAAAAAAAGTATCAAAGTGCGCTTGAAATGGACTCATTTCGTAGTCTTGACAAATGCCTTCGAACTTTTGTCCTACTAGGATATGCCGGGTTTCCTCACGATGATTTTTATCACCGCTTTCATATGTGTATATACTCAATAGTCCTTGTCAGAATTTTTACGAGCGACATCCAGATTCAAACTCATTATCTGTAGCGCTAGGCCACCACATTCTCAAACAAAATTAGCACAGCTCCAATTGTGACTCGATAACCGCAGGTTTTTAAACCATTGCCGCTATAAGAAGCTAGAGTAAATGATAAATGAACATACTCTAAATATTATATTTATTCTTACTCTAATTTATGAGTCTATGGTTACTTTTTACAAATGTTACCTACCTTAGTTTTTAAGTGATTTAATGATTTTCTTTATTTATATTGTATTTTTGTAGATAAGTAAATATTTGTTTTGTTTTTTGTTAGCACGCCGAAATTGTTTCCTACCTTTAAGGTTGTCTGGCAGAAAATGCATTAGCATTAAGTCCTCCTGTACATTGTATTATTTTATTTACGTGTGCAATAAAGAATTAAATACTCACTTATAGAAAACATTGTTGATCTGTTTCCTAATGTAGGCGCGCAGCACTAGGAACTTCCCGTATATCCTGTGGAGCGTCGTCTTCAGGAAATCTCGCTCGCGAGGATCCTCCGAGTCGAATAATTCCAACAACTGAAACAATGCAATACATAGGTTATATCTACATATACACACACCCAGGTGCCACAGAAAACCAGCGCTGAAGCAGCCACGAGATTTAAAGAAGAATTAGCCGCAAGCAAGGCGACTCATTTACGAGCTGAGGGCGCACCCCTATTTTACCCCTCGGAAAAGTAGCCTAAGTTACTCCTTGTTACATCAGCTATCTGCCAGTGAAAGTCCCATCATAATCGGTCCAGCCATTTCAGAGATTAGCCGGAACAAACAGACAGACGGACAAAAATTGTATAAATTTTTATTTTGGTATATGTACCGTGTATACTTCCATATGCACTTAGAGAAAAGCTGTTATTTTAATATTACAAACAGACATTCCATTTTTTTTATTTTTATGTAAGTATGTATATATAGATGAATATATTATCCAAGTCTCGATCGCGCCACTATAAGGTTACAGCGAGAAACATCGTCACAATACAAGGTTTCCGATAACAATACTATTAATCACAGACTGGCCTCTTAGCTCAGTTGGTAACCCTGCCTTCTGTAGGTCGTGGGTTCGATTCCCACCCAGGACATACATTTGTGTGACGAGCATAGGAGTTTATTCTGTCTCTGGGTGTTGATATATGTATTATATGTATGTAATTACAAAAAAGTATATATGTATGTATATGTGTATATCAGTTCTTTTGGTTCCCATGATACAAGCTGCGCTTAGCTTACTTTGGGGATAAATGGCGCTGTGTAAAATGTAAAAAAAAAAATGCGTTTTGTGAAATATTGGGAAGACATAACTCCTAACTAATATTATAAATGCGAAAGTAAGTTTATTTATTTATTACGCTTTCACGCCAAAGCCGCGGAATCGATTATGATGAATTTGGATATCACCCCGCAATATAAATACATTATATTACTAAGTTGTTAAAAAATATATATATTGCTAGGTATTGTATTACTCGCTATTAATAGCGACTAGGTGACACACGTGACTCGATCTAGCTAGTCGTGAGTAAACTTGTTTCTACAATTATGACCTACAAACTATTATGGCTATTATTATTAAAATTGTAACCGATTATGGAATCTAGGCACCTAATCTAGCGATCGTACATCGAACCAGTGACTCGAATAGTAGAAGTAACAAACCATCAAAGAAAGAAAGAAACACTTATTCAACACGAGATAACGAAGCGAAAACTATGCAAAAAATAGGAAAATAACAAATACAACTAAAAAAAATGTGAGCCGTCACGGGACGCCTGGCAGATGTGAAACATCGACATTATTTTGTAAGAAACTAAGTACCCCATCACTAATAATGTTTATGATTTGTCGTAACCTTGAACGGACCAATCAGCGCTCATGCCGTGGCGACGCGTCGCCAAGCCAGAAATCGGTTTTACGTGCGGCTATAGATGTTTCACATCAAAAGGAAAATCAAAACTACACAATACTGTGCGCTTGGTAACGTAAGGTGTGTGTTGGGTAAGTTTCAGTCAGCGCTGGTTTACAGCCTGTACATCGTGTTGCAAAAAATAGTAACTACCTGAATTATTTTGTTATTTAGCTTCTAATTTCTCGATAACTATGTAAATTCTGAATGAGAAATAAATATCGTGTTACTAAATACTAATAAATATTATATACTAATAAAATACATAAATTTAGTTATGTATTTTATTTTATTTTAAACAGTGTACAATAATGATATAATCTATCTATCTATCTTAAAGCTTAAAAATCAGGAACGCGGATGTGCCAGCCCGTTACCTTGTGTTAATAAAATTCTGTACATTGTCAAAGCCACCGCGGCCGTCATTATGTAGTAAGAATATATGTCTTAAACATTTTATGTTAAATTTAGCTACGTCAGCAAATAACACGCCGGAGTTATATGAAAATTTCCGAGTGGTTTGAGAGCCGGCATTCTTTAATTCCGACCACACAACGCGAGCACGTTGAAATACTTTTTTAAAGCATGTCAGAGAGGTTAGGTTGCGAAAATACGTTGAGTGGCGTTTATTGCTTAAAAAGCTCATACCAAGATACAGTTTTGCAGCTGTAAAGCTGCTTTCAGAAAGAATCATGAGATGGGGAAAAAAGTCTGTAGGAGCGCACTTAGGACATTCTCCTCGCATTTATAATGGTAAAACTAATCCGCCTTAAGCTTAAATCCACATAAATCTTAGTACTTGGATTATGAATTTGGTTTAGAAAGATTTCAAACGGAACTTTTAGCGGACATCGCGAATATCTTTTATATCGATATAACATATACATATATATTACTTGGTCTATCACTATGGCATTGGACTGCCACTTATATATTACTAGCTGTTGCCCGCGCTTTTGTAGGTTGTTCGTTTTTAATACATGTAACTCAATTAATCAATTGATTACAAAATAATATTATTTATTTAAAAAAATAGTACTCTAAGTTGGTATTTGGGTACTCTTACTTAATTATCAAATTATGTATAAAAAAAAAACACTAAACGGCATTGATACCGGGATCCTGGTAATCACTGTCATTAACGTATTTCAATACCGGTATTGAAAACCTTCCGGTATCGGACGCTATAACCGGGATGGCTCTGTGTTTGTGTAAATAACTTGTACAACCAGTTCTAAAGGACACACCACCGGTCTGGGTACGCCGCAGACGTCTCAGGGTGGGAAAAAAGACGCAACAGGGTAATTCATTCCACGTTATCTTTACGTGATAAAGTTAAGGAACAAGCAGATGGCCCACCCAGTGTTGAGTGATAATCTCTGCACATAACAAGCAATGCCTTACCTACATACTATGCGATTTGGTCTTCTTGTACATATACAAGAAGATTAAATCCCATAGTATGTATCCGTAACTGTGAGACATGAAGGTCGAAAGTCTCATGTGTCTGTAATTTCACCGGCGACCACAGCTTTGAAACCGTAACAAGTAACGCGAATGTTTAAGTGCTTGGCCACAGAAATAGTGGCAGTACTTCCCCGAAAAGAACTTGGCATAAGTGCATATTATAGGTTGACCTAAGACACACTACTGTAGTTATGAGAACAGGATCTCACTTGGCGCAGGTAAAGCTTTTTCCTATATACATACATTAAATGCCCATGCCATTTCTGTCGCCAAACAGTAACGCGTTCGCGTTACTGTGTTTCGGTTTGAAAGGTGTGGTTGCCGGTGAAATTACTGGCACATGAGACATTACAGGTACACAGGTCTCATAGTTACGGGCGCATACGATGCGACTTGGGTCTTGTCGTTAGTAGGGGAGGACCCAGGTCGCATCGATTGTTGTGGGCCGAGGTAACCACTTAACAGGTGGCAGGCAGCACGTTCCGGAACTGTTTTAAATAAAAAATAAAAAAAAAACTCACCTGAAGTACAAACTTCTGGTCGATGTACTTCTTGGCGACATTGGGCTGGAAGTCTGGCGACTCGAGTAGCCTCAGGAACAGCTCGTACACGAGCTGCAGATGCGGCCACGCCGCCTCCAGGGTCGGCTCGTCCTCTTCGGGGTCAAACTCCGCCCCGTTGGGGTTGGACGACGGAGGGAGAGTCCGGAACAGGTTGGTCGAAAACTGGGGACAAGCAGACGTCTGAACGCGTGCATCACTGCTTGGCGGCAGATCACCAGGTGTCGCGGTAGTACTTCTCCGGGCGAACTTATTATGAGCTCTATAGTTTCCAATCATGCTCATGCATCTAGAAATATGCTGGTTATAAATACACGATGCTGTTTAAAATCGTTCAATCGTATCGCGCTCCGCGAAATTTAATTTTCACGGTTTATGAAGCAATTTTACCATTTAGTTGTCAGTCGAATTTCATTCAATTTCGGTTATCTGGTGTGTACTCTGTTTTAATCAATACTTTGATATTTTAAGTAAGTTTAACTTATAAGGAATATTTATATTTAGGTGAAAAAGGAAGGAAAAAGGTGAAATATTAATCTTTCCCATTTCACCAGAAATAGGCGAGTCGATAAGCGAATTATTCCGTAAACCGTGGCATTTTTCATTTAATAACGTTACGGAACGGTAGCCCACTTAAATGTTAAGTGGTAATAAATCTCTGCCCATAAACGCAATACAACTTGGGTCCCCCCAAAAAGACCCAAGTCGCATCGTATGCGCCCGTAACTTGCAAGCGTGAAGGTGGAATGTCTCATAACATGGAATATATCAAGTGATAACGCTAATTACATGCTGAATACTGAAGTTACTTTGGCATGTTTGTTGTGCATTTATTGCCTTTTCAGACACGATCGATTTGCTGCTCGCGCACAATATACATATTAATAAACCAACATTGTAATTAATAAATGTTTAGTGCAAACGAAAATTATATCTTACACTAGCTTTTTTCCTGACTACGTCCGCAAGGACTACGGCATTGGTTAGGTTTTTTTTTTTATTGTATTATATTCAGCTCTCTCGTAAAAGCGCGGTTAAAATGATGAATAAAACTTGGGTTATATCACTTTTGATATTAATTTTTATGTCAATTAATTAATTAAGTTACACTTTTCTGTATGCAAAACTGGAACAGGAGACAGCACTGGCATAGCTATAGGAGAGCTACTCACCATAGTGACGGCTTCCGGATAAATGGCTTCAGTGATGACGCCCCGCTGCGAGGTGACGTACTCCACCATCTCAAGTAGGGCTGCCCTCTTGACCTCCTTCCATTTGAGGTCTGACAGAGGCTCGTCAGCGAAGTCGAACAGGAGACAGCACTGACGCAGTTTCTGGACGAACAGTTGCTCCCGTTCCGCGGCTGGTGCATCTGACGAAGAACGTTACAATTACTAACTAATATAATATAATATTGGTGGACAATTCACACAGCGCCATCTAGCCCCAAACTAAGCATAGCTTGTACTATGGGAACCGAAAAACTGATAGAATACATATATATACTTTTTTTTTTAAGACTGTATAATACATATTAACACCCAGACACAGAACAAACATATATATTCGTCTACAAATGTTTTCCCTGGGTGGAAATCGAACCCATGACCTACAGCGCAGAAGGCAGAGTTACTACCAACTGAGCTATGACGCTTGGTATATTTTCCATCTTTTTACAGTTTTGGCGGTGGGTCTAGGAAATTTTTGAAGTGTTGATTTTTTGTTCATTTTTTCCCTAAACTAGCTATTACAGTCAGTTCCCGGAGACCACCGAGTGCTATAAGTAAAGACATCTAACGAACCTAAACACGATAAAGCTGCTGTAAGCTATTGAGGAGTTGGATGGGCTGCAGGCAGCCCTGGGCCCTGTTTAATAAAGGTGACAATACGACATATATTGTCAAAAAGCGACAAAATTGTAGAATTGTCGCGCTTAGGCTGCCTAATAAAAGTGACAAATATGACAAAAATCGACAGGTGAAATCTTGACATATTTGTCATTGAAAAAGCGTTTAATAAAACTCGACATATGTCAAAAATCCACAGTCAAATTATTTCTGACAGATCTAACTCGCCATAATATTGTATCGTCAATTTATTTATGAATACCAAATTTCTGTTCTTATTAAGAATAGTCTGTTCGGGCTACGAAAACTGGCTCTAAATTTTGACCTAAACAAACATACATAGGTACATACATACAAACGTTACTAGTTAAATAAAAGCTTGTAAAAATCTATATCCTTAACCCTCGGTATTTTGTCACTATAACATATAACATAGCAGAGGGCCATATATCATATCACGGCCATGCTCATTCAAAATATGCATAGTATACCGAGAGGTCAAGAAACGCGTTTCCAACCCAGACTGAAGGTCGAAGGTCGCTGATTCGAACTGCTGATCGAAACGAAGGCGTTTGTTGCATTAAAATTAATATTTACTCACAAAGATGATGGAAAACATCGTGAAAAAGCTAGCTTTTCCTTTAAGCAAAACCTGACGGCACTACATTACCAAGTGTTAGAATACAGACCATTCTGTTTATAGAAAACTAGCTGTACCCGGCATGCGTTGCAATGCCATGTTAAGGTAAAAGTGTCATTAAAAACGAAAAAAAATAAACATTTTATCAGTAATCGACCACCAAGGTTTGAAAATTATTAAAGTACTAATATCGCAATAAAAAAATAGGGGTTGGTGGTAGAAGGGAGAAAATTTAGGGTTGTATGTATCTTTAAAATGCTAAATCATAAAAAAAGATGAAAAAGAAATTTTGGGGTGGACCGCCCTTATTTATCACTTAGGGGTATGAAAAATAGTTTACGTCCTATTCTCAGACCTAGCGAATATACACCAAAAAAAAAACATAAAAATCGGTCTAGTCGTTTCGGGGAAGTTTTGTTACAAACACTGTGACACGAGAATTTTATATATTAGATAATCTGTTATATCTGCAGTGGGAACATAAAATAGTCTACAAAGAGCGGGTCTGTGTGGGAAACATCAAAAATTTACGAGCAAATATTGACGTCATACCTACGCGAGCGATCCTAACAGTATGACGTCACGTCGCAAGCTCGTATCTTCTTCCGCCGCGCCCGGACACAAACATACCGTTATTGCGATATGAAACTTGGAGAGGTGAAATCAGAGATTTGTTCCTGCCTTTATAATGATCATTACCAGAAAAGCGTTAGGTGAAACGTTTTATATTTTAATTACAACTAGCTCATGCTGAGATGGAAACTGTTTTGTGCCTAATTGACAGAAGCTTTGTTGTCTTCTATTTTTTAATCATGTTTTTTGTTTGGTTGAGTTACAAATAAAATATTCTCTCTCTCTCCGAGTGTTGACAAGAGAGAATGACAATAAATTAATGCTTTACGCATTCGAATTGCCTCGAAAATTCTTAACAAAACCCATGTAACTTACAAAAATATCCACTGAATTGAAATCGAGCCCATGTGACTTTAAAAACGAATATCTTCTGAATTATTTCGAAAACATATTTTTTTTATCTAAGGCACTACCGAGATATGCCGGTTTCTGCAAATATTATTAATACAATCTCTGTACAAATAATTTCATCTCGTTATACAAATACATATAAAAAAAACGTTTATTTCGAGTACGTGATCGTAGCAGCGTTCGCAGAAGAAAATGTAATTATGTAGCCTTCTCCATCTCCAATGTTAAAGCTTACAATAAAGAAACCATAAAATACAGCAACGCGTAGGCAATTTCCACCCATTTGCGGGACAAGTAAATACTCCAGTCGAATTCCGTTCGCGATAAATCAGGGTGCTTCAATCCCCCCCCCCCCCCAAGGGGCGATGAGTTGTCCCAAATACGTGCTAGGGGAAAGAAATGCCTCGGGATAAAAGGGATTCGTAATTTTCCATTGAATTTATACCCACTACAAGTAATACTAAACGGTCTACCAACTAGAATTATAGACATTTATACAGTCTGAATTCAGATTAGTTTTTTTATATGCATTGTTTTATGTTAGTTAATTTATATTACGGTGACTAAATAATACATTACATTTTCTAGTAATACTACAGTTATACCATCTCTATTACCTAGTCAAAACAATCTGTTCTCAAAATGGGACCAGCAACTCGAATGAAAAATACGTTTAGCGTTTTTGATATCGAGTTAGTATCCAATCGAATACAAAACATCCGAAGAAACCGGTGCTAGCGTTGTCATTTGTCACTAAATGATGACTTAATTATTAAAATCTAGTAAATGTTAACAGAATCAGAACTTTTGACGTTGATTATAAGTATATTACTCCGTGATTGGTGTTAGTCGGTTTTGTAACTGACTTTGGAGCTTCGGGTTTAGTGGAAGACAAATATTATCGCTTGTTTTAAAGACTATTTAATGGAGAGACTGGCCTCATAGCTCAGTTGGTAGTAACCCTGCTATCTGCGCTGTAGGTCGTGGGCTCGATTCCCAACCAGAACAAACATTTGTGTGACGAACACAGATGTTTTTTTGTGTCTGAGTGTTGATATATGTATTAATATACATGTATTTACAAAAATGTACACAAGTATTATATCAGTTGTCTGGTTCCCATGATACAAACTAGGCTTAGCTTACTTCAGGGCTAGATGGCGCTATGTAAAATGTCCACCACGAAACTATTTTATGCAGTTTCAGTAATGTCTTATTGGTCATCACGAAATAGAATATAGAATTTTCAGCATTGATTACTACGCTTACGATAAGAAGTGGATACTGATTGATATCAACAACAGCACACAAGTTACCTCACAGTACTAGAAACTCTGTTATCTCGTTAGTCGTGACACAATCAATTTGTCCTACTTGTTGTGAATGGCTCAGTGAAAACATTTGAAATATTAAACACTTCTGTGTAGAGAGATAAATTTCGTAAAGACTTCTATGTTTCGCGTCTGGCTGAATGTGTTTAGTACATCAGAAACCAAACAAAAGTCGTAAAACCGCACCTCGACAATGTAAATAAACAGAGGTCGCTGGTACACTGAGATAAGAAACGTTTAGTCTGATACAGTGTGGCTCGCGTAAAAACCTAAACATGCTGACGGCTGATTATCAACATAAAACGTAAGCCACATTATAAACGGGCAAACGACCTCGCGGTGGTATTAACAATTAGCTATGTACAACAGTGAAGGAGAAATAGTCGGGAATCCGCATATACAGAATTAAAATGCCAATGGGAAATTCGCTGCATGGCAAGGACGTCGCATTCCACTTTCCATAGCATGTATAGCGAGGGCCAGTGGCCGCCGATGGCGGTGGGTCGATATTCCTGCAGCGGTTTCGCCGAACTATAGGCTACCTAGACCTATGTGCGGTACCGTTATAAGTCTACGGTCATTAGTTTAAACGCTTGTCGTATTCGAAAGTGTGTACAGTCGTGCCTCTTCAAGGTAGACACCAGCCATAGCACTGTGGGCGACTTATACTCGATTATAATCTGCGTCACGCGAGATAACGACTCGAAAACGATTCCTTGGACGAACAGCTTTCAGAATTACGGCTCCGCTACGCTGAAAATAGATGAGGCTATTTCGCATGCGGATATCGAAAGTAAGACAAACATCGGCGGCATTTGTAAACAGTTCTGTTTAGGCTTCGGGGTTTCGTGGTTAGTGTGGAGACAGCGTCGGGCGGGTCGGAGCGTACGTATCGCGGATACCGGACGCACCTTTGAGCGGGGGGAGCTGCACCATCAAGCTTTCCTTATCGTTATTGGGTATCAGCGGCGGGCGGTCGGGCGAGAGCGCGGGGGGCGGGGGCGGCGGCGGGGTGCGCGCGTCCGGCGGCGAGGGCGCCTTCTGCGACGGAACCTGGCCCTCCATATCGAGGTCGGTGCCAGTGAACAGCGCGAAACGGAAGGCGCGCGCGACGTCGGTCACGCTCTCGGAGCGCTTGGTCGCTGCCTGGCTCGCGACGAGATCGAGCCCCGAGTGGAACGAGGGGGACTTGGGTATACCCAGCGGCGAGACGAGGCGGCGGGGCTTCGTCTCAGCGGCGGTGAACATCGCGCGAGAGGGCGCGCGCGCGGCCGGCCCGGCGTGGACCATCGCAGGCGGCGGCCGGCAGCGGCATCCGAGCTGAGCCCGGCGGCGGCGGCCCGGGACCGGTGCGAGCTGCGGGGCCGGCTCGACTGCCACGCGACGCGCACACACACACACACACGCGTGCGCGCGCATCCCCCGCACCACCCCCCGCCCCCGCCCCGCACACAATACAACCTCCGCTAGGGTCACCATTGCCACGTCATATCTAAATACAAGATTTATATAACAAGCTTTCTACAATCGAGCTTTTGCGATGCGAATGTTTGTGTCAACACCTTTCGCTTGCGAGGACAATTACTGACTTCACGCGACGTAATGTCGCCCTGGACTTGTAGTGTCACTTTCCCAATTTGGAAGGGGTCAGGGGGGGTCGGTAACGCGCAGAGCGACGCGTATCACAGTGAACGGCAATCGGACGCCTTATTACGCGACGAGCAAACACGTAATGTTATGAAACGTTACACAGCAGTAAACAAAACACTGTTCGATAACATGTTGATTGTATTAAATAATAAATATTGGTGGACATTTCACACAGCGCCATCGAGCCCCAAAGTAAGCTAAGCGTAGCTTGTGTCATGGGAACCAGACAACTGATTTAATACTTATTTTTTTGTAAATACATACACATAATATTAGCACCCAGACACAGAACAAACATCTATGTCCGTCACACAAATGTTTGTCCTGGGTGGGAATCGAATCCACGACCCACAGCGCAGAAGGTAGGGTTACTAAGCTGCGAGGCCAGAGATTGTATTGATGGTGGCGTCCTCTCGTTTCATCGAAGATTTGATATTCTCGCAATTACGAAGATAAACGTAATAAGGCCAGGTGTTAAAAGCGTTGCCGATGAAAGAAAGGCCAGACATAAAAATCGTAAATCTTTCACGTCCTCTTTCTGGGAAAACGTAAGAAAACAAGGTGTGGTAGAGGGTCGGTAGTTATGTTTGTGTGTCCGTTGGCCTGTCAGCTCTCGCGGAGCGCCGCGTTCATGTGCCAGAAGCACACCACATCCCCCTCTGCACCATCGATCGCGTCATTGGCATTAGTCTGTTTAACTTTACGAATTTGACGGGTAGAAATGCCACGTCTCTGGAATGGTTTAACTGACTTGGACAAGAAAGTATAATAATTGGTGGGCATTTCACACAGCGCCATCTAGCCCCAAAGTAAGCTAAGCATAGCTTGTATCATGGGAACCACACAAATGAAATATTACTATATACTTATTTTGTAAATACATACATATAATATATATCAACACTCAGATACTGACATTTGGGTTCGTCACACAAATGTTTGCCCTGGGTGGGAATCGAACTCACCAACCAAACCCAGCTGATCTGTGAGGCCATTCATAGCAATTTGATGGCATAAATTGCTTGTATTTTATTTTCTTAATATTTCTTTTATAATATTCAGTTTGCTAAACAGCAAATAAATATTAGTGTATATGTATTTCTAAATATCATTTATGGGTTAAAATGTCAAGTACGTTTTTGCTAAGCTCCTGTCACATAGTAAGAAGCTAATAAACATCAACCAAGGTCCCAAAGATAAGGGCGGCTTAGTGATGACGCGATCGAATTAGCTGATTAGCTTCGCGGCGCGGCGCGGCGGGAACGACCCGTCTACATCTCGTGCTAATTGAGATAATTGTATATGTCCGGGCGTTTTTGAGGTCATTGTTTTCATGTCCAAAATTAGTTTGATACGAGCGGTTATTATGTTATCACTCCAAGAACGCAACTCTTAAAGCTACACAAATCATATATTAGGTTAGACATCGAAACAGTCTAGAAATTCATATTTATGTTACTTTACTTAGACTATCTTCGAAAGGTTGACTGGCCTCATAGCTCAGTTGGTAGTAACCCTGCCTTCTGCGCTATAGGTAGTGGGTTCGATCCACACCCACCACAAATATTATGTGACATTTGTAACATTAATGTTTGTTCTGTGTCTGGGTGTTAATATGTATGTATTTACAAAAGAAAAGTATAGAAGTATTATATCAGTTTTCTGGTTCCCATGATACAAGCTGCGCTTAGCTTACTTTAGGGCTAAATAAAAAAAAAAGGTGTGGTAGCTTGTGAAATGCACGCACACAAGTCTCAGTTACAAGCGCATACGATGAGACTTGGGTCTTGTCGTACCTAAGTAGAGGAGGACCCAAGTCATGCTTGTTATGGGCAGAGGTTACCACTACCGCAGGGGGCCATGTGCTCGTTCCATAACTTTATAACATAGAATTTCATCAGTAAATATATGTTTGAAGCAAACTGGCGCTTAAGTTTGAACTTAACCTATCATCTGTCCGAAAATTGGCCAAATTAGAACTCCCAGTGAGCCCTACACGTGAAACTAATCAAAGTGAAGTTACATGGAACGCGGGTTCAATGCAACTGTGTCCAGCTGCGTCGGGGCAGTTGGCTCGCACACGAATTGTAATGAAAGTAAGTGTTTTGGAATACAATTAGGCTCAGAAACAACCGCTTCGAAGCTGCCACTGGCCGCGCTAAAGCCACTGTAATGTGTTCGTTCTTAGAAAAATGCGGAGTACTTGGCAGATCGCCAGCATTGGAAAGCGATGTGTTTGAACAGGTCTTGCAGTTGGTGTGTATATGAATGCTCCTTGCGTAGTACCTACTTATTACGGCGATATCCAAAATGCAGATCAAAATTGACAAAATTTGTCGATCTGACGAAGCCTTTAGAAATTTTCGACAATAGATAATGACTTCACATAGATCATCTTAAATCTTACATTTCTTAAATTTGTCATTTTTACTTATATTAAGATTACTAACCAGAATTGTATTTAGTTTTATTTTAGTTTATCCTATTTGCTGGATCATTTTAAGGTCCGATGGATAATAATAATATTGGTGGACATTTGACACAGCGCCATCTAGCCCCAAAGTAAGCTAAGCGTAGCTTGTATCATGGGAACTTCTTTTTGTAAATACATACATATAATACATATCTACACCCAGACACAGGACAAACATCTATGTTCGTCACACAAATGTTTGTCCTGGGTGGGAATCGAACCCACGAACTACAGCGCAGAAGGCAGGGTCACTCCCAATTGAGCTGTGAGGCCAGTGATCAAAAGATCATATCAGTTCAAAATTTGTTGGTCCATCTGAGGAAATTTAGCCTTTAGAAATTTTCGACAATGGATAATTACTTAACATAGAAACTATCACTTGGTAATGGTAATATCCCAAGAGCAGTAGAACTCACGCCAAGTTCGTCCGGGGAAGTACTGCCACTGCCCATTTCTGCCGCCAAGCAGTAAGGTATTTGCGTTACTGTGTTCGGTTTGAAAGGTGTGGTTGCCGGTGAAATTACAGGCACATGAGACATTCCACCTACACGTCTCGGAGTTATGGGCGCATACGATGCGACTTGGGTCTTGTCGTACCTAGTAGGGGAAGGCCCAAGTCGCATCGCTTGTTATGGGCAGAGGTTTCGCACTTAATACCAGATGGGCTATTGGCTCGTTCCGTAACTATATCAAATAAAATTTAAAATAAAGATGCGGAATTAGCAATGACGTCAAACTGATTGCAAAGGATCGTCGCAAGACAAAAACATAAGCAAAAACGTACAATAAGTAATGTCTTTGAACAATTACACCCACAGCATAAAACATGGTATTGCTTTACCGATACCGATGCAAGAAGGATTTCTGTATAAACGACGTACAAACTCGTAAGCTTTATATTCGTCACATCGACCCAAATACGTTGGAGGAATATTTAAATTGTTTATGGTTCATATAATAATAATAAAACTTTATCGGGAACAAAGAAAATACACACAATAGTAGCAGTACAACTTATGTCCAGATCATCCGGGGAAGCACTGCCACTACATCCATTTCTGCGGCCAAGGACGCATCCGCTTAAAAGGTGTGACATTACTTCACGTCTCAATACTTTCAGGCGAAAACTACGACATGGGTCTTGCCGTATCTAGTTAGGGGCAGACCCAAGTCGTATTGCCCCCAGGCTGGGCCATCTGCTCGTTCCGTAACATTATCAAAACGTAAATTGGCGAGAGCACGCCGTCGACCAATATTATTCGGGCTAACCTACATTCTGAGTATTGGACAGTGATAGACGTATTCTATTCTGTTCGAGTCACTGGTTCTCTTGAACCAGTGTGGTGAAAGGATTTTAAGTGCGCCTCAGAGAGGCTCTTTTCGTGCACTTGACACATGTCTTTGAATTTTTAATTCTAGAACATGTCGGTTTCCTGACGATGTTTTCCTTCACCGTTTTGAGAACGTGGTATTGCGCACATAAATCTTTCAATCGAAAAAATCTGTTTTGTCGGGATTTGAACCGGCGACCTCCGGAATGAAACTCGGGGTCAGTACACGAAGCCGACTGCATAGAACACGTGTTGACTTTCCATCCTATTATTACACCAATGCCGTTCATAACATCGGTTACACTAACACATGTGATGTGATTTTAATGGCTATAGTATTACGCGACATATTTATTCACATGACAATGAAGATATCTATACAAATAAATAAAATTGGAGTGTCTGTTTGTAATACTAAAATACCTAATAACCTTTTATACAGTTTTTGTCTGTCCGTCTGTCTGTTTGTTCCGGCTAATCTCTGAAATGCTGGACCGATTTTGACGGGACTTTCACTGGCAGATAGCTGATGTAACAAGGAGTAACTTAGGCTACTTTTCCGAGGGGTAAAACAGGGGTGCGTGATAAAACCGAATTCCACGCGGACGAAGTCGCGGGCAACAGCTAGTACACTAATAAGAAGCTACATTATTCCCGAGTGCTATTAGGCTATTTTAAGTTTAAGCTCATACTTAACGCTCCCAGTGCGAAGCCGTGGTACGTAGAAAATCTTACTTGACTCTCACTTGAAGCCAAGGTGGGCAGTAAATAGGGCAAGACTACGACGCCTATGAATAAGACACGAGATGGCAGCTTCTTCAGGAATTAGGACATGTTCAAATGAGTGAATACTCACCGACACGTCACAGAGGAATTCAGGTAGAAGGTATGTCAAAGTCAAAAACAAAGTAAAAAACTTGAATTCCATAGAATTCAAAAGAAATGGCTTGGAAACGTCAATAATATACAAAACATAAAGTCACGCGTACTTGTCGCTAAGTTTGACGCCTGTTCAATCCCTATGCAACCCTCCATGGGGAAGAAAAGTCAAGAAACTTCTAATTTAGGTCGTGAAAACTTGGAACACATGAGCGGTATATTGACTTTTAAGCGTACGATTTGAAAACATGTGCTTGCACACGAAACGACCCAATAAAAACTTTACGGGGAAAACATTGAGTGTAACGATCAACAAATAATAAAGGCGTTCCCATATTGACTATTGCAGAGTTTATATAATTGTTTAATATTGGACTGTAACTTATAAGTATTGATAAATATATAACGACAGTGGACCTGATAAGAATTATTAATATCGAGAATCAGTTCTCCCTGGAGTGGCGCCAAGGGGGGAAACTTTCGAGATTACCCTCCCTGAAACTTTTATATCGAGGGTTTGATGTTATTTCTGTTTATTTTACTAGTACCTATACAATGACAGACAGACAGAGAATTTTATCAAGAAGCTAGCAGCATAAATAAATACATAAATAACTAACAAAGTTAGGCCTTGAATCGAGCGCAACAAACATCACAATGGTTTCCTTGACTTGATCAATTCATACAGAACAAATAATTATTCATATTACGCAACACATTTTTATTGATCCTAGGACGATTTCACAGTATCTACGCTATGTCAGTTCTCAACATGGCTTGAAGCTGAAAGGGGCGGAAACGGACGCCGCAGCCGCGCTAGGGGAGGGGGGTTGGGGGGGATGAGGCATAAAGTGAAGGCGGACACATGCCACTTTGCACAGCGTTTAGCAGCCGTACCGCCTAGGGCTCTTTGAGGTTGGCACAGCTCTTAAATGCACTGTGTGTGCCGCTATTAAGCTATTTACGAGACCACTGATCGAAATAAGACGATAGTTCAAGAAGTTTCTAATTCGACCCCTTTCTCCGAAAAGAAACGTCATTCACTTGACTTCCTTTTCTATTGGCAGAAATAGGTCTGAGTACGGTGATCGCAGATCTCGGAATAATCGTAGTTTATCCTTATCTATTTTTGTACGATAATCTCCCTTTTTTCAACTTGGGGATGAGTGACTGACAGACTGCAGAAATTTTAAAAACGTCTAAAATTTAACCCGGAAGCGATAAGAACAATGAAAAATGGAGGGAAAACCATAAAATTTAGTAAACACATAAATCGATGAGACGCGGCCTTCAAGACAAAGGTTAAGGTCAACCCACACTCAAACGAATACTGTACAGTTTAAATCTAGGACGCCCCACTAGGATCTAAGATCGGCGGTAGTCATCTGAGTATATAGATCTGATGAACTGTTAATTTAATGTAAGTATATTACACAATAATTAATGTATTAATTTATTTTTATGTTTTTATTGTTGGACATGTCACACATCGCCCTCTAGCCCCAAAGTAAGTAAATAGCTTATATCAAAAGAAACAGCAAACTGATTTACTGCTTACATATTTTTTGTAAATATATACATACATATAATACCTCTCAATTGAGCTGTTTTATGAGAAACAAGACAGTTTTCTTAAAATTCACTTTATCAGTATATGACGAGAATGTCTAAATGTCATTTGTGCTAAAAATAAACAGGGACAAAATTAATATACAGCAATAAAATGTTATTTGTTTCATTTTATTTATTACCTATTATTCATAAAAATAACATTACTGAACAACAAACTTGACACTTCAATAAAAACGAATTATAAATGTCAATGTCGTTTTTTTAAGCATTCTTATTATGTATTTTATTTTTTATTTTTATAAAGGTTCATTCAACTGTTTTTTTGCCCGTGGGGCACAATCAGTCTTGTATTAGTTTGGGCATAGGTACTTATTAAATTATCACTTGTATATTATTTGTTCTCTATTTAACAATTCCAGAGACATGGATATAAAGTGATTTGCTAAATAAATTAGCTGCCAGCAGTATGTACTATAAACGAACGAAAAATACTTCTCACTAAACTTACTATGTACTTTACGTATGGAAATATGTGGCTTCGCAGCTCAGTTGGCTGGCAGTAACACTGCCAGCCAACTGCGCTCTTCTGCACTGTAGGTCGTGGGTTCGATTCCCACCCAGGACAAGCATTTGTACGACGAACACAGATGTTTGTTCGGTGTCTGGGTGTTAATATGTACGAGTATAATGTTTACAAAAAAGTATTGTATCAGTTTTCTGGTTCGCATATTAAAAGCTATGCTCAATTTGGGGCTGTGCGAAATCGCAACTGTATAGAAGGTTGGGGTTAAATAAACCTCATTTGTAGATCTTGAGTAAAGAAGGGAGGCACACAAATTTGTACCGTAATTTTCTCTTGTTTGTTACTCTTATTGTTATTTTCCATTACATTACTTGTATCGGGTATTTTATATGTTATATAACCTTGAGTCTTCCTGAAAATATCTTGAATGTAGAAGGAAATTCCTGTTACGCAAATAACATTATATATTTTTGACATTATACATTTCATTTTAACTATCTGCTGCCAAGCAGTAACGTGTTCGCGTTACTTTGTTCCGGTTTGAAAGGTGTGGTTACCGGTGAAATGACACGCACATGAGACATTCCACCTACACGTCTCAGTGTTGCGGGCGCATACTATGCGACTTGGGTCTTGTCGTACCTAGCAGGGGAGGACCCAAGCCGCATCGGTTGTTATAGGCAGAGGTTACCACAACACCAGGTGGGCCGTCGGCTCGTTCCGCAACTGTATCACATAAAAAACTAACATTCGCCCACGACTTCGTCCGCTTTATCGGATATCTCAGGCTTTCGCAAGACTAGCGACATATCCCAGCTTTACGCGGTCACCACTGAGTATGTAAATCATATACAGAAACATTTCCTGGGTATTACTGGAAACTGCATCAAAATACCCACAATAATTTCCGAGATGTACTGACAGACAGAAAAATGCGCGGCATTTTTTAAATATTTTACAATTCTAGTGATGATGTGATGAAGTAACTCTACACACAATTCTGAACCTACCAAATCGTACATGTCAGTGGAGGTTAAATATCACCGAACGAGAGTTCAGTAAGCGTTGAACGTGTCTTGGGTTAAAAACAATCGATTATTATATCGCCATTCGCAGCAACAAGATTGAGCTATTATCCACGAGCAAAAAATAAAACAATGATAAACGTCACATCAGAAACATTCTGTCGCATCTAAATTACAACTATTTTTATCTTAACGATACAAGACAACCTTCGCCGTCGGCAAAAGACGTTTAAATCGTTGTGACGTCACATTTAGTGTGACACACATTTGGTCCATCCAAAGGTTCCCTGGAAGAAATCGCTGATAGCGATAAGGCCGCCCATTGTTTTACCGTACCTTAAAAAATAATCTTTAAGAAATTTCCATGTATGGCGGTGAATAAAGTATTATCTATCTATTTAATCCTCTAAATGTGACGTCACAACGATTTAAACGTCTTAACGCGAAAGCGAACCGACGGCCTCTGGAAATTACGGCAAATGAGATCGCTCATCTGGTAAATAAGATGAGTAAATTACTGCGCCGCGATATTAAACAGATCACGAAAGATTACGAATGGCAGCATATTGAAATACGCATCAGTGCTGTCAGAATTAATGGGATCACATAGGTTTCTGCCGTCAAGCAGTAATGCATTCGCGTTACTGTTTTCCGGTTCCGGTTTGAAAGGAGTGGTTGCCGGTGAAGTTAAAGGTACAAAATTTCATCCAAATCCATTCAGCCGTCTGAGCGTGGAAGAGTAACGGACATCCATAAAAACTTTCACGTTTATAATATTAGTAAGAAGTACTTTATGCCCTAGGAAATATTATTCCTATCTCCATTTTATGAATTTGTCCGTGAACACGCCTTTGTACTCAAATAATTATTACATCAACTCATCCTTCATTAGCAGCAAGCCGAGCCGATGTCGGTGTAGGCACCACATTAGTATAATTAGCGAGATCTCATTGTAAAGGCTTACATTACTGTTTAGCAACACTACATAGTTATTTTGTAGGCAGATAATATTAGATACTCCGCCTGTCGTCTATGAAATTAAGCTAGGGAGGAATGGTAGGCTTGAAATGGACATAAAAACATGCTCACTGATTAGTAGTAGAACAACTTTACTTGTAGAATAAATATAATGTTACTTTTTTATTTTATTTTAACCAGCAGATGGCCCTCCTGGTGTTAAGTGGTAACCTCTGCCCATAACAAGCAATGCGACTTAAGTCCTCCCCTACTTAGGTACGGCCAGACCAAAGTCGCATCGCATGCGCCCGTAACTCTGATACGTAAACGATGAATGTCTGAATGAAGTACTTTTTACTCCGCAATAATATAGCCTTTGTACATCTTGATATTATTTGTGCCGCCCAAGAATCGAAGCTGTAACGGATCTTGCATCCCAGTATTCACGAACTACGCCAGCGACGTCGTAAAAGTAGAAAGTGTGGATTAATATTTCTGTCAAGTGAAAAGCAACGGTGAAGTTCCATAAATTCGCACATTACCTACAAATGTTCTAATTAATTTGTATATTAATACATTCCTAAAAGGAAACCGACCAGTCCACTATGTCTATCACCACCATCGCATGCCACAATGATACCATCCCGGTACCGTATGCAAAAACAATTCATGAACATACTAATATTAATATTATTTAGGTATATAAATATATATGTAGGTATTTGTGTTTAACAGAAATAAAAATATCTTTATTAAATAATAATCATTCAAAATCAAATCAATCATAATTATATTCAATTATTAACAATTATGTGGGTAGGACTCTCTAATGTATTTTAATTTCGAAAAAAAACCTGTGTATGCAGCCCTCTTTTCCGTGGTCTCTAAAATTATTATAATAATTAATCTTATATATTTAATGTAAACAAATGTATTTAAAATTAATCTGACTGTGCGTTTGTTTGTCGAGAATCACAAAGAAACTAATGGATCTAAAACAACAAAACATATTATTGAGTTTAAAATCTTTCTAGCCGTCACCCCCAATTTCGTCTGCGTAGAATTAGTACTTCGAGTAACCTATTTTTTTCTCCAAGGTTTCATCAATCTCCAAACAAATGTAGGCATATATTAAAAAAAAACGTCCGTCACGGGGCGCCTGGCAGATGTGAAACATCGACATTATTTTGTAAAAGTAATATGCAACGCATGCCGTGGCGACGCGTCGCCACGCCAGAAATCGGTTTTACGTGCGGCTATAGATGTTTCACATCAAAAAAAGACCCTAATTAAGTTGATTGGTCAAAAACACACGACACATTCTTTATTTCTTACCAAATGTAATTTGATGAGTTTTATATCCTCTACTGAGATATGATTGATTCCCCATATTTTCATCCCCAATTTCACCCCCTTCAAGTTTTATTTTTGCGACCCAAAGTAGCCTATGTCCTTTTCCAAGGTCCAATCTATGTCTACCGAAATTCATCACAACTGGTTCTATGGTTTAGGCGTTAAAAGGTAACAGACGGACAGAAGTTACATTCGCATTTTTAATGTTACTATGAACTGTTTAATATCCACATATTTCATCTTGCTACAATACTATGTACTAACTTAAACTTACTACACTTGGACGGGTGATCATTGAGGTTACTTCTTACAAAGATACCTGAAATTGTCGTTTCCAGCTAGCAGCTAATCGATTCCTTTGAGTTATATACGTAGTTTGTGAATACGGCTGCAATGTGAAATACTTTAGTTTTTGCGATGGAATGGACGTGATGCCGTTGGGGTAGTAACTTGATAATATTCCATGTCGCCGTGGAAAAACCGCGAACAGCCCACAAATCACTTGCACTGAGGCAATTTCTACTGCAATATTTTTAAAGCGACTTCGTGCATTTGACATATTGTTTAGAATTTTTGGTTCTAGGACCGTTTCCGTTTTTATAAATAAATAATGGTGGACATTTCACACATCGCCATATAGCCCCAAACTAAGCATAGCTTGTACTATGGGAACCAGACAACTGATGGAATACATATATACTTTTTTTGTAAATACATATTAACACCCAGACACAACAAACATCAATGCTGGTCGCAAAAATGTTTATCCTGGGTTGGAATCGAACCCACAACCTTATACCTTAGAAGGCAAAGTTACTAACCGAGTTACGAGTCCAGTTTTCTCGCGATTTGCCTGAATCCATGTTCGTGACAAATAAAGCTGTTCTATTCTATACTACATATCCGTACGAAAAGGAAGAAAAACAGGATGTCAATATGTAAAATGTAACCCCATTCGCAGATATTACAGCGGAAAGACGCCTGCGTTAGATAGGATTATGCTTACGCGGTACTGTCATTTCCCTTCGCAAATGGGATTCGATCGAGGACTAGTGCCATAGTGAATTGGTATGTTGTTTACAACATATGCCTTGGTAAGCCTGTTTATGTGTTAGTCAATTCAGATGGTCAGATATCGTCTACATCCAATTACTGACCACTAGAACAATTTACCAATTGAATATAATATTTGAAAGAAAGAAAGAGTATTTATTTTGCCACAACCAACAATGCAAATTTACATACTAAAACACATAATATTAAAAATTAAAAAAAGAATATTATTTGACGCAACTAATACTTATATACTTTTCTTTTGTAAATACATACATATAATACATATACACCTAGATACACAACAAACATCAATGTTACAAATGTCACATAAATGTTTGTCCTGGGTGGGGATCGAACCCACGACCTACAGCTTAGAATGCAAAGTTACTAACCAACTAAGCTGTGATGCCAGTCGTTACATTAAATTGGTTATGTCACGAGAAACAGTTCACAAGTATCAAGAATGTCGCGGAGAGCTCTATTCTGCGAACCTTATGTCGATCCATCGATCAGTCGTAAAGCCGGGTCAAGATGGGCGGTTTTTGGAAGGGCAAGGCATCCTAAACACCGAAACTTTGCTTATACAACTAGCAAATAAGGCTTTGGTCGGGTAATGGTAGGTATAAGTCTAAGGGTCAACGTTTTGTGTCGGTCAAAGTTGTTTTCAACCGATTTCATAAAAAGGAGCAGGTTCTCAGTTCGGTTGTATTTATGTTTGTAACCTTAGATCTTCGTCACAAACAGATTTGGAAAATTCTTCTTTAATTGAAAGGATTATTCTACTAAATATTCTTTCGAATTGGTACTATAGTAATTCATCAAAATCGGTTTTTTAGAAAGTAATTAGGTTATTAAAGAAAAAAAAATAACTGGAAATAATATGTGAATATTTTTAATAACATACTCTTCCAGCAACGAGGAATCATCCCGTTCATTGGCGATAGCGAAGTTGGTTTTTCGTTTTGCTGCGCAAATTAATTGTTGTGGAAGCTGATTGAAGTAAAATTCTTCTGAAAAGTTGATGTTTAGAATATAATAATAATATTTTCTTGGTGGCGTTAAAACTATGGCGTTTTATTTCGCTGGCAATGTTTTTTTGTGTGCTTGGGACCAATTATAATACAGACAGCGCTAACTGTATTATACGAGGGAAAGTAAGCAACGCATCCGACTTCCACGATATCAGAAATCGGGTGTTTCAGAGAAGCACTTTGAAGCTTGTCTTCATTCGAAGTTTTCAGGATAAAGACGTATATAGTATGTAAAATATAACCTCGAGCAGTTTTCAAGCGACAAGACTATAATAAGATACTGTAAAATGCTAAAGCTTGAAAGACGCAAACTGAGTAATATTTACATAAGTTAAGAGTTCAAGGGCAGATTCAGGAAAATTCCCAGTTACGTCACATTTAATAGATATGGAGATAGTCTAGAATCATTCATTTCACATCCAACACATGGGGGCCCACGTTGCTCGCGTCCCTAGGTGACCCATCGAATCCCTACACGTGTCCCCTGGGTGGTGCCAAAGGACCAACCCAAAGTGTAGTAGTAGGACTTGTGCTAAGTCCGCCCGGAGAAGTACTGCCACCACACCTGGTAATCTGCCGCCGAGCAGTGATACACTCGTGTTGCTGTGTTCCGGTGGAAGGGAGTGGGTGCCGGTGAAATCGCAGGCGCATGAAACGTAACATCCCCGTCTCGGGGTGATGGACGCAACGCAATGCGACTTGAGTCATCTCGTACTTTGGTGGAGAGGGCTTGAGTAGTATTGCTGTTGTCTATGGGCGGCGGTTACCACTTAACATCAGGTGGGCCGTCAGCTAGTTCTATACCCTACATTACATAAAAAAAATCCTACCTTTGATGGGTGGTAATTTGACCAGTTCCTGATTGTGGTTGGTCACGTTGAACCTGCTTGAGCCGTGTCTCTTGGGCGCGCCGGTCCACCCGGGCGGGCAGGGGCTCTCGGACGCCCGCGGTATGATGGGCGTGGGCGGCGGCGGATCGCTCGCTAGCGACGACAGCGGCTGCTCCGGCCGACTCTGTGACAACTGGAGAACATGTTTAGAAGCCTCAGTAGTAATAACGAATCAGCTGGGGGGAAAACGGTGAAGGAAAACACCGTGAGGAAACCCACATGTCCTAGAATTAAAAATTCAAAGACATGTTCGAGTGCACGAAAGGAGCCTCTTTGAGGCGCACTTACAATCCTTTCACCACACTGGTTCGACAGAACCGGTGACTCTATATTTAAAAAAAACTACTAACTATAATATAACTATATTTTAAAAAAATTGCCTTTATGCTTGCATAAAGGCAATTTTTTTAAAATATAGGAGCCATGCAGTACACTTTTTTTTAAAGTATGAAAACGTATGCTACTGAGTGAGGCGGGTACACGCATCCTGTGTGCGATTCTCGCTCTTAACAGTAGCCGGCAGCCGGTTATGCTACTGTTCTGAGAGTGAAACTCATGGTAATGACATACAACCGTACGTCAAGCGACTTAAACATAATCGACTCCACGCATCATGGGGGCGACGAAAATCTGGTTCTCATATCTAGAGCGACTCTAAAGCAACTTGACGCAGCGAAAAACAGAAAGTTTACTATAAATTATACAACGAATGAATTGACCGTGTTATATTGCAAACGTTGGAACAGTCTGATTTGATATTGGAGTTCTTTACATCTCTACTATATACCACTAATCGTGCCACAGACTCATTCGAACCAGAGAGCTGAAAAGATAAGAGTGCGCCCCAAATAAGTTATCTTCGGCACTTGGCGCACAACTTAATTTTTTTGCTTCTAGGACATGTGGGTTTCTTCATGATGTTTTCCTTCACAGTTTTAAGAACGCGATATTGCGGTTATAAATTTACAAGTGAAAGAACTCATTGGCACAAGTCAAGATTTGAACCAGCGACCTCTATGAAACTCGGGTCTATACCACTGGACAGCCACGCCTTCGTATTCCTTCGGTACTATGACTTGAAGTTACTACCAGGACAGTAATCAGCCCTGAGGCAAACACATCATATTACAGGTTAAAGCTGTTTTCTCAAAGTACCTGATTATTGCTGGTAACTGGATATTTTTAATATTACTATAGCTAAGGGCTAGATGTGGAGGTGACCTTTAGCTTACGAGATAAAAAATAAGGAATTCTCTAAAGGCCTGCGCGTGGGTGCTTCGTAATTTCAGTAGAAACAATTACGTTAGATTTAACTGGATACATCACGTCGAGTATAAAATACATGAAGAATACTTTTACATATATATTTTTTTTACGCCGCATCTCTATAACGTAAACAAAATAAATAATGAGAGAGTTATGGCTAAGAGATCTAGATTTCACGCGTCACATAAACAGAAAGAAGAAGCATGCCGTTTTTCTATACCAATATTTCAGCAAAAATAATAGATTTTTTCAACCTTATGTCGTAAAATCCAATCAGTTCTTAGACAAGGAATGTCACAAAGTCAAAAACTTTATTTCCATAGAATTCATACAGAAATGGCTTGGAAACGTCAATAATATTCAAAACATAAGGTCACGCGTACTTATCGCTAAGTCTGACGCCTGTTCAAACCCTATCCGATCCTCCATGGGGAGAACAGCAAGAAACCCCTAATGGAGGGCTTCCTTTTTTTCGCGGAGTGATCTTTATCTTTGGTTAATAATGGTACAAAAGTGTGAATATTGTACCAGTAGAACTTACGTTAAGTTCGGGGAAGTGCTGCCGCCATGCCTATTCTGCAAATAATAATAATAATCGTTTATTTTTCAGACAAAGTAATATATAATGTTAGCAAAGCAGTAATGCATTCGCGTAACTGTGTTCCGGTGTAGCTTTTGCTAGGTTAATTAATCAAGTTCCCAGTAAGTGTAGAACACTGTGGAACAACAGGAACTGTGGCAAGCGCAGTCAAGGTTTGCGCTAACTATTGTATGTTCAACTGCAAATACACAAAGGAGTTGGAACAGAATATATCTCATTTGTATGCGCTCGTTATACATATGTGTCATCATGCGTTAGGATGCAACGGAGCCCGTTAAACGGTAAAATGGCAAATGGCTGACCAAACAACTAGTATATTTGTTTATATAAGTAGAGTTAGAGGTAGGTGTACAATTTTGATTTGCTTCCTGTGATAACTCCTCATTAAAATACAATTAACATAGATAGATGATACTTTATTGACCACCATACATATAAATTTCGTAAAAATTAATATTTAGGCCAAGGTAATAGTATGGGCGGCCTTGTCAGTAATAGCGATTTATTCCAGGCAACCCTTAACTTAGCGCATGATTTCCGATAAATCAGTTGGAAACGGCTCCGTGGCTTAGTACGTAGTAATCCAGCGACCCTGCCCGCAAATCTGGACTACAATGCAAGAAAGGAGAGCAGAGTTCCGAGGCGCACTTCAATACATTCACACAAAAACCATTCACCACACTGGTACGAGAGAGCCAGTAAAAAATTAGTAGTAGTAGCCAACTACTTACTACTATTAATTTTGTTTCCTAAGTCGTCCGGGGTAGTACTGCCACCATGCCCTTTTCTGCCGCCAAGCAGTAACGCATTCGCGTTACTGTGTTCCGGTTTGAAAGGTGTGGTTGCCGGTGAAGTTACAGGCACATGAGACATTCCACCTTCACGTCTCACATTTACGGGCGCATACGATGCGACTTGGGTCTTGTCATAACTAGTATGGGAGGACCCAAGTCGCATCGGCTGTTATGGGCCGAGGTTACCACTTAACACCAGGTGGGCCGTCGGCTCGTTCCGTTAATGTAATACATACAAAAAAAAAACCTAAGTACATAAATAATGTTCATTTTCGGGTCTTAGACCTTGCAGAACTCACACCAAGCTCATCCGGAGAAGTACTGCCATACCATACCCATTTCTACCACCAAGTAGTAATAAATTAACACATAAAACATATACCTAATTGCGTTAAAGTTAATTTAATCAATAGTTTAATAAAAAAGACAGATGTGTTCCCTCTCAAAGTAATAATATGAAGACGTAAGAAAGGAATGTGAGTATGTATATCGAATTGAACATCAATAATTCACAACTGTACTTGATTTGATACGAGCGAGCACTTTCATGTGACGAGTTTGACGTAGTCACGTAGTAAAAGGGGATGAAAAGGGAAAGCCTTCCTTCCAACAAAGACAAATTCAATTCGGGAAGAAACTTGATTAACAACGTAGTGGCAAATGAAATCGTCTTCGAAACTTTAGGAGAAGCGACCACTGTAAATTGGCTAGATAAATATAGATAGGTCTATCGACTATGACTGGCCTCACAGCTCACACCTGCTGTTGGTCGTGGGTTCGATCCCCACTCAGGACAAACATTAATGTGACATTTGTAACATTGATGTTTGTTCTGTGCCTGGGTGTTAATATGTATTATATGTATGTATTTACAAAAGAAAAGTATATAAGTATTATATCAGTTGTCTGGTTCCCATGATACAAGCTACGCTTGGCTTACTTTGGGGCTAGATGGCGCTGTGTGAAATGTCCACCAATATTTATTTATTTATTTATTATGTATAATGTAAGTAACGATTGAATTGGAGCCCATTTCTTATTTCAATCAGTTCTAGATGTTCTAAGACATATTATTGCACAGTTTTGAGAACTTGGCACATCGTTTTTACAAGTGACAATCTCACTCGTGCACTCCAGCACTCCGGATTATAACCAGTGACCTTCGAATCCAAAGTCGAGAGTACCATCCGGCCAATACGGGCATAAACAGATCATGCCGAAAACACCGAACAAGAACACTCAGCCTTCACAGTTCACAATCTAGCCAAGAACTGAAACGGTCGAGATAAAACTAAGCCCCGTTTGATAGTGAAGCCGTTCCTAGAACGCTTGTAATTGATGAAGGTATTTCTGCTGAGATACAAACCAATCATAGCTTATCCTATCGTGTGCCTTTTATATAAATCTACAAAATACACTAACATTATATAACAAGGTAAAGTTTGTATTTGACTGGCCTCACAGCTCAATCGGTAGTAACCCTACCTTCTGCGCTGTAGGTCGTGGGTTCGATTCCCACCCGGGGCAAACATTTGTGTGACCAACTTAGATATTTTTCTGTGTCTAGGTGTTGGTATGTAACCTATGTATGTATTTACAAAAAAGTACATAATTATTATTTCAGTTGTCTGGTTCCCATAATACAAGTTATACTTAGCTTACTCTGGGGCTAGATGGCGCTGTGTAAAATGTCCACCAATATTTATTATTATTTATTTACGAGGTAATCACCTAAACTAATTATAGATAGAAAATTATTTATTGCACAAGAAAACAAATATATAGACGAAATTAATGCTAATAAGAATTTTCTTCCAGCTAACCTTTGTGTAGTATAGAGATAGAGTGTGTAGGATGCGTACTACTTATCCGATTCTGAAACCTCTTACACAATAGAAAGCTGCTTTATATGCGAGTGCTATTAAACAATTGAATCCAACTATTGATTTTAATTTTGATAAATATGAATTCCAGTTGTAAATACTCAACGTGCGAATCCGCTACGGGCATAGTAACAAGGCTTATATTAATATAAGTTAGGCTGTATTTCCTCTTTTTATAAATATGAACAATAGAACTAACTGTTAAGGAATTTAAGTTTTTTTTTTTTTTATGTAATACATTTACGGAACGAGCTGACGGCCCACCTGGTGTTAAGTGGTAACCTCGGCCCATAACAGCCGATGCGACTTGGGTCCTCCCATACTAGGTATGACAAGACCCAAGTCGCATCGTATGCGCCCGTAAATGTGAAATGTGAAGGTGGAATGTCTCATGTGCCTGTAATTTCACCGGCAACCACACCTTTCAAACCGGAACACAGTAACGCGAATGCGTCACTGCTTGGCAGCAGAAAAGGGCATGGTGGCAGTACTTCCCCGGACGAACTTGGCGAGAGTTCTACTGCTCTTAAACTTAAGTGCTTTAAGTACTTAAGTTGCTCTTAAGTGATACCATCATACCTATTTCAGTCGACAAGCAGTAACACATTGCATTTGCAATGTGCTACTGCAAGCTAAGCTAAGTTCACACAGCCTAAGACGGCTGTGTGAACTTAGCTTAGCTTAGCTAAATGGCGATCCCTTTCGAATCCGATAAATAAAATATCTATTCCGCGCTAAGCTAAGCTAAGCCAAGTTCACACAGCCGACTTAAGCTGTGTGAACTTAGCACACTCGATCGTTTAGTTTTATTTGAGGGCGAATAAAATACGATCCAATTCCATCTAGAGTTAGGTAGGAAGAAACTTTACGTAAAGTCAACAAATGCGAGCAAAATGTCATCTCGCCCCGAAGCACTCCTGAAAGTGGGGACATCTTGAATTATGCGACCCGGTGTCCCCCGGAGACAGATTCAATATTTGCACACCGCCCTAGAACTTTAACATTGGAGAGCAGTTTCTCGCTATTTACTAGTGGAGGTATTATGATTTTATTTTAAATCCTCTTTCCTATGTTTAAATCAGTATAATTTTCTCATATTCAAAACTTATGAATATTTTGAAATAAAATCCAAGATTTCAGAGAGAGAATTATAATAGTTTGCTCTAATCACACTGTGCAGCTAAATTATGAGTCGATATACTGAATTTGGCGAGATTTATTATAGAAAAAAATACGAATTTTAAGAAAATCCAAGTGATAATGCATATTTTAAAAATAGCTCTTAGTTTTTCTTTAAAAATGCATACGTCCATTAGGACGTATAAACTACTCACTTTAAAATAAATTATGTTACAGTTGTTTTCACCGTGGAAAACAAACAAGGTGAACACAGCTAAAACAGTTACTATGTTTATTTTACGCAAAATATATTAATACCAGTGTAATACCTGACCGTGAGCTCAAATTTTCTCGTGTCGTGTAAACGTCGGATTTGGAGATTACGAGCTGAATGGTGTCATCCAGTCGTACCGCGGATTTCATTTAGAGCGAGGCACGAATTCGTCCGGCTGAAATACAGGCTGCCTTTTATACAAAACTAGCTGTTGCCCGCGACTTCGTCCGCGTGGAATTCGGTTTTATCACGCACCCCCTATTTTACCCCCTCGGAAAAGTAGCCTAAGTTACTCCTTGTTACATCAGCTATCTGCCAGTGAAAGTCCCGTCAAAATCGGTCCAGCCATTTCAGAGATTAGCCAGAACAAACAGACAGAAAGAAAAAAATTACAAAAAATGTTGTTTTGGCATATGTACCGTGTATACATCCATATGCACTTAGTAAAAAGCGGTTATTTTAATATTACAAACAGCCACTCCAATTTTATTTGTTTGTATAGATTTAAAAATAATTAATTAGGACAACTTTATCGGGATCACCAATGTTGAATAAATGTTTTTTCTTTCTTTCTTTCAATGTTGAATAAATGTTTTTTCTTTCTTTATTTCAATGTTAAGCACGAACAGCCTATAAATGTTTGCTATGCCTGGAACAGGCGACTAAATCCAAAGCCTTTATCTAGTTTATAAAAACATTGTCAACATCTTGTATCTTGTGTCGTCAACAAAAAAACGAGACATGTTGCTATTATGATAAATAACTACATAACCATCTTCTTCATATAACTTTCCGAAATATGGTAACTTCATATACATATTTATACACGAAATTAAGAATAAATGAAAGGACATCACACACTCCGTGGAACCGTACAGGACTACATGAAAAAGAATCAGCTAAATATATAAAAGATAAATAAACCCGAAGAACCATCTTTCTGTACTCCAGTGAAGAGATGAAGCCGCTATGGGCTAGTAATAAATTAATAAATATTGGAAGACATTTCACACAGCGCCACCTAGCCCCAAAGTAAGCTAAGCTTGTACCACGAGAACCAGACAACTGATACTTATATACTTTTTTGTAAATACATATCAACAACAAGACAGAACAAACATCTATGTTCGTCACACAAATGTTTTTCCTGGGTGGGAATCGAACCCGCGACCTACAGCGCAGAAGGCAGCGTTACTACCGACTGAGCTATGAGGCCGGTGCCAATGAATCTAAAGCAATAAAAAACTGATAGCAGATAATGGGAGTGAAGGTGCCGTTGCTTATGTAAATCGAATGGACGCGCGGCCCGCACCGTTAGCCGACGGGCCAAGCCGACTATATACAATAATCATGTAACACTTGATGAGAGAGTGGCGGTCTAGCGGTAATGACCCCGAGTTTCAATCCGGAGGTCGCCGTTTCAAATCCCGACACGCACCTAAGAATTTTTCGATTGAAAGACTTATGTGCGCAATACCACGTTCTCAAATCGGTGAAGGAAAACATCGTGAGGAAACAGACATGTCCTACAACTAGAAAATTCGAAGACATGTGTCAAGTGCACGAAAGGAGCCTCTTTGAGGCGCACTTAAAATCCTTTCTTTCTTCCTTTCTTTTTGAATGTATCATTTGATGAGAAGATTTCCAATGCCATCTGTAATCTGCAGCAATACTATACAATCCGTCTGTGAATGGGTGTTTTTTTATGTGCTACTTATTTAAACCTGGCCTCGTTTCGCTGTGGCACAGTCTTATATGAATCAGCTTGGAATTACCTGTTCCCTTGGGAGCTTCGGGATAAAAAGTATATAGAAACACGATTATATAGAAATGAAACGTTGTGTAAAATTTTAAAATCAATCCAAGGACTAATTTTTGAGTTTCGCGGCCACAAACATACGAAAATTGAATTTAAGACAGGCTAACATTTCACCAAAATCTCACCTGGTGTTAGGTGACGATCCAGTCTACGATATAAATTGCTTGCCTACGAGTAATCTATTCACTCTCCTCTAAAGACATACGACTATAATATGTATCTTCTCGTTCAGCTCGACCAAACGACCTATGTTTACTACATACTCGTACTGAAATAGTAAGTATTTATAAAATTGTATATATAGAACATCATAAAAACAAATGAAATAAAAGCTGAAAAATAAAACAAAAACAAAAGAAAATCAACAAAAATAGCCGAACTTAGTCAAGCTTACCGTAACCGGTGAACGATTCCTTCTTCTCCGGAACATCGACGACAGTGATTGAGTGGCCATATTGGCCGTGGTCGCCGCAGACACTAACATTGTGCACACCAAACATCCACTTTACATCACATAAACCCTTTAATTGTATCACTGTTCCACTTTGCACTCAGACTACACGAATAGCAAAGTTTTAATTGCGCCCGAACATTAGCACAAAGCACAGAGAACTGACTGACACAATTGGACAGACGGCACGTAATGAAAGGCAGATATAATAAACTTTTACTATAACGCCACATCAAAAGTTCCGCTGCAGAGAGAGCATTGAATGAATGATTCGCGGGAATTTGGTGCCTTCTGTTTTTGGGCAAAACACGCCAACAACACTTTCCACAGTGACACTGATTCGTACAAAAACTATAAATTATAACGATAAATTTATAAAAATTGAGAACTCACGACGCTACGTTTCAAGAATAAAATGAATATTAAAAAGATGATCTTAAAACGACAACACAAATTAATTTTAGTAACTCGAATGCAACGCCACTGAATCTTATTGGACGGACCCAAGAATCTGCCGAAATAAACGCTAGGTCACTCGTTTAAAAGCAAACTCGTACAGAGTGTACTAATAAGTAGTTTATACGACGTAATAGCGATCGTGCGGACCAAAATCCAGAATGTCACTGGCGTAAAAGAAACTAAAATTACGGTCCGGTTATATCAGTTTAAAACGACCGACGTGGTGTTTACATGGGAGACTTTGCGAGGTATTAGGGTAATCTATAGCGCGTATATCAATTGTGACACAAACGCTTAGTTTAACACAGCGTTTGGTTAATAAATAAAAACGTTAGTAACTGACGTGTTCAGTGAATCAAAATCGACAGTCAACTACCTGACGGCGCAGGAATCTGATTTCCAAATGATATTGTCGAATTACGGTCAGTTTCCAATAAACGGCAAAATTGCGGCAAACGTTACGTTATTGTAAGCAAACATGTGACCTTGCATTAGTATTCAATCGTTTTAGGTAACTGAGTAATCATCGGAACATCATTTTAAAGTCACATCAATGATATTATTAACAGAGCGTATAAAAACTTAGGTTTCATATTGCGAGTTAGCCGTCCATTTTCCGACGTGGCCTGTCTGAAGGTTCTATACTATTGTTATGTAAGAAGCATCCTGGAGTATTGTTGCACAATTTGGAACCCTCACTATATCACCTACATTCAGAGCATCGAGAGCATACAAAGCAAGTTCGTAAAACACCTGAATTACCGGTCTTATCACAGTTGTGGTGATTATAACGAGGCATGTATTCATCATCACCTCGCAACTCTTGAAAATAGAAGGACACTTGCGGATATGTCCTTTCTTCACGGTATTTGTAATGGCAACATAGATTGTTATGATATATCATCTAAAATATTAAGCTTTTGTGTTCCTAAATCCAGAACCAGACATACAAAACTATTTGCAGTTTCTCACGCAAGCACCAATTATGCCCAAAACTCCTTGGTCATTCGGCTGCATACAAACTATAATAAAAGATTCAAGAATACGGATATATTCCATAGTTCCAGAGAAGCTTTTAGACGTGATATAACTAATGTTCTTCAGCAAGATTGACGTAATTCTATTACATTTAAATTTAACTATAAATTATGTAAAACCGTCTTACTCACACACACACACACTCACACACACACACACACAAACAACACCCACACACACACACACACACCCACCCACACACCCACACACACACACACCCACCCACGCACCCACACACACACACACACACCCACCCACACACACACACACACACACACACACACACACACACACACACACACACACACACAAAACACAAAATTGTGTTAGTATAAGTTAGTGTTTGACATATTGTCCTTAACAAATAAGTTGTTTTGTCGTAATACTAGTATATATGAAAAAAAAATGAATCTGTTATTGGCTTTAAGAGTAATTTTAAGTGAATAGATACCTAGATTTAAGAGCTGTAGATTCTGTTGAAAAATAAAATAAAATAAAATAAAATAAAAAGTAATTGGATTCAAATAATTGATTGTCTCCTGTGTGAAATGAACACATTGTTATAGCTATTTTATCCACCAGGAGATTGAAAAGTAGAAAATGCCTTTAGTAATTATTAAGTCCATCTATTTTACATAAGTTTTTCTTGTGTACAACAAGTAATGAAATAAATAATATATTTAATACTTAAAATGCATTCCGATTTCCCGATCTCGCTTATTAATGAGGAGCTCAATAAGAGTAAATTATATACAAAAAAAAAATACACGATATTCATTCACCTCTACGCTGTCGAGGCATCGAAACACGTAAACAAATCAAACGACCTTCACATTTGTGACAAACAAAAAACGAATTCTAATATTACTCCATTACATCCGAACAAATTGGAAAGACAACTCCGTCCTAAAAGCTTTTCGTAGGCTTGTTAATTCCACGGACCTGCTGGGGTGTCCCAGTTGGGCGGAGAGGTGTACTCCGACGTGGCGCGTCCTCGGGTGGCGGATAGGGGAACGGCTCCCACTATGGGGGTTACCGGTATAGTGCTGGCGCGGACCAAATTCTGGGGGGGAACGGGGAAAGGGGAATGGGGGGGGCTTTAGTTGCTGGGTGGGGGTAGCCTTGGGTTTGGGAGCAGGGCCTCTCCGCGTGTCCCTATGAAGATAGCCTAGGGCACAGTGGATGAGGCGAATAGTAGGAGGTGGCTCAGTAGAGCATTAGGAGTAGAAGTCCAGTAGGACTGGACAGTAGGTGGGAGCCCTTTTCAGGGCTCAGCGGACTTTCGAGTCGGTGGATGGCTGGCCTGCAAGGTCTGCGGCGCGGCAGGGACGGTCAACTCGGCCACCCTGTCGGGCAAAATTGGAGGAGCCCTGGAAGTGGCTATAGAGGTGGAGCTTAGTCGGCGTCTCAGCCCTATGCTGAGTAGCGGCGATGCGAAGCGGGACGGGTTCGGTGTGCACTTACCCTGCCTCCGGACAGACCTTCGGGTCACCGTCCACAAATCGTAACCCCCCTGTTAGGTGCGGATCACGTCTCGTATCTTGATGGGGGGCCGAGGGCCTTGGCTTTACCGCCCGGGCTGCGAGGAAGAAAACCTCTATAAAAAATTACCCCCACCCTAAGCTGCGACGCGTGGCGAGAGGGTGTACATGGCTGTGGGGGAGCACAGTTCCTAGCGCGTTCCCCGCGGGATGACCGGCCGAACTTCCTTTGCGGGTTACACCTAGGCTTACCTGGTTACAGAGGGCACTGACCAGGTGGACCTTCTTTTCCCTCTCACTCGTGGGACTTATAATGGAAAATGATTTACATAATAAAACACAATGTGGGAAGTTAGATGATGATATTGGGAGAGAAAAAACTGTCATGGCTGCTTCAGCTGTAATAGAGAGAGAGGAGCATTTCTCCATAGTGGCATCGGAATCGGATGCAGGAAGTGTGCAGTCGTTTTTATCGATACCTTCGATGTCAGAGGTGCGGTCGGCGGGAGATGGTAGCTTTCCTTCGAGCAAATCCAAAGAGAAAAAGGGCGTTAAGAGAAGGCGCAAATACGCCTCATTACCTAATAGTGATGAAGAAAGAGGGGAAGTTGAAACGCCCACAATGTCACCTATCTTGGGCTTCAACTCCACGGCTGGTCGAAGGAAAGAGTTCCTGTTGCAAAAACAGCAAGAGGCAGAGATCGACATAGAAGAGATGGCAAAAAAGGCTAACATGGCAAGAGCCGCCTTAGGATTGAGTCACTTCGAAGAGTGTGATGCTTGGACGGCTGACGCTCTAAATAAGAGAGTGCTTGAAGATGTTGCTATTGTCATGAGTGTTGCGACAAAGTCTGGACGTCTGAAGGGGACATACGTCAAATACCTGAAGGACGCAGGGGCATCCATTAAGGTTGCAGTAGAGGCTTTACACAAAAGGACCTCCTCAGAAGAAACCGCAAAACTACAATCTGAAAATACTCGCTTGAATAACGAGATTGCAGAATTGCGGAGAGAGATGGCAGAACTCCGTAGGGAATTTGTCTTGGCCCAAAAAACACCTCGACAAGAGATACCTCAGTCAATGGAGGTGTCTGAGGCCTCACCAGAAAATGGAAGTGTTGAGGAACTGACACACTCTATCATGATGCAAGTAGGTAAAATGGTAAGTGCACGGCTTGAAAGACTAGAAGAGCGCCTCCTGCCAGAAAAACGTCTTCGACCTTCGCTTGCTGCTGACCGTAGAAATGCTGCGATCAATCACGCAAAGCAGCAGGCTGGAGCAGATCTGTCTCTGGCGAGGGCTGACGATAGCTTTGGAGATGACAGGGCAAACAATCCCTGGGCAAAAAAGGTGGCTGCCCCAAAGGCGAAAAAAGCGGTGAAAAAGAAGAAGGAATTAGTTGCAAGTAGTTCGGATCATCATAATGTTGCTTCAAATCCTTGTTCTTTGGTCCCCATTCAGAAGCCTGGGACATCAAAGTCTAAGGGTGAAGAAGAATGGACAACTGTGACAAAGCGAAGCAAAACAGGGAAGCACATTAAGGAAAAAGGTCCAAAGAAGAACGAGGTTCTTGAAAAGAATCAAAAACAGAAGACGGCCCCTGTAAAATTGCGTGCCCCCCGTTCGGCAGCTGTAGTCTTAACACTCCAGCCTGGAGCTGAAGAACAAGGGATCACGTATGCAAAGGTGCTAACCCAAGCAAGGGAGAAGATTGACCTCGCCAGCTGTGGAATAAGTGGCGTCAGATTCAGGAAGGCAGCAACAGGAGGCTGCATTATGGAGATACCTGGAATAGCAAGTGGGGAAAAAGCTGATTCCCTGGCTCACAAGCTCCGGGAAGCACTTGACGCAGAGGTGGCAAAGGTATCCAGGCCAGAGAAGTGCGCTGAGCTAAGGGTCTCCGGATTGGATGACTCTGTATCTGCATCGGAGATTAGTCGTGTAATTGCAGAAAAGGGGAGCTGTTCGCTGGACGCGATTAAAGTAGGTGAATTGCGGAGAGACCTTCAGGGTACCAACTCCATATGGGTTCGCTGTCCTGTGGCAGCTGCCAAGAAGCTGGAAAAGGATGGTCGTCTGTTAGTGGGCTGGGTAGCAGCGCGAGTACAGATTCTGCAAACTAGGCCCATGAGGTGTTACAGGTGTCTCCAAAATGGACACACCCGAACACAATGCAAAGAGGAAATTGACCGCAGGGATGAATGCTATCGCTGTGGTGGAAAGGGCCATAAGGCGGCCAACTGCTCTGCAGAGGAACCTAAGTGTTCACTTTGCGCTGCTGCAAACCTAAAGGCGAACCATAGGCTGGGGAGTAAGTCATGCTCTCCCCCTAAGCCCAAGAAAGGGTCTAAGGCGGCGGTGCTAGCTTCCAAGTCTGCAATGACTGAAAGCTGTCCCCTTCCCAATCTGGGGGACGAGGAGGCGATGGTCGTAGGCAATTGAATATGGCCCATCGATTTTTGCAGGTGAACATTAACCACTCCGCTGGTGCGCAGGATTTACTCCTGCAAAGCATAAAGGAGTGGATGATTGAAATTGCTGTAGTTGCTGAGCCGTACTGTATCCCTCCTCGCGATAACTGGGTCAGCGATGTGGATGGCTTGGTGGCTCTCATCTCGTCAAGTGCTGCGGGGCCTCTCACTGTAATTGCAAGGGGTAGGGGGTATGCTGCAGTGAAATGGAGAGAAACTGCGCTTATTGGAGTTTACTTCTCCCCAAATAAGACTCTGGCTGAGTTTGAGTCTTTTTTGGGAATAGTAGGGGCTCTTATTGGGCAAAACCTTCAATGGCCAGCGTTAGTTGTGGGGGACTTTAATGCCAAATCAACGGCATGGGGTTCCCCCAGGACTGACGCTCGCGGTAAAGCATTGGAGGAATGGGCGACAATGACGGGCCTGCTTGTCGTCAATAGAGGATCCGCTAACACTTGCGTGCGACATAATGGGGGGTCCATTGTGGATCTCACTTTTGCCTCACCTTCTGTCGCTCAACGTATCCAAGACTGGATAGTGATGGAGAATGTGGAGACATTATCGGACCATCTGTATATACGATACAACGTATCCACCTCAGCACAGCATACTCGATACCCCAGTAGTTGCAATTCCTCCTTCCCCAGATGGAAAGTAAAAAGTCTGGATCAGGAAGTGATAAAGGAGGCTTCAATTGTGTATGCATGGCAGTGCTCTCCAGAGGTTCCGATAGACGTGGATGGAGAAGCGAAATGGTTTAGGGGTGCCTTAACGGCTATTTGTGACGCTGGCATGTCCAGGGTAACATATAGATCTCCGCGGCGCCAGGTGTACTGGTGGTCTCAGGAGATCGCAATGCTCCGCAGTAACTGTGTGAAAGCAAGACGACAGTACACCAGACACCGTAGACGTCGGCGTAGGGATGAAGAAGTAGAGGGCCAGTTGTATGAAGCATATAGGGAGAAAGCTAGAGCTCTACGGCTGGCTATCCACGAAGCGAAGACAGAAGCGAGAACGGAACTCCTGGAAACTCTCAATCAGGATCCATGGGGACGCCCGTACAAGGCAGTGAGGAACAAATTAAGACCTTGGGCGCCACCGTTAACGGAGAGTCTTCCTCAGGGGCTGGTAGATAATGTGGTCAGTTTTCTATTTCCAGAAGGTACTAACCACACACCTCCATTCCAGCTGCAGGATGATGAGGATACGTACGAGGATGTGCCCTTAGTGTCTGAAGGAGAGCTGGGTGCAGCCATTTTAAGGATGCGCACAAAAAAGAAGGCTCCAGGGCCTGACGGCATCCCTGGTAGAGTTTTAGCTGTGGCATTGAAGGAGCTAGGATGCCGGTTTCGAAAATTGCTTGATGCTTGTCTGGAAACGGGGCGTTTCCCTTCCATCTGGAAAACTGGGAAATTAGTACTAATTCGGAAGGATGGCCGCCCAGCAGATAATCCATCGGCCTACCGGCCTATTGTGATGCTTGATGAGGCGGATAAGCTTTTTGAGCGTATTATCGCAGCTCGCCTCGTGGAGCACCTAAACCGAATAGGTCCAAACTTGTCGGACAGTCAATACGGCTTCAGGGTGGGTCGCTCGACTGTTGATGCTATTAGACGGGTAAAGGCTTACTCTGACGAGGCAATAGCTCAGGGTGGGGTGTTGATGGCAGTGTCTTTAGACATTGCTAATGCCTTTAACACCCTACCTTGGGCTTGCATAAGAGAGGCGATGAAATTCCACAATGTGCCCTCTTATTTAAACCGGATCATTGGAAACTACCTTTCTGAGAGGTTCATCTTGTACCCTGGGCAAGGTGGGAGGATTTGCAAAAAGTCAATGTCGTGCGGTGTCCCACAGGGGTCGGTCCTTGGACCCCTCTTGTGGAACATCGGTTACGATTGGGCACTTAGAGCAATTTTACCCATGGGTGCCAACGTGACCTGTTACGCGGACGACACGCTAGTCACGGCGCGTGGAAACAAATTCGAAGATGCCATCCGAGTAACAAGTCTCTCGGTTACTTCAGTCGTGCGCAGGATTGAGTCGCTAGGACTTACGGTTGCGCTCAGCAAGACGGAAGCAGTGTGCTTTCATGGACCGCGTCGAGCACCACCGCGTGGTGCATGCATACAAATCGGTGTGAACAGTGTCGAGGTTGGGTCCTGTATGAGGTATCTTGGACTCTTCCTCGACAGTAAGTGGAATTTCCGGGAGCATTTTGTCCGTATGGAACCACGGCTCATGGCAGCGGCAGCTGCATTAAAAAGAATAATGCCAAATGTGGGTGGACCGAAGTCAGGAAGCCGCTGCCTCTATTTAGGAGTCGTAAGGTCTATGGCCCTATATCGGGCTCCGGTATGGGCGGAGACCTTGACGGAGCGAAACATTTCTCTGTTGCGTAGGCCACAAAGAGCGATGGCTATAGGGGTCATACGCGGGTACCGAACCATCTCCTATGAGGCAGCGTGTCTGCTGGCAGGTTCTCCTCCGTGGGATCTTGAGGCGGAAGTGCATGCTGATCTGTATGATTGGCGTGTGGAATTCCAAAACCGAGGGGAGGTTCCATCCAAGAGGGAATTGGATACATGGAAACACCGAGCTCGTCAGATGCTTTATCGAAAATGGAAGGAGCGTCTGGAAACACCGAAAGCAGGTGCCAGGACAGTAGAAGCAATCCGACCAGTTCTCAATGAATGGGTTGAGAAGCCATATGGGTGTCTGACCTTCCGGCTGGTGCAGGTGCTTACTGGACATGGATGCTTCGGTAAGTACCTGTTCCAAATAGCCAGAAGAGAACCGACTCCTAGATGCCACCACTGTGACAGGGATGAGGATACGGCCCAGCATACTCTGGAAGGATGTTCAGCCTGGGAAGCCGAACGGAGAGAACTGACTTCGCAGATAGGAATTGATCTCTCCCTTTCTGTGGTGGTCCAATCAATGCTGAAAGATGCAAACTCGTGGTCTGCGGTGGTTACTTTCAGCGAAAGAGTCATCTCGCAAAAGGAGGCTGCGGAAAGGGAGCGGGAAATCACCACTGACCTCCCAATCCGAAGAAAGAGAGCTGGGCGTCGGAGGAGAGACTTACACGCTCTCCTCCGACCCCCATAACAGAGGTTTAGACGGTTGTCATGAGGATGGCAATCGTCGAAAAAAATAAAAGACCTCGAGGAGAAGGCGCACGAGTGTTCCCGTGCGCTTTTAAAAGATCAGAGCTAGGAGCGGCCTAAGCTCTAGCCATTTTATAGTTTTGGGGCTTTGAAAAGAGCCAACGCCGCCGGGGCTGCGGAGGACTATTCATCCGCACCCGGAGCCCCGTAAGCAGGCGAGATGGTGGCCCGAGGGGTTTAGCCGGTAGGAGTCCGGCATAACCGATCTTGTTGCCCTCTTCTGCAACAGTGGGTATCCAATGAGGATTCCCCTCGGATAAAAAAAAAAAAAAAAAAAAAAAAAAAGGCTTGTTAATTCAACTAATTAACAAGAGGTTGAGTGTTGAATACTACGGTATCGCTAAGATCAAAAGACTCTACAGTGATATATATAATAAGTTACCTACAAGGTGACTGGTAAATTATTTTGAACATTTAGGAATCACACGGTACGTAGAAAGGGTTTAATTGGTACGATGAGGGAGAGGAAAGGGTTTAATTGGTACGATGAGAGAGAGGAAAGCTTATCAAAGGGAGACCACTTCTCGGCTTTGTTACAAGTGTCACGGGCGGGGCACTGATATTAATTACACAAAAGGATACTGCCTCATAGTTTGCAAAGTCAAGGCGACGCATTGTACTGAAATGCTCAAACCCAGAGTCATTCTGGAATCTGGGTCGAGACCCTAGGTTTATACGTAGGTTAATCTATCTATCTATCTATTCGAGTCACTGGTTCACTCGAACCAGTGTGGTGAAAGGATCTTAAGGGCGCCTCAATGAGGCTCCTTTCGTGCACTTGACGCATGTCTTCGAATTTTTCTAGGACATGTCGGTTTCCTCACGATGTTTTCTTCACCGTTTTGAAAACGTGGTATTACGCACATAAATGTTTAAATCGAAAACTCATAGGTGCATGTTGGGATTTGAACCGGCGACCTCCGGGTTGAAACTCGGGGTCAGTACCGCTAGACCACCACGCTCTCAGACCGTTGTGGGGATCGTAAACTTGAGCGATGCTCGCCCACACTAAATCTAGCAATCATGAGCCAACTTCTATTTATTCCGAGTATTCACGCAAAAGACAAGATAGGGGATATCTACAATTCCATTTGTATTTGCCTATGTTGAGAATTTTCAGGTGGAAATGAGAAAATGGGAAATTTTGAGTAGCTAAATTTTTAAAAGCGATATTGCAGGCGTTTGAGACGTAACATCCCCGTCTCGGGGTGATAGACGCAATGCAATGCGACTTGAGTCATCTCGTACTTTGGTGGAGAAGACTTGAGTGGTATTGCTGTTGTCTATGGGCGGCGGTTACCACTTAACATCAGGTGGGCCGTCAGCACGTCTTATACACTATATTTTGATTTTACTTGCACGAGCTTGACTAGAAAATCGTACCTAACATTGTAATAGTTTGACAATAAGGTAAAAAAAAAATTTTTTAATCTTTCGTAGTTCGGGACACCCACATACTTTCATTCCAAAAGTTGTCGCCCACAGAGAAAGTTGTTTGGGTTGGACGTAATAAGAAATGCAACATATGCAGTTTGAACAAAATTCCCACGCAGCATCGAGCTACGTGGAATACTGGTCGAAGCCACTATACTCCATAAAAGATCAAGCCAGGCTCGACAAAAGTTACTTTCTAGAACGAACGCTACATCTGTAATTCTGTACAAAGAGCGCTGCTAATTCTGAAAACCATTCCCCAGAATACAAACGCAGTACATCCCTAACGCCGACTAATTTAATTCCGATAAATTTCGCTTCATAGATTCCTTGATATCATCTTTGTTTATTCTACGAACAAGCAGCTGGACGCGAATTGTCTCCGTGATAGATGCACTCAGAGGTCTTTAGCTCCATTGTCGCCTCCGGAAAAAAGCAATGAGTAGATACATTGTACGGACCCGTGACCTATAACTGTCAGTCTGCATAGTAAACAGCGACACAAAAGGGCCCGGCGACCGTATATCCTTTACTGAGCATAACAGCTTAGTTACGACAAAAGTCAATTCCAATTAACTATCTATATTACATAATTAAATATCTTGAAAGAAAAATCTTAATAAAAACAGTCGTGACAAGAATAATGACTTGAATCATCTCGTACTATGGAGAGGACTTGAGTGGTATTGCTGTTGTCTATGGGCGGCGGTTACCACTTAACATCAGGTGGGCCGTCAGCTCGTTCCGCCATTTCAATGACAAAAAGTAAAATGGACCGGCTTTTTGAAAGATGAAATCACACTCGCAAATCATTTTATTTGAATAATGTATTGTCACGTTAACAAGTACAAAAACACAGGCTATAAATAGATGGATCGATTCGCCTGTAGGTGTTGGCGAGTCATAGATCACTATTGATGTGGCCGAGACGCTCGGCGGGAGTCTGTTAACGGTAATTGACAACCATTAACCCAGCAGCTGGTACTGGGAAAATTGTTAATTAATATTAGTATTTGCTCTGAGCCGTTATCGATCTAACAAAAATTACGAACACGATCTAGTTATTTTTTTATGTAATACAGTTACGGAACGAGCCGACGCGACGGCCCACCTGGTGTTAACTGATAACCTCGGCCCATAACAACCGATGCGACTTGAGCCCTCCCCTACCAGGTACGATAAAAACTCTGAGTGTAGGTGGAATGTCTCATGTGCCCGTAATTTCACCGGCAACCACACCTTTCAAACCGGAACACAGTAACGTGAATGCGTTACTGCTTGCCGGTAGAAATGGGCATGGCAGCAGTACTTCCGCTGATGAACTTGGCTTTAGTTCTACTGCTCTTAAAGCCTCTACCTTACACCCTCTTGATGCTATCTCAACGCTTTTTGCGAGACAAATCATCTCGAAAATATACTTTCAATGGTCAAATCTCATGTCATTCAAGCAATTATCATTGGATACAACTAATTATTCTTTTATTGATTCTTGGATCGACCACTGATCAAATGAATAATTAACTGATGATGGCTAACCACACAGGATTCTCAACTTTAATGCTGCCTGTAACATTTTTCTATTAGTGTGTCTCATTTGAAAATCATAATGATGTTTAAATAATTTAACAAAATAAACATGTTCTGATACCATTAGAGACTGGAGAATTAAGACAAATCGTATATATATATATATGTGTGTTTGTTGGTGATTACGAATGAATGGATAAAATAAAAATAATGAAATATTTTTTTGTAAACATAAAAAAATATGTCTTATGCATCCCTTTCGGCACAAAACCGAAACTTTATGTGGCGTGACCTTGTAGGCGAAGGCAGAGCTTTGTTAGAAGTCAATTAAGTAAATTGTTCAATACATAAGTGACAACTATGTACTGAAGCTGATAAAAATCTCAAAAACGATATTCGTGTGAAAATATGTATATGTAAAGAAGAATATAAACATATAAAAAAACCGGTGGAAATCAGTTCAGAAACAATTTTACGTTCTCATAACAATGGCGAATGCAACTGCGTTCAAATATCGCGAGCCAACAAAAATCACATATGGCAGTTCCATTAAAACTTGAAAAGAAGTGGTAATTTATTGATGTAACTAAAATCCTGATCTCAGTCTGGCTACTTTCGCGCTGCGATAAAGTGCAATTTAGACTGTGTGCGATGCTTGCCTAATTACCTAGGTATGTAGGCATGTTTACGTTGGATCTATGGGTCTGAAATAAATGATTTATTTATTATTTATTTACGATCTAATGAGTTTAACTTCTGTACGTAAGTATTATTAAAGACTAGCTGTTGCCCGCGACTTCGTCCGCGTGGAATTCGGTTTTATCATGCACCCGTTTTACCCCTCGGAAAAGTAGTCTAAGTTACTCTTTGTTACATCAGCTATCCGCCAGTGAAAGTCCCGTCAGAGATTCATATGTGTGCCAGATTGTAATTAACCGACATAAAAAAGGAGGAGGTTATCAATTCAGTTGGTATTTTATTTTTATGTTCGCTATCTCATATCTCCGTCATTTATAAGCCGATTTCTACATTATTTTTATATTTGAAAGGATTCATACCCTCAGATTGGTCCCATGGAAATTTCACCAAAATCGGTTCCGTAATTTGGTTTTAAAATCCAAATAACTGAAAAAAATACGTCGTTCAAGTACGAGATAATGAGGAATCATTTTCGTTCATTGGCGATGAAGTTGGTTTTCTTTTTATTTTTCTGAGCAATATAATTATGTCAATGTGACGAATCGGTTTAATGTTTTCCACCGCTCATGAGAGTATGGCTATATCATAAAAATTCATAGACCACTTTCACTACATATCGTTACTAATGGCCTTTATAAACATGTATTTATATTTTTTCATTGATTTTCTACTTTGCTTGTACGAATCTTAGGAACAAATCGACAGAATCATATATCTTTTTTCCCCCGAATACCCATTCGGGGCATAATTAGCATGGGTTAGTCACCAATGAGCGTGGTTTTTAATGCTGTCATGGAAATATAGACATGATAAGCGTTGTGCTCGATCAAAGGGGGGTGCTTCAACCAGGGAGGCTTAGGAATTAAATCAACCGGATTTGTTGCAATTTTGTTAGTAGGACATGGCTAGTATGTCGAATTGGATTTTCACAGATTTTTCACATTGTACGTGTAACTAAAATTGAACCTATTGAAGCTCTGACTACACCTTCGGGAAAAAAAGTTTAGGTCAGCAAGCAAATCAATCTAATTTGCTGAGTACTGACATTGGACTTTTCCATACTACCTGACCTACACAGGTGTACATTTTCTTTGTTTACTGGACTCTTGTTAGTAATTTGAGATTAAGATTATGATTACTAGTTATCTTTTTAAAACTTGTATACACAATAGTGGCATTAATACACAAAAACCATCACTCACAAAAACACAAACACGTAACACGACCGAACACTGTAAGAGAAACTGACAATATTGTCCAAATGAGACTATGCAGTATTTACTTGTAGATAACAGCCATATCATATACCTGAGAGCCAAAACAAGGAAAATGTTGTTACGCTTTCACCTCTATTCCACTAGTCACAAAGAGTGATATTAAAATGTTTCAGCTTAGTTTGTTTGAACTTTTGATTATTTCCTTAAAATGGAAATACCCATATACTAGAGTTAAAACCCTGAACTACCTGAAACTAGTCCAAAAGACCAATAGTACTGTAACACGGTTAAATAACTTTATATGTTTCAGGAACAACATACAGCATGGACGTATAACATTTTGCTTTCTTTTATATTATGTCCAAGCAAAGTTTTACATAAGGCGTGTTTACATACACACAACACATAGGTAAGCATGTCAAATTAATAAATTAAACAATGTTACATTATGCCATGTTTGAATCTTCCAATTATTATTTTTACATATTGGTGGACATTTCACATAGTGCCATCTAGCCCCCAAGGTAAGCTAAGCATAGCTTGTATCGTGGGAACCAGATAACTGATAAAATACTGATCAATACTATATATACTTATATAATTTTTTCAACAATATTGTCATACCAAGGGTTTTGGGAACTTGGAAGACTTGTGATACCAAAGAGTTTCTATCTGGAGGTTGCTGGTTCTGATCTGTACATGCACCAATGAGTTTTTCAACTTGAGCCGAAATAAGAAGTCACAAGATTGTCAAGTATCTTCTTTCTATGATCGGCAGCCATTTAAGCTTAGAACAATATTCTGAAATATGACTGTACTTCCGAAGCCCGTAGATGAAACTAATGTAGGTATTCAGCGGAGATTAAGATAGCAATATCTGCGTAATCGAGAATAGGTAGGAGCGTAGGAGTAATGTTTTTACGAGACATATTATGGTTTTTATTAGTATTTTTTTCTTGATTAAAGTGAATGAAAACATTTTCTAGACATCTCTTGTACCTGTGTGTACCAGTTTAGATTGGCATCATAACCTGTCCCTTACTGTATAAAACTATGATTATGCAGGAAGTTTGTCCTGAAGTGCCTCATCTATATTACGTAACTCTACTCTGTCCTCCCAAGGGCATCAAGATTACACTCAATTATTTTTAGGAAATCAATATTATGTCAAACGTAATGCAGAGACTTACATAACAAGAACGTCGGAAGTACAATAACATGTTTTGCTGTTTTTGCAAGTAATAGACATAACCATATTAACTATAGTATAAACATATTAACTTTTTTCAATTTCTGTGGCAGGCATCTGTGGGAATGCTAGCTCCCTTAATATGAATATTCTTGTCACAGCTTTGTAGGAATGTTATCTCGGGGTAGGCTCCTAATGGAAAAAGTGGATAGCAAACAAAACTCCATATAGCACACAGCGTAACCCAGAACGTGCCAGATGTTGTAAGTAGCGGAGGACTCAAGTTTTACCACTAACTAGATGAGCCATCAGCTTGTTCCGTAACTTTATTAAATACATATAAAAATGTTAGTTAAAATGGATGAGATGTGTAAACTTTTTACCAGAAATGGAGTTTATCAATCACATACATATTTTAAATTACCATCAGTCAGATTAACAGTCAATTTAATACATACAAATAAAAAAGGACTACAAAGAGTACCTACATATGGTTGTACTCTCAAAGAGGAACGTAAAAGCGGGCTGTAAAATCCTGAAGGTAAAATTATAACCAAAAACGCCCACTACAAAACACTTACGCCAAATTTCAGTCAGTTTTGGAGTTTATCAGCTGCATACATATTTTCAGAAATCATTTTTATAATAATATGTCACAATATATTTTAAAAAAACATCTTTATTGAGAGCTGCATAAGCCAGGTGTCCAGTTAAGTGATATGACATTGGAAACCACAATATGTAAGTTGACTCCCTACTTTGAACACACAAACAAACAACAAACAAATTAACAATAACATTATTCAGTTGACATATGCGAATGTATCTTGTATGTGTACAATTATATTAGTTCATTTTAGATTGTTTTAACCTAATACATTTTAATTTTTGGTCCGAGTATCAAAACCCTCTACTTGCCTTTGGTTGGTAATTGACCCACTCATTACACTTGTCAGTATTCTTTGCCCTTGAACCTAAATCTGTGGCATTAATTAAGTTTGATGTTCTTACTGAATAAACATTTACAGCTGTTTGGATTGCTTAGGCTAGTCTGCCATTTATTTAGTAAACATTTCAAAAACATGTTTATAAAAATGTTGTTTCGGACATCGCAACGGGTAAACCATTCCGCGAATATCCAGCGGCGCATAAAGAAACGATGGAAGACAACGAGATAATCTATCGACAGTAAATAACATTAGAAACTTACGTCGGTTTCACCGTCGCCATTCTTGTTTTTCTCTACTTTGGTCTTCATTGCCTCTTTTTGGAAAACGCTTAACACTAAAACACAAACACTAACACCGACGTTCCCGTCGAATTCACAAACGAACTAAATCAGTGTACACTCGTAATTATTCAGGATCGCGTACCATAAAATCAACTGACATGGCATAACACGACCGTTTCAGTGTGTGGTAAAATGCCGACAACTGTTTTTCTACACTGGTTTAAAGCAAATGTAACTCACAAATTGAACATAACATCTTGTCCATGACACTTTTTTACGAAATTGGGATTAACAAAGAGGGATTTGATGTAAATAAAGATAGTTTGTAATGTAAATTCGTACATCCGCATCGCATAGACAGTTTACAAATTTACATTCATCTGTCAAGCTGTCCAACTTCGCTTAGCTGTTCGCTTTGTGATTGGCCGCTTGTAGTCACGTGATCTTATTGACGTTGCATTGATAGTGATGTCTCTTGACTTAACACACCGTAATCGAATAGTAGATATTATCTATGTATTTTTTTTGTTTGTTTTGCTTATATTTTCTATGACTTAATTGTACGTTTCAAGTACAAGCGAATACAATGGCAAGATGTATAAAATCGATAATATCAGTGCTCGTGCATCACCAGCTAGAAACGAATAGTATTTTGCAGCTGACGTGATTTGAAATTCAAAAATTACAAACTATAAGACGAAATTGACAAAAAGCAACATTATCGAATTTATATAAAGTCAATTAACTGCTCAATAATGTATTCACACATAATACATAAATTATGCTATTTTTGCTTGTATATTTACAGTATAATTGCACCTTTATGCACTTTTTTATTATATTTCATCGAATTTCAATCTCTTTTGTAAGTAATAGGTAATAAGTAGGTCTACGGGTAAATAAAATTACTATTAGAAGATCGAGCCACTGGGACTACGGCCTCATTGATCCGATTGATTTTATTCACCAGAAGCTCAAATTTACTGTATGATTCAACTGCCATCAACGCATCAAGTAGGTTGAACTAAGGGTTGGAGACACTTTAAATAATATGAACCCTACAATATCTGTTGAATATAATCTATAAAATCTAATCTATTGAACTCTTTATAATAAAAGTTTAACATTATTTTAGTAATATAAATATATTGAACAGCATAACTAGATAATTAAATATAACTAGAACATAACAAATTATTCGTTTAAAAAGAAATAAATAATGATAAGTATATAAGTCATTTAAACATAAGAAACAAAAACGTTCTTCGCTTTAATATTATTCATTCTCTATTCTTTTTCTTCTTAACTAGCTGAGCCAATCATAAATCACTTCTTTTTTCCTGCTGCTCCTTTTTTCTTGGAAACTTTGTACGGTCCAAGCTGTCTGCGAACAAGCATGCCGCGCCACCAAGCTTGAACTGTGATGGCGGATTTGGTCATCTTTTCATGGTACAGACGAGCCTTCTCTCGTTCTTCTTTGAAATGAATCCATTCTTTCATCAGTACATCATGTTTTTCGATCTGAAATAACCAAAGGAATTACTATTATTATTTTGTCTTTTCTAAATATAATTGAACTAGAGTTCTCGTAATATTAAATACTCACCGTCTTTTCAAGATCTAATCTTTTATCCAGCATGTTTTGATAGTCATTCTTCTTTATTTGAATCTTCAAATCAATGGCTTCCATATCCTTGTCGTACTTATTCATCCAATTTTCTATCTTTGCAAGAGTCTCCTGAAAGCCAAAAATTTATATAACTATTTATCTATATTGATTATATTTATCCAAACATTGAATACACTGCCTGTTATACACCTATTGCTCTTACATGAAAATTGGCTTATTAATCGCAATTACTGAATGAATTAATCGCTCTTAGCTGCTGAGTTTTGAAGAACATTTATTGTCAGTCAGAACAGTGATAACAATCTGAAAAAAAACAACTTTGAATTTGTATCGCTTACATTGATAGCAATATTGATCAGTAGTTCAATCTCCGTATGAACCCTCTGCTCATGATCTGTCCTCTGTTTGTAGTACTCTATTGATTCAGAATGTATAATCTCTCTGTCATGTATTGCCTGAATATGTTGTTCGGAGCGCGCCCGTTGCCAGTTGCCGATGTATCTACTTTGGCATTCCGAATTTAGAACAGCGTCCTTAAAAATACATTTTGTAGAATTGTTAAAAGTATCGAGGCCGATAATAGTCAAATAATTGATAGGTACCACATTGTATAGTACTAAGAAACAGATACGAAGTGCCCACTTACTGACCTCAACTTGAGTTTTCAATTCATCAATTTTGACATCAGCGTCATATATCACGGATTTAATGTGATTTCGTTGCTGTCGCAACTGTTTATTAAGTTCTCTCCGAATTCTGTTAAAATAATTTGGTGCTTATTTATTACAGCTGGATTATTTAATCTTTAATCCTAAAACACTTTGTCCATTTTCAATTAAAACTAACTTATACACAGTTCAAGTACAATGAAAGTACACAGTTACTAATACAAACGTAATGTATAGTTTAACATTTGTGTTTATTCTTTAGTTTATTTACTTACATTTTGTTCTTTGCTTCATCTTCAGCTAACGATAGGCGATATTCGTCTGTAGACAAAATAGCATTGACATAATCTTCAAGGGTTTTGAAACTTTTGTTGAGAGTAAGATCCACATAAGTGTTAGTAACAACGTCCGTTGCGAATTTTCTGTAACATTTAACATGATTTTTAACGTGTATTGTAATTTTGGCTAAAATTTAAATTTATCTAAAAGTTTGTCTTCTGTTTCTTAACCTGTCATAATCGAGTTTGTTGATCTTATATTCATTGCAGCTGAGGTTCCATGGATCAATTCCGTCGAGCTCATCGACAGATGTCGGTTGTTTGACCCCATACTTCAGACTGAGCAAATATGGCCAATCGGATTTACACTTTATGATTCTTAGCTCATTGTTGCATTCAACTGAAATAAAATGATCACAATCATCAGGTAAGTTGGATTCTCTCTCTCTCTCTCTAAAATTCTCTTGTAGATATCCTCACATAAAAATATTGGATATACATGGTATTAATAATTTGTTGGTAGGTAATGGAATATATTTTTTACCCAGAATGCGTAGTTGCGTAATTGTATCTTCTAAAACACTTCCGAAAAGCGAAGACTGCAAATATGGTAAACTAAGAGGAAGAAGAAGAAACGAATATAATTAGTTTAAATATTAATGTTTTATAGAAAGCGAAACGAAAAATATTATTTTTTGTGAACTGGATAATTCTGGCAAATATAATTTAGTTACAGTGGTAAATTCTCGCTTTGCGTATACAAATAATGTTGACATTCTATATATTTACGTTGTATATGCAATTTCTTCATTTTCTACCGATTCAAAATTATCTTCAACTATTTTTGTTAGTGACAGTTCAAGCAATGGCGGAGCTGGCGGCGGTGGTTCATTCTGGAAATATTGAAACCTGATTATCTGAAACACTCCTAAATCAGAGCATTATCAGATTGTAATAAAGATGTTACAAAGATAAATATAATTCTTTGGTTTTGTTCATTTACATCATGAATATTTTAGTATAAACATTCACGATGTACTAAGAAAGTTAAGTATCTCCTTTAGGCCTAAAGTCAGCACTGGAAACTGCGACACAGTTATGGCTTCTATTTGCTTTCCATATATTATTTTTTGTATACTATGTAACCCTTGTGTATATTATTCAGCAAATAAATGTAATATTACTACTTATTCTTGAGTTGTTTTCATTGCGTTGTGGTCTCATTTTTAATCGAACAATGTCTATCGAACTATCGATGATAATGTAGTACGATTGAAATGATGCAAGCACTACACACCATCCATTCCGTTCAAATGTTAGCGGTAAAATAGGTACAAAGTGGAGAGTGAATAGTATAGTTATTTCGTATTTATTTATTCATTTTTTTGGTATAATTTGTCTGTAAAAGAGGGAAATTCAAAGGAAAAACTCGTTGTGCTCCCAATCCACATAACAACCAATATAAGCTAGCAAATAAGCGGTATGGTCCGTTTACACGTATCAAGTCAAATACACTTATCGCACCGCTATCACACTGGCGATTATTAAATTTGTTTCGAGCGAGCTCTGGTGCATAATGAAGTGAACTTGATCTGGATAGGTATCAATAAAACTATGTAAATCTTGCTACGATTTAAATGGCGTTTTTCAAAGAGTATTTCACACCGAGTTAAGTGTTAGTTAAGACAAATCGCATATTTATCAGATCAAGGTTAAATGATTTAAAGACAAGTTATTAAAGGAAAAATGATTTGTAAGCCATAATTGTTATAAAAGCTCGCTTAAGGCGAAATTACTAGTAAATAAATGTAAAATGCTTTACATTTCAATATGTAGGTAATAAATTTAAACCAAGTATGGTACACCTACATTAGTACTTTTTTTTAATATTATGTCGCAAGACGATGTTTAAAATTAAACCAGTCAAACACATATTTAATACTTATTGCAAACTAACCGCGTTGATGACTTCTTCAGACTTCTCTTGGCTGAATATTGTCGATCGACCCCATGCCGCGTTAACGACAGATTTCACTCGGTTTCGGGACATTTATTTTCAATGCAGTTATTGAAACCTAAGGAGGTACTTATTTTTATTAGTTTATAGATTAAAACAGAAAAGCTTCGTGTAGAATCTATAAAAAATATTTAATGATGTCTTACATCAATCTGTCAGAAAGAGGTTGTCTATACATTGACTTTTCTAAGGAGGTAAATAATAAATAAAAAAGAAGTAGGTACGATAATGTAAACTAATATGTGCATATGTCAATAAATATTATGTACTCTGTAGAAGTGTAAATTAAAATTAAACAAAGAATTATAACAATTTTTTTTTTTGTTGAAATGATACAGTTGTCCTGTTTCTCCCACCAATCTAGGCTGCGTTCCGATTCACGCCTACAGCGCCTACAGGTCGCGTTCTTAATAATTCTGAATAAAACTAAGAATGAAGACCAAACAGTATTTAATGAATGACTATTTCTTCTTCTTGTCGGCCTTCGGCGGCGGTCTCTTGGCGGGCTTGTGGGGCCCCAGGCGCAGGCGCACCAGCAGACCGCGCCACCACGCCTGCACCGCGGTCGCTGCGTTGTTCATCTTCTCGCGGTACTGGCGCGCCTTCTCGCGCTCCTCCTTGAACTGTTGCCACTCCTTCATCAGCTTGTCGTGATTGGCGTACTGTGGACGGATTGGATGGTATTCGTCAAAGAATACAATTTTTTCATGTTCCGTAGCTATTCACTTCAAAAAATCGAAGACAAAAAATCAAACGCCAAGCAGTAACGCGTTCGCGTTACTGCTTGGCGTTTTAGTTTGAAAGGTGTGGTTGCTGGTGAAATTACAGGCACATGAGGCATTCCACCTTTACGTCACAGAATTACGGGCGCAAATTATGCGACTTTGATCTTGTTATACCTAAGTAAGGAAAGAGCCAAGTCGGATTCCATGTTACGGGCCGAGGTTACCACTAAACAACAAGTGGTTATTCCACTTGGTGGACTAAACACTTGGTTAACGCCAGGGTTCCGTAAAAATGCCACATAAGAAGCACGTTAATATACTTGTATAGTTAGTATTTTTTAAGTTGTGTCCTAGGCTGCCGGATATTAAGGAACGAATTACTGTAATTAAGTGTTAGACGAGTTATTCACGAGAAAACAATGGCTGCGACTAGCTCACTCCTGTTTACGTCTATGTTTCCACGACAGTGTCGCCCACAACGTGAAAAGTAGCACACTGTGGCTCTGCCTACCCCTTCGGGTATAAATTATATATGGCGGGAATATTTTATATATGTGTTAGTGCCAACCGTGTCTTCAAGTTCCATTCTGTTTTCAAGTCTGTTTGTGTGATCATTCTTCATAATCTGTATTTTTAGGTCCACTTTCTCCATGTCCTTGTCGTATTTATTCATCCAGCTTTCCACCTTTTCCAATTTTTCCTGTAAACATATCTCTTAGAAAACGCACTGTTGACTGCTTGTCGGATCCGTGTAGGTTGCACTGTAGGTAATATAAATATTGGTGGACATTTCACACAGCGTCATCTAGCCCCAAAGTACCTAAGCTAAGCATAGCTTGTATCATGGGAACCAGACAACTGATATCATAATACTTGCATCCTTTTTGTTTCAATATATACATATTAAACACTCAGACACAGAACAAACATCTATGTTCGTTACACAAATGTTTGTCCTGGGTGGGACCCACCATACAGCGCAGAAGGCAGGGCTGCTACCAACTGAGCTATGAGGCCAGTCGAAAAAACAGAACATGAAGAGCGTTACTTCACTATATGTAGAGGTACACAGTGCAATGGCATCGCACCTGCTAAATAGGTTTTTTTTTATGTGATCCGGGTGATAGAACGAGCTGACGGCCCACCTGATGTTAAGCGGTAACCGCCGCCCATAGACAACAGCCATACGACGCAAATCCTCTCCACCAAAGTACGAGATAACTCAAGTCGCATTACGCTGCGTCCATCACTCCGAGACGGGGACGTTACGTCTCATGCGCCTGCAATTTCGCCGGCACCCACTACCTTCACTGCTTGGCGGCAACTTACCAGGTGTGGTGGCAGTACTTCTCCGGGCGAACTTAGCGCAAGTTCTACTGCTACTTTGTTTTTTTTTATGTCATACAGTTACGGAACGAGCCGACGGCCTACCTGGTATAAGTAGTAGTAGTAACCTCTGCCCATAACAACTACTGAGACTTGAGTCTTCCCTTAGGTACGAAAAGACCCAAGTCGCATCGATTGCGCGCGTAACTCTGAGACGTGTCGGTGGAATGTCTCGTGTCTGGGTGGTGGTTGGAGGTGTAATTACATGGACTAACATTGATGAGGATATTGATCATAAGCTCTATCTCAGAGTGCACGCGTTGCTCGTGATCTGTCCTCTGCTTGTAGTACTGTATGTTGTGCAGCGGCCGCGTCTCCCTGTCTCTGATGAGCTGCAGATGCTGCTCGGTGCGCGCCACCTGCCAGTTGGTGACGAAGCGGCTGCGGACCTCACCATTCAGGGTCGCGTCCTGAAACAACTTGCGTTAACCTATCTAGAACTCATGAGCCTTGACAGATCGCGTCTTCCGCTCCAAAAGTCAAAGTCAAAAACTTTATTTCAATAGAATTCATAAAGAAATGGCTTGAAAACGTCAATAATATTCAAAACATAAGGTCACGCGTATCGCTAAGTTTGACGCCTGTTCAAACCCTATCCGACCCTCCATGGGGAGAACAGACAAGAAAAAATGGGAATGTATGTAAACTAACTTCAACATCGGTCTTCAGTTTTTCAATCACGATGTCAGTATCGTAGTGCACAGACTTGATGTGGTTCCGTTGTTGGCGGAGTTGCCTCGCCAGCTCCCGCAACGTGCTGTTAACATGCGGTTAAGTGGGAATGGGGAAGGACTTCAGCAAAAGAAGTTACCTCAGTTCAGAAAATGTCCTTTCTTTTATCGAATGATTATCACATGAGAAGTTTCCCTTCAAACTCTCAGTTTTTGTTGTTAGCGTAGCGTATTAGGTATCCTTTAGAATCGGACTGAGAGTGTATATTGTGTATACGACTGGCCTCACAGTTCAGTTGGTTACCCTGCCTTCTGCGCTGTAGGTCGTGGGTTCGATTTCCACCCAGGACAAATACTTGTTTGACGAACACAGGTGTTTGTTCTGTGTTTTGTCTCTGGGTGTTGATATGTCTTGTATGTATTCAAAAAAAAAAAAAACAGTTGTCTGGTTTCCATAATACAAGTTATTTACTGAGCTTATTTTGGGGCTAGATAGCGCTGTGTGAAATGTCCACCAATATTTATTTATATTAAAAGCAAGTTCTTAAACTAACGCTCTATTCTTAGCTTCGTCTTCCAGTAAGAATACGACGTGGCGTTCCCGTTCCTTGATGGCGTTGATGCAGTCCACCAGCTCTCCGAAGGTTCGGTTCAGGGACAAATCCAGGTAGGTCGCTAACAGGGTTTCCAACAGGTATTTCCTGGGTAAGAAAATATGAAAAAAGGTACCCTATCAAAATTTAACCGTAAGTAAGCCAGAAAGAATTACTAGCGTTTCCTAAGAATGCGTTATTCCTATACATTGTCATACATTAGTTTTAAATTAAAATCACGCTAGACTTCTAATTGGTATCTACGTTACGTTTAGTCCTTGCACGTTTACGTCTCTAGGTACTATCGGTTGTGCAAGTAAATGTGACACTAGATGTAATCACGTAACATCCCCGTCTATCTTTAAAGTCTGCCGGTTTGAAAGGTGTGGTTACCGGTGAAATTGGACAGCAAAGTGAATGCATTACTGCTTGTCGGCAGAAATGGGGATGTATGGTATGAAAAACCTGTCGTTTGCGAGCTTGTCCAGCTTATACTCCTCCCTGTGAAGCTGCTTCAGGTTGATACCATCAAGCTCGTCCCTGGCAGCCGGCTGGGCGACGCTGTATTTGTGGGCGCGAAGGGTCACCATGTCAGCCAGGGTCTTCATAATACGCAGCTCGCTATTGCATTCACCTGGACGTAAAGTACTTAGTGCTTGTGACACTTGTTTCCTTTGTACTAGGATTGTGTGTCGTTGCTTCCAGCAGATGACTTGGGCCAAATTAGTCCTGGGAAGTACCTACTGCCATAGGTACCTGCTTCTGCAGTCAAGCATACGCATTACTGTATTCCGGTTTGAAGATCTATGGGTGCCGGTGAAATTACAGGGAAATGAGAGTTCCATTTTCAGTCACAGTGACTTCGCATACTTATTAATAGGTGTTCGTAGATATAGGATGCCATTTTTAGGCCAAATAAGATTTCATGTTACTTTCCTTGCTATTAGACTTTTTTGAGTAGTTTGTATGGATTCACCGTCAGCGCTTCGGTGATTTCCTCGTGTTTATTTAGGACCTGATCGTACTAGCGTTTTTCAGGCTTTCCTCTAGCCTATACCTACCTATCAGCGCGAACGCTGCAGCATGCGATGTTCACTTCGCGTGGCTACTGTTGTTAATTTTTCTTTCATATAATTATTTACATGCATTTTTCGGTAGGCAGGTGCAGTCATGCTCAGTAGCCCTGTCGCCACCTCCCGCGCCCACTCACCTAATATTCGTATTTCTGTAATGGTGTCTTCTAAAACCGTAGCATACAAAGATGACTTGAAATATAGTAGGCTGAAAATAAAAAAATTATGAAATGAACATAAATTATGGCTGCCTTTATAAGCTGGCATTTTTTGATAAGTAGTTTATTAATTTAAAGATATGTGATAATAAATATGTGTAATGAATCACGTGTGATCCAGAATCGAAGAGTTTGGATTCCATGTGTACACAGGTATGCGTTGCCTTGCAGTGTAGGTACGCTGTGAGGTTACGAAGCCATTTCTTTAAGATTCAATGTAAATTCTGAGTCATTCAGACGAGCTTAGTAAATAGTTTAATTAGTAACAGTGTATTAAAGACTAGCTGCTGCCCGCGACTTGGTCTGCGTGGAATTCGGTTTTATCAAGCACCCCTATTTTACACCTCGGAAAAGTAGCCTAAGTTACACCTTGTTACATCAGCTATCTGCCAGTGAAAGTCCCGTCAAAATCGGTCCAGCTATTTCAGAGATTAGCCGGAACAAACAGACAAAAATTGTAAAAAATGTTGTTTTTGTATATGTACCGTTTATACATCTATATGCACTTAGTAAAAAGCGGTAATTTTAATATTACAAACAGGCACTCCAATTTTATTTATTGGTATAGATAGATTGAAGAAATCTGTTAAATACTATAGTTTTAATGTAAACTAACTTGTAAGGATCAGTGGTGTCATTTTGAAAACATGCCAAGGAGTCCTGAAAATGTAAGCAAAATTATTTGCATTATCGGCTTGTAATCATTTTTCAGATTTTCCAGCTATCTAGAGACCGATAGGTACTCAATACGAATTGTATAATACTACCAATTTACAAATTTGTATCTCACAGCTATAATATTACAATTATTATTAAATGTATTTAATGGTTAAGCAGACATCCGTGCTTCACACGTACTCCTGGCTCCAAAGGAAGACCAGCGCTGGGCTGCATTATGTATCCTAGCAAATGCTGAGTTGGGTGCCATTTTGTGGCTATCTGCAGTCTCTGAGACACACAACACAGACATGTAATATGATAATCATACTAATTATTTAGTGTACTTTTAATTTTATGTTCCTCATCATTTCAATGTCTTGTGTTCGTTGTCTGTTGTCCTGTTACGAATATTTTTCTTTCTTTCAATTTTATTGATTTTTCATAATTCATATTTAAATAATCCTACTCCAGTGTGATAGATAGCCGGACATTTCCCCTGTCACCACCCTACTGATTCCTGACAATGTTTAACTCCAAGCTCGATTTGTAGGATTCGATCCCACGACCTCTAAATGGGAAGCGACGCGTCATACGTCACGTTCCTAACCTACTCTAGTCTGAGGCGGACTCACCACTGCTCTGAGACCCTGTTGGGACCCCTGACAGAGGTCCCGCGACCAACTCTGTTCGTAGATGCTGACAACTGTACCACCGCGGTTCTTATTTTGGTATTCAGGCTCTTCTATGCTCATGTTGTCTTAAAAATATTATAAAAACGTTCAAAAAATACTTTAGAAAATAAATTACTTTAAAAACAACGGTAAGATAACCTATGAAAATAAATGTCATGTCAAAGTCATGTCTGTGACAGTTTCAAAGTATTTATTTTTTTGGTCCGTATTTCCTGACAATTATAATCTGGAAGTCTTCAAGAGGAGAGTGAATAGGTTCCTTCTGGGCAAGCATGCTACATGGTAGACGGCATCGTCACTTCACATCAGGTGAGATTGCGGTCAAATGCTTGCCTATCGCTAATAAAAAAATAAAAAAGTACGTTCAAAAATGTCAATAGGTATAACCTCCATACAAAATACATGTAATCAATGCCTAAGCACCCGGCTTTGTATCTTCGAGACTACAGCATCACTTTTTCTTGTTAGTCTCTCATTTTTGAAAAGTTAGCCTATAGAAAATACATAAAACAGACAGGGTTCTGTGCGATAATCCCCGGGGTCAATTTGACTGTCCTCACAGCTCACCCTGCCTTCTGAGTAGGTCGTGGGTTCGACTTCCACCCAGGACAAACATTTGTGTGACGGACTTTGACGTCTGGGTGTTAATATATATTGATAGTAATGTATTTACAAAAAAGTATTCTATCAGTCATCTGGTTCCTATAGTACAAGCTAGGTATGCTAAATTGGGAGGGTAGGTGGAGATGTGTGAAATTTCCAAAAAAAAGTCCTTTACCCTCAGCTATGGTTATGGCCAGTCGGGGATTGGAGTCGCAAGGGCGGACACTATGCTCCGAGGTGGTCCATTGACCTCCACGACATTAGACGTCTACTCAGAAACACTGAAAAGACGTCAACTTCTGTCCATAAACTTACGGTTTGACGTAAAAAGGTAAAAATACTCGGTTAAAATTTCATAAATCTGTAATACCGGTATCGCGTTGCTACAGTGTATCAAAAACAATCTCTTTACAGCGTTCAAACATGATTGTAGCTAACATAACAAATATTAACATCACACAAATTAATAATTATGAATAAGTTACAATAGGAAAATTATTTTATAATATATAATTTAAACATTTGTATAAAAAATTCAATACTTTTTACACACACATAGGCACGCATAGTAACAGCACACACACGTGATTACATAAGAGTAATATTTTATTATTCTAGTACAATAATTCTGTATTGAAATCTCGAAACCAAAAGTTAAATTAACATACTGCATTCTTTAATAAAACGAAATTTAAATAAGGTTTATTAAAGTTTAACTGTACATTCAGAGAATCCAAACGAATTGGGGACGTATTGTGAATAAGCGCTGAACAGAAATATACATAACACAGCTCCCGTATTAAGAAAGCTTAAAACCAACCGAAAAATACGTAAAAAATACGAAAAATAAGTCAAAATAACAATTTGATATTTTTTTTAAACTTCATTTATACTTACGAATATTGTCAGTTCATGGCTTTTGATGGGGCCATATGTTACAAATATATTTTCAGAAAAATGCATATGCATTTTGGAAGGAAATCGAAATGGAAGCCATGTCCTATCATGTAATAAGATGGCCCATGTGTCAACTGGGCATATGAAAGTACCCGCTAATAGATAGGACGCAGTCATTGAGGAGCACGAAATACGTACAGAAGCAGCACAATCTCTAGGCGTGTTCGGGGAAAAGTTCTGTTTAAGGTCTGAATTCGCCTCGACTTATACCTTTGTTTTGTCTCGTTTTCCGTTTAGACAAAATTATTTTGACTTTATGGTAAAAACACACAAACGTAACATTAGTGAAACCTTAAGCATTTCGACACAGTTTCAAAGTTTTGTAAGATACAAGAAATTACGAAGTAGTAATTTTAGTGTGTAAGTAATTTCATATTTGGTTTAAATTTGATTTATTTAAGTGCACTAAAGTTATGTTATTATCAATTCATTTTTATTATTATTATTTTGGTGCTAAAGCTGGTTATGAGCTATGTATATAATTGACGGAACTGACGCCCATTTTGAGACTTGAGTAAAATAAAACTTTGCTTTTAAAATACACTCTAATGATAGATTAAAACTCTTTTTACTGCTGTATCAAAATCGTATTTTAACAATATTTTTTAATTAGAGCGGGGATTTAAAATCCACCAATTATTAAAGTGGTTACTAATGAGTGTCCCACCCTACCTCCAAGCAAACAGTTTCCATCACTCTATATTTCATTTTCATTTATGGAGTAAAACAGTAATTTCAATTTCACTTATCGAGTAAACAGTAATTTTAAATTCACTTATGGAGTAAAACAGTAATTTCAATTTCATTTATGGGGTAAAACAGTAATTTCAATTTCACTTATGGAGTAAAATAGTAATTTTAATTTCACTTACAGTATAAAAAAGTAATTTCAATTTCTCTTGTGTAGTAAAACAGTAATTTCAATTACACTTATGGACTAAAATTGTAATTTCAATTTCACTTATGGAGTCAAATGGTATTTTCAAAATAGCACTTAGAATCAAAATACATGAAGAAATTGGCAATAAGATTGCTATGATTTTCAGTATAATAATGAACCATATTTATAGCCCCACCAGGAAATGATGTGTATTGGTTAGAAATTATAATCTGACGTCATTTTAAAGAATACATGCGAATCTCTAGAAAATGTATATTCTTCTAGCAACATTTAGATTTCTTTCCATTTATTTAAATAAAGCTGCCAACAGTCAAGCAGTCTTAAGCTTTTATTCTCAATTTTTGCCTTAACTAAATAAATAAAACATTATAAAATTAGTATTGGCGCTTTATTTAAGTAATTTCAGCGAAAAATACCGAAAAGAAATCAATTATATTCATGCTTTCGTACATTTCAAAACTTTAAATCGATTTGTCGATATAGAGCTAACTAAGCTTAACTTAGCTTGCATAGTTAAGGTCGACATCGCAAACTACGTATATGTAGATAGCTTAGCTCTGTCATAGCACTGCTCTTGGTAAAAACAACCTTATACAAACATACATCCTTAGTAGGCAGAGCCTCAGTGGGTCTCTTTTCACCTTGTGGGTTTATGGGTCACTATCATGGGAACGTAGACGTGACAAGGGGTGAGATCATCACCGCCATTGTATTCTCGCGAATAACTCGGCTAACGCTTTCTTCCAGTAATTCACTCCTCAATAACCCGCCAGGACAAATCTTACACCAACGAAATTACAAACAACTTGGGGTTAATTTACCGCCTTAAAATAGCGAATAAACATTTTTTATGTGTATATCTAACTAAACAGGTTAAAAATATCAATAAATACTGGCAGTACCCGAACAAAGGTTACGAAAACTAATGACTGAATGGTTGTAGCGATGCGTAAATCTTTGTAATAGACGATCTACCTTAAGAGAAAAGCAGAAGAATATGTAGGTTCAATTTATTTCTAACTTCTTTCGCGAGGAAATAAGCTTAAGCGGAATGGCTACTAAAGGTTGGTAGGCATCCTTAATAAATTGTTTTTATTCCAAAAAAAAATATAAACGTATTTATAATTTACAAAACTGGTAAGCATGCTTCGGATTTTATTTAATTTCATTATAAAATAAATTTTACAAAAAAATAGTTTATCCTACAAAAGGCAAGGCCACCAATGGGAACACCGAAGCAGTTTAAAACTTCTAGATTCTTCTTTATGCAATTCCTTAGGACATGCTGTATATCAAAGATAGGTTTGTTAGGCTACGTTATATATACAGGAAAATACATTTTGTACAGACTTAATAATATATACGCAAAGCTGTGAACATCACAGATGTGTTTAGTGGGAACATTTTGAAATAAACGGCGATATCAAAATTAACTGAATACCACCCATCTCTCTTTGTTTCATATGAAATGACAGAGACATCAATCATTCTAGATATTTCCAAATCGATTACTGTTCGATTTGATGCCAGCAGAATCGATACTGTCGATTGTACAGCATGTGACTTGTCTGTTTTTTTTTTTTTCTACATTTATATACACACGGTTGCGCGAATGGATGCTGGCAATACTGAAGTTTCTGCAAAAGCTTTTACAACAGTATATTTTGGCGTCGCCAAGCAGTAATGCATTCGTGTTGCTGTGCTCCGGTTCGAAGGGTTGCCGGTGAAATTACAGATAATGTTTTTACATGATGTCTTGAAAGAGAAGTAGCGACCTGAGATAGGTGAAAGATAAGATATTTTTGTCTTCAGCATTATACTTTTTTATGTACTACAGTTACGGAACAAGCTGACGGCCCACCTGGTTAAGTGGTAACCTCGGCCCATAACCGATGCAACTTGGGTTGGTTATATAGCCGAGTTTTGCAGTCTGTAAGCTTTTTGCAGGTGCAAGCAATGCAATGCGTGCTCTATGCCTCTGCCCCCAATAACGTACATCCATGCAGGAAAACTGATCGACATATAAATTTGAACTACACCATCCGAAGGAGGCACAAAGGAAAGTAACCCGTATAACTCGGTAATAGAGTCTAAAATTCTTTTAACTAACACTGTTCCAACTAAGTACAGATTCTTGACTCGAAACGTGTGCACGAAAGAACCCTCTTTGAGGCGCACTTAAATCCTTACCCCGCACTGTTTCGAGAGAGACAGTGACTCGATTAGTAGTAGTAATTCGGTGATGAGAAAAATAAACTATTTTCTCTCTTTCTTTCTAGTGCATTGGTTATAGCAAACGATGCATCACAGTGAAGCAGGCACTTTTGAACAGTCGATCCTTAGCCGCGGTAATAAAGTCTATAATGCAATGACAACAGCACACGTGAATTATATTAACACAGGTAATATCCATTTGAGCAATGTGGCACTTATCGCTTTGATAATAAAGTCCAAAATACTACATTCTACATACAGTAGAATGGATGTTTTCGATGTGTTGGTCCGTATAGGCGGCTGTTGAAATTGGTGATCCGTTTTGCTTCGATAATAGTCTATATTGCAACTGCACGCGAAGGCACTGCACATATATACAGATATGATCCGTAGCGCCTCTGCAATAGAGCGTATATCACTTGCTTGAAGATGGTTGGCCGTGCTCCTCTGAAAATAATCATTTTTGATGTGTTATTTGAATGAAATTCAGTTTTTCCATAGAAAAGTTTGCTATTAAAAATGTATGGCAGTGGCTTCTCTTTTTCTGTTATTTGTTCTGTAAACAAATTCTTAGAGGTATCTCGAAATTGCTACTATTCGTTAGCGTAGTGGATCAGCGTTTTGCGCTGTGGGTCGTGTGTTTGATACCCACCCAGAACAACATTTGTGTGACGAATATACATGTTTGTTGTGTCTGGGTGTTAATATGTATGCATTTACAAAAAAGTATTTTACTACTGTATCTTATAAGTACAAAAAATGTCTGATAGAAGCAAGCTATGCCTAAATTTATTTTATTTTACTTAAGACTCTTAGGGAAACTAACAGTCAGAACAAGGAAAAAGGGCTCGAAACATTCACAAATATAAATAGAAGGCCAATTAAAAGTTTCCACGAATAGATATAAAACTGATTTTTAACAAAAAACAACGTAGACATACAAACACTAACACACAAAATTGTTATATATCGTGGCCGTAGAGCGAAAAGTCATCAACTCGCTATTTGGCCAAAATTGAGTTAAGCATGTCATGAAAATCACTGATTTTTTCTGCATTTTTCAGTCTTACAACCATGTTCATAGCTATCATACTTTTCATTTCAGGATTTGCGAAAAACCACTAATTCTACGTTTCGACTAAAATATTGTAGTCGAAAATTCATTAACTCACTTTGTTATTTTTTTCTCTATTTGGAGAAATCGAAATCCGAAATCTAAGTCGAGTTGGTTACTTTTCCTTATTATATAATAGGTCCTTACAACAACGTAAAACTAACTTAATCCACTTGATTAGTTTTAGTATGACTGGTTCGATACAAAACATGAAAGCGAAAACTAACCAAGTCTAGTTACCTACTATCTTACGATCGAAATTTATGAAAAGTACGCTATTATGTAGGAGCAAGAAATCATTAAACTGGTTTAATGATTTCTATCCTAGTATTTATGCACACAAAACTTTGTTTTGATGATTATTCATTCAAAATCTCCGTTCGTCGGGCGAATTGGTTTGGCGCCCAACTTAGTTTAGTAGGTTAGTTGTGAATAAGCAAGATGTTGCTGTTGAGGTGAGTGTATAAACTGCTGTAATAGATGCTTTGATCTAAGTATTTCATTCTTTTTTTAAATTGTTTGATGCATTTTTTTGGTCCTACTTACTGAGATGTCGATTTCGCGAAAAGCAGGATTTGAGAAATGTATCAAATGGACCAATAAATTAAGCACTGAAACATAAGAACGAGTTCGGCTATTTCGAGGGAAAAGACGGACGTGTTCCAATGATCCTATAAATGTTACCAGTACTAATTCCAAACAAAAAATTATTGATCACATTAAGTCTTTTCTTTGGCAAGAATCTCATTACTGCAGAAAAACAACCCAAAGACAGTATTTAGACAGCAAACTTAGCATTGCTAAAATGTACGAGTTGTACAAACAACAACTGGCACTGACTAACGAAAAGCCGAGTTCTTTGTATGTTTACAAAAGAATATTTGGATATGTACACGTTATGATAATGCCGGTCGACCTGCAGACCTTACAGAAGATTATGATGCCCATATAGCGAGAAAGATTGCTGCACAAGCTGCCAAAGAACTAGACAAGCAACGATCTATTGAAGGTGAAAACTATCTTGTACTCACTGCTGAGATGCAATCAACATTGCACATACCTGTTTGTGGTGTTGGCATCCTCTACTATACCAGACAACTGTATGTGCAAAAATAAACGATTCATACTGCAAAACCTCCTAACAAAGCTTACTGCATTACATGGAACGAAATAAACGGCAAAAGAAGGAGTGTTGAAATCGCATCTGCTATAAACTGGTGGATCAGTAAGGTGTCATCTACTGTTAAAGAAGTGACTATTTACAGCGATACATACGCAAGCCAGAACCGAAATCAATTCATAACAGCATTTTTGATGCATTTGCTTCAAAGACCCGACTTGAATCTGAAAGTTTTCGAGCAAAAATATTTGGAGAGTGGCCATACACATATGGAAGTAGATTCGATGCAAAGCGCCACAGAAAAAGAATAGAGGCAAACGCCAGTTTACTCCACGATTGACTGGAAATCGATCATGTTTCGCGCGTGCTCTAAAAGACAGCCAGAGTCAGCACCACCTTACGTCGTGAAAGAACTTACCTATGATGTAATGATTGATGTAAAGGTCCTGAATGAAAAAATTATAACTAACACCAGCAAGGATAAAGATGGGAAAAAATATGTGGCTAAAAATGTCTCAGATTTAAAAAGGAGTGTCCAGCTATAGTAAAGTTTCGGTACAGTCAAGAAAAGCTGGTCCCACAAACAAGGAAAAGATGGAGACTTCAGAAAGACTATAGCGCCGGAGGCAAAGAAAAAAGATCTAGTTTGTCTTTGTCACAAGGGAATAATTCCACAAGAGCTACATTCCAGGTATGAATCTCCACCTACCAATATGACGTTGCAGACAGGCTGTTAGAGCCCGATGTTACCGAAGAAGGTGATGACTGATATATTGACAACATCAGAATGTTACCATAAATATATTCTGGGTTTGGACCCGCTGATTTTAGTTTTAAGTAATCATTGAACTGTTTGGTAGTTTTTGAAATTTTTACTGTGTTCCTTGTTAATTTTGCTTTTGCGTGAACTAGTTGCTAGCTTTTGAAATTTTAATCGTGTTAATTTACGATGACTAATTACGACTGACAACGAATTTACGAATTGTACGACAATTGCATTTTATTTCCAACCATTTTTGTCTCGATTATCTCATTAAATGAATTAAAAATGAAAAATAATAGAGAGTAGAGAATCTACAATAATCACTAATATGGTCCTCAACATAGCCTAATCAAGGGCAAAAAGTCACTAACTCTATTTAGCAAATTAATAATTCAAAATAAAGGTACAGGATTTGAGGGCGAAAAATAACTAAGTCAGTTTTATGTCAAAATCTCTGAAAAATAACAAATTACATAAAATGTAGCACTATAAACCTAAGCGTTTATCTATTGCCTATGATATGAGACCATAACATTTGATATATCTCATACCAAACGTAAGTTATGATTTTTTTTCTTTTGAAAAACTTTAAACCTCCGTATCTCAAAACACCAAATGACCTAGTTGATGACTTTTCGCTCTACGGCGACGATATATAGATTATTAGCAATTATGTACTAAATAATGATTTGCTCAATGTACTCTTGAGTCGCGTAGAGGAAGTATTGAAGATATCATTTTTCTGTCTTATTAGTTCTAGCTATGCATGAGTGAATGTAAATCTTGCAAACGACTTTTCCTAATTTTCCCAAACTGACGATGTATTACCGACAAATAATGATTAAACATAAAAAAAACACATAAACAAACGACAAGCCTCACAGCTCAGTTGGTAGTAACTATGCCTTCAGCGCTGTAGGTCGTTGGTTCGATTCTCACCCAGGACAACAATTTGTGTGACGAATATAGATGTTTGTTTTGTGTCTGGATGTTAATATGTATATATTTATAAAAAAAAAGTATATATATGTATTCAGTTGTCTGGTTCCCATAGTACAAGCTATGCTTAGTTTGGGGCTAGATGGCGCTGTGTGAATTGTCCACCAATATTAATTTTTCATTTATTTATTTATAATATACTCTGTGAATTTGTAAGTCTATGGCGCAACGCCAATTCGTGAGAACTATTAACATCGATAATGGACCGCTATTAGAAACCACAAACCAAAATTCAGTAATTGATCTACTTTCATTATAAATAGGTGAATTTTGTATGTAGGAGGTATAATCTCCGAATCTAATCATCCGATTTCAAAAATTCATACAATAATAGGAAGCTACGTAATTCCTGACTGCTACTCACATAGATGTAAAATTGTACCTAATGTGTTTCAGTGGCAAATAAATTTATGTCTGTCTAGATGAGTTCCAGCCGTAAATACATTAATGCTGCCCGTGCCAAGCCGGGACGGGCCACTAGTCTTCACATACTTGTTAATGTCGATCATAAATCATAATGTAAACGAAACTTACTGTAGTTTCTGAGCGCTTCTTCCCTCTCTTGAGCGTCGAAATACCATAACGTGATAGCGTATCTGAAATTCATACGAAAAATTACATTAAACTTTTGCTTAGATGGACATACTAGATTGCACTAAAGGAGTCTCACTGAGGCGCACGTAAATCCTTTCATCACACTGTTTCGTGAGAGCCAGTGACACTTCACTACAGCAATAAATGTATTGAATTGAATTGAATTGAACTTCTATATCATACTATAATTATATACTATAGTATAGTAGTATATACTACTATTAGATACGATAAAACGCGTCCATAGGCAAGTTGCTGGATGGAGTGTGGAGCAGGCCCGCGCAAGCTTTTTCAATGAGTCCCTTCAACTTCCCCGACAACAGCTTTACTGGCAGCAGAACTTGTGTCAAGTTGGCCTGTCATTTTCCAAGCAATGCCAATTTCTCAAAACGGTGAAGGAAAACATCGTGACATGTTTTAATGCACGAAAGGAGCCTCTTTGAGGCGCACTTGAATCCTTTCACCGTATGGTACTAGAGAGCTGTAAAGTATTATCAGCAATAGAGTCTCAAGTCAGCCACCAAGTCGAGTTATTGACCGATTGAAATAAAAAAAAAGGTTTCAACAAATTTTCAAATTACCTCGTGCCGTATGCTGGCTGGACCTCGTGAGGATTCCGCCTGTCCGACCAGAAGAACAGCATTCTGTCGAAAATAGGCGCTATGTCCGCCACCTGGTTCGTACCCTCGGGGAATACCCTGCGCACATAAGATACACCGGTCACTTGATGGTAGTGATGGAAATGCTGACAATCATTGGCGGTTGATTACCAGATCATCGGAACGCTGACATTGTGGCTGATGGTCTATTATCACGTCACGAGAATTGTGACAATGTGATTGGTGGTCCCATTATCACGTCTAAAGTTGCCAGGTTTTAAAACCGAAAAGCCGGACAGAACAACTAATTTATCCGGACACGTGGGTAAAAAGCCGAAGGTAAAATGAAACAACAATAAAATTAAATGAATCAATCTTCTTTATACTAACACATGACAAATTTAAAAAGCCTAACAAATGCCGGACAACGTCTCATTTGGCCGTACACGCAACCAAAAAGACCTGACTCTTTCAGGCTTTATCCGGACGCCTGGCAACGCCAATCACGTCATGAAAATGCTGAGAAGTTATGAAAGGCGCGGTTGCTGGTGAAATTACAGGCACTGCCACTTCCACCTTCAGAAAGAAAGAAAGAAAATAAATTTATTCATAACTAAAACTAAGATGTACAATATATTATAAAATAACAGAGTTAAAATAATCTAGGTATAAGTACGCTCCGAATTAGCTACGAATTAGGATAAGGCTCAGCATGATGCGCTACGTACAGGTACGCAGTGCGCTGATCTTCCGCCAGCTCCTACAAACAGTATCTGGTAGCTAGACATATTACATTAAAAATATAAAAACTTTGTTATGTACAGGCGTGAAATCATCCTTCACTAATCAGAGTTACGATAAGTAGGGAAGGACCCAAGTCGTACTGCTTGTTATGGGCAGGGGTTACCACTTGACAACAGATGGACCATCTGTTCGTTTCGTAACTTTATAAAGCGGTAAACTAGAGTCTAGTAGTTTGGAATAGAGTTCAATTCACCTCAGCAGTCCCCCGCACCGTTTGACGTCCCAGTCGAGATTCAGGTAGTATATAGCAGTGATACACCGCCCGTCCTTGTTTGGGTTATCTACGTGCTTCACGTAATGGCTGCCAGAACCGGGATAACACGCCACCATCGCCTGTGGAACACGAGTGAGCTGATGATGAATAGGAACACAAATTATATCAGGTGGACATTTCTGTGACATTGTATGATGAATATAGATGTTTGTTCTGTGTCTGGGTGTCAGTATGTATCATATGTATTTACAAAAAACATAATACAGTTGTCTGGTTCCCATGACAGAATCTATGCTTAGCTTACTTTGGGGCTAGATGGCGCTGTGTGAAATGACCACAAGTCTTGGTGATTAATTTTGGAAAAATTAATCTTACATGTACAGTATAATTTTTGACGTACTAGCTGTTTCGCGGTGTTACCCGCGGTGAAAATGTTTGTACACTAATCATCCCACGGGTACACTGCACTTTTCCAGGACCAAAGTAGCCTATATGTAAACCCAGGATATAAGCTAAACTGGTACCAAAGTTCATCCAAATCCGTTCAGTCGTTTGAGTGTGAAAGAGTCACAAAAATACACACAGAGTAACAAACATACACACATCATACATACAAACTTTCACGTTTATAATAAGTGTGATTGTGTCATTTTTGACCATTCAATTTTAGCTTCAACACAAAGGGCAGCGTCCAGTGTAATTACCAAACGCACATTCCAAATTCCCAATTACCGGTGATTTGTAATCAGTACGTGTTAGACACATACTGATTGGACGTGTCAAAGTGGGTGGTCGTACATTAGGTGATTCATGTTCATGTTTTTTACGTGATTGAGCGACTGTGTGAGCGTATGGGCCGCCGACTTGACTTTAGGCTATTCATACACGCGGTCTTTATCATTCCACGGGAAAATACAGGCAGTGTTAGAGGCTAGGATTCGGCGTCCGAAGTCGGAAGAACCAAATAAACTCATCTAAAAGATTCTGTTTTGCCAGTTTTTACATAATGTTCATATATTGTTATTTAATATCATCAGACATACAAACAGACATACAAATAAGAAAACATAAAAAAATCGCTTTTATTTCGAGTTACGGTATATTTCTTTTTTAAATACAGTCACTATTTTGTCATGACATTTTTATCGAAAGTGTCTTACCCCTTACGAAATTCTAGATAATATTATACAGTCCAAAACCAATGTATACATATTATCGTATAATTTGGACATACACTGAAGTATACCTTGCACCAGATTTTTTTTATACCACATATTATTATTAAATGAATAATATGGAAAAAAATAACACCAGGAACATGTTGATAAAATAAGTATGCCTGTATTCTATTGACCTTTTTTCTTAGCAAAACGATTATAATGTCATGTGTTATCATCTATTGTCTCGGTAATGAGCAATAACGCCGTCACAGACCAAGCTACCGTTACTCTGCCGCTTAGCTTGTATATACATAAACCTAATACTACTGTGTATTATCAACACATACGACTTTTATGTACAATCTTATTTTCCCATAACAAGCTCTTACAATCAGTCCCAAGAATACCACCTAAGACTAGTACTTGTTAAGACAAATCTAACGAGCTTAAACAAGGAGTTTATAACAAAGAAAATAAAATCAAACAAACATAATAATAAATAAATATTGGTTGTCATTTCACACAGCGCCATCTAGCCCCAAAGTAAGCTGAGTAAATAGCTTGTATCTGGACACCAGACAACCGATATAAAACTTAAATGCTTTTTTCTGTGAATACATACATATAATACAAATCAACACCCAGACACAGAACAAACACCGATGTTCGTCACACAAATGTTTGTCCTGGATGGGAATCGAACCCACGACCTACAGTGCAGAAGGCAGGGTTACTACCAACTGAGCTATGAGGCCAGTCACATAGAAATTAAACTGATCTTTACAAACAGGTGAGTCAGTCTCAACACAAACATCACGTATGTTTGATAATAAATACGATACCGTTTTGAAACAATAATAGTACGCAACACTTATATGTTATCTTTCATTCTTCAGAAGTAAGGCCTGAAAGTGGCTTTTGTGTACGTAGAACTTGTTATCTCAAGTGTACTTGACTGGCCTACAACTCAGTTGGTAGTCACCCTGCCTTCTGCATAGGTCGTGGGTTCGATTCCCCCTCACTACAAACACTTGACACATGTCTTCGAATTTTTAGTTCTAGGACATGTCGGTTTCCTCACGATGTTTTTCTTCCCCGTTTTGAGAACTTGGTATTGCGCACATCAATCTTTCAATCGAAAAACTCATAGGTGCACGTCGTGGTTTGAACCGGCGACCTCTGGATTGTAACTAGGGGTCAGAACCACTAGACCATCACGCTCTCACGTAGAGGCCACTTAACATCTGGTAGGACATCTGCTCGTTCCGTAATTTTATAACATAAACTCTATAAGGGTAATGCAGTTATTATAAAATCTTTATATATATATATAATTCTTCTGTAATTGTGTTTGTCACTGAACTCCTAAACCGCTAGAACGATTTTAAATATTTTTTTTGTGTGTTTTAATAGGTTCCTGGATGATTTAGATTCACAATTGGATCCCACAGGTGGCGCTGCGACCGTGAATGTTTCATTTATTTTGGCGCAATTTCGGACAGGACAGTCGTGTCCGCTAGTACCTAATAGTAACTATAATATTTTATACAATATCAATAACAAACCAAATTTGTTTAACTATTTGGTTTATCGTTCGGTGCGGTCAAGGGTTTTCCATTATTCAAATAGAGCGTATTTTCTTGACCACAAGCATTATCATTAGATATTATATAATGTTACTTTCAAATAGCTCTTGATTGCTCCATTTTGACTGCAAGGTTTTTCCTCATAGAGGGTCGGATAGGGTTTGAACAGGCGTCAAAGTTAACGAAATGATTTACTGAATGTTTTGAATATTACTTATTGACGTTTCAAAGTCATTTCCATATGAATTCTAAGGAAATTATGAAAATCTTTAGCTAATTTCTAAAGTGAAGTTTCGGCGAGAAAACTTTCGTTTTATCCTAAACAGCTAAAGAAAAATTACAAACTGATTACTTTTCTGAAGTAAGTATTATATGAGAATAGCAGAAACGAAATAAGATTTACCGTCAAATTCCGAGCGTACTCTAAGAAATTCCTAATTCCCTAATTCAATTATCGACGACCAGCAAATATTTGATCTGAGTCTATTTGTCCACATTACACGCAGATTTTGGTATTCACTGCCACATGTTTTGTTGATCCTATATTCACATATTTTATTATGGTTTTGATCTTAAATCTAAAAATTTCGCAGACTGGCTTCGTAAGTTATCTAGTTTTATTTTATTTGTTAACTCAGGCTTCATCTAAAAATAGTTTACAAACGACCTTTGGTAGCATCCACCCAGTAAATCGTCCGGTATAGGTATCGACTGGCCTCACAGCTCAGTTGTAGTAACTCTGCCTTTTGTTCCGTAGGTCGTGGGTTCGATTCCCACCCAGGACAAACAGACTGTTCTGGTTGTTAATATGTACCTATTTATAAAAAAGTATATAATTATTCTATGAGTCATCTGGTTCCCACAGTACAAGCTATGCTTAACGCCGCCCTTACAAACTCATTCATAACCAAGCTTATCATACCACGCATTCCATTGTAGCCAACCTCAACAAATAATGCATTGCGCCATTTCGTGTTCGACATTCAAAATATCACGAGCACGTGCGTGACCCACTCTCTAGGACGCAACGCAACGTTTGTCCCACAAAAAAGTACGGTTATCTTTCTCAATGAGGCAACCCTGAATAAAAAAAGAAGCTAGTTTTGTTCTCTATGGTTTTATGGATGGCGCTGGCAGCTGTTTCTGAGACATTTGAAAATAGAATGCAAAATGCGTTTGGTGGGTCGAATGCGATGAACTGTCAGTGCCAGCTGTTTTGTTTATTGAGTAGAGAAAGTCTGTTGTGAAGTTAGCGTGAATGTGTTTGGTAAGGTGTGCCTAGTGCCTACGCCTTCTATTGGAGGTACCATCACTGTTCAAAATTAGAGAAACATTAGAGACTCATTAAAGAAGTTTCCGCCATGAGCATATAATTATAAGTCCATCGATATAGCATTAAGGATTTTGTAATGAAGTCCCTTTGTTCGCGTCAATGCTAATATTAATAGCGCAATAAAATGACCACAAACCGGATTAATTAATACAGTCATAATAAGCGGCGAGTTCAAACGATTACTAATAGTTTATTAATTATATGAATGCTTTTGTTGAGACGGATGCATTCCATATATTATCTACGAGTTAGTATTGATATCAACGTACATTTTAGAATCTTTATTAGAAAAAAAACAGTCTTCCTACCTTCACAATATATTGGAGAAAACGAAATATTAAATAGTATGTAACAATGACACTTTGGGACTCTGGTTAGTAAAAACGCAATTATAATTTTTTAATACTAGAACAGAGGTAAATATCACGAAAGTGATCCATATTTCGTAGATATTATATTCACAATAACACATTACACCTAACTTAAAGCCGTACCTACTATAAAATAAAATTTGTGATATCTAAATTGGAATTACTAGAAATTACGCATAGAAATGAGACTACTTTTGAGCGTTCACCTCATTTGAGGCGCCGTGCGATAAAAATGCAAATACGTAGAAATTTAGAGAGGTATGCGATCAAGAATCTACAGCACGAATACACTGATCAAACATTCAAATCAAACAATAAACATTCATTATAAAAAAATATCGAAAGCTAATCTTATATCCAAAGCCAATTCTGCCAGTGACTCAGTCGGCCGAGAGCTGATCGCCGCCAAGACCAATCCGGAAGAAAACCAACGATGTGAATTGGCCGTAAACCATTTTGTATATTTGTAAACACTGGGGATGTCAGTGTTTCGTGTATTCAGTATCATGTCCCTTTCAGTGCTGCAGTGTTAGAGCGAGACGGAGCTGGTTTGTGTACGTACACGAGTTGTTTACAGTGGCGCCCCCCCATTCGTTTGCGCGCCATGCCGCTAGTCACGTACGCATGACGAAGGCGCGCATGCGCCGACTTCGCCCGCGTTTATTTTGGCTTTTATCACGGGAACCAACGATTTGTATTGATATTATTTCGCTATTGATAACGTTATCGTTATCTTTATGCTGATTTCGGTCGGATGTTTTAGGTCAATAATAATAATTGGGACGTGGGATTACAAGTCTGATAGTAAAATGGACTCGATGTGAATCGTTGTTCAAATGATGTATTATAGGGTATTTGAAGCATGCTGTGTATCAAGGTTAGGTAGTGTACATAGAAAATTAACAAATACTGCAAATTAAGAGCGTAACGAAACCGAGGACAAACACATATCTGTTTAAGATTACAATGTTTTTAAACGATATGTACCTATTTAGATGCCACTGACAGCTGACATGTAGAAAACAGGACCCAATATCGACCCTGGTTAAACCCATGAACCAAAAACAATGATATCATGAATTAAAATGAAAATTGCTAAAGACCACCCAAGTTTCAAATGTAATGTCTGCTAATAGGTTCGCAAATTAATAGCAAATACACAAGATAGCTCGTCTTGATAACAAATTATGTACTATTTATATTGTAGGTACAAAATGCCGAAGTCAAATCTATCGCAGTCTTCTGTGATTGAATAAAAATTTGATATTATAAAGAACTAGGATAATAATAAAAAAAGTCATTAAAAGTTCTGGTATTTATCGATAGATGGAAAAACTAAAAAGTATCAATGCTGTGCCGGTGGGAGTGGGGGTGTTAGGTTTTTTCCGTTACGGAATTTCTAGATTCGGTCTCCACGCTCAAGGCCCGCGATAGAAGCTATGCAATAGCTTAAAAAACAATATTAAACTTTACGTATAAACATTCCTCTTGAATTTTTCTCGAGGATTTTAAAAGATCTAAGCGTACAGACAGCGGGAACAACTTTGTTTTATACTAGATATGTAAAGATGTGTACACACGTGTAAGACATAGAGAACACTCAAAAACTAAATTGTTGCGTCATCAGTCGTGTGAAAGTTCAAACCAAATAGGCAAAATTTGACAGCGGACTCGCAAGGATATTCACAATTATGTGAGCCGTAATGAATCTAAATAAGGTCGTAATAAAGCTCAATTTCATTAGCAGCGTTTGAATGAAGATGCTCTAGTTTATCGTTGGCGGACTTTTGGCTCAGTGGGCCACACTTATTTGGGTGTTTCCACATAGAGGGTGCGCCATCAGATTCTATAGTTTCGAAACGTAACGAGAAAATCTGAAGCAACCGCGAAATTACCGTTGGATATGTGGCTAGCCAAACTAATGATCGTTTCTATCGTATGTTAATAGATTTGTATTAAAGCTTAAGAGCTTTTTAATGTTTATACATTAAAAAACAATAAAAAGTTCATACATTGAAAAACGGTATCGTTTGTAAACAATTTCTATATTAGTTTAATAAATCATTGTCTTCTGAATAACACTATTTATTAAAACTAACCGTAGATATAATTTCATATCGACTTATTTGACTTCAGTGTCACCTAAGATGTAACTAAGCTATCAACCATATTATATTTTATACCAGCTGCGTCCTGCGGTGTTACCCGCGGTGAATAAGTCACCTCATGGGAATATTACTGGGACACAAACTTCTTACAAACCTTCATCAGAATTCAACGAATATTTGAAAATATCAAAAAAAAACCAGCCTTTTTCGAATTTTGGGCTTAGAATTTTGGTTTTATTTTAGTGTGTATTTTAATTTTGATTTTATTTATATTTTTTACTTTAATGTTAAGTTATATGGCTGTAATATTAATGTGTACAAGATGAAATAAAATTGATTGATTGATTGATTGATTGATTGATTAGCAACAGCTAGTTGGTCATAAAAATGTATAATACTAGTTTTGTTTATTTACCTTCGTCCTACCGTTGATGATGTAGTCTCCCATCTTCCCATTATTCGTCATCTTGTTCGCCCTCAATATTATGTTGTCAACCTGAAAACAATAACCTCATTAATAGTGTTTTAATTGCATTTCACAGTAGGGTTGCCAAACGTACTATATTATATAGTGTTTTACTATATTTCGGCTCTCCGTACTATACTGTTGAACTAATATATATTACATTATTTTGACCACAGATTTTCACAGATTTCGAGACAGAAAATTGTTAAATAATGCACGAAGTCCAAAAAAATATAGTTTTTACAAAAATAAATCAGATAATAAACAAACCATTCCCATTTTCATATTACCAAAAAATACTATATTTTTTTGAAGCGTACTATATATTTTCGTAGCTTATTCTCAAAAATACTATATTCAACCGAAAAAATGTTGGCAACCCTATTTCACAGACTAACGAGCTTTAACATTATGTATGGAAAATTACAGTACATAGAACAATTGTTATATATTTATATGAAAACTTAAATACGGATATGTAGGATCCCCTTTGTGCTATGGTGTGATGTTCTGGGGGTGACTGAACTGGTGAAATGAATTTTTCGACTGGCCTCACAACTCAGTTGGTGGTGACTGTGCCTTCTGCGCTGGAGGTCGTGGGTTCCAATCTCATCAGGACAAATATTTGTGTGACGAATATAAATGTTTGTTATGTCTGGGTGTTATTATGTATTTATATGTATGTGTTACAAAAAGTATGCAAGTAATCTATCAGTCATCTAGTATCAACAGTACAAACTATGCTTAATTTGGGTCTAGAAGACTCTGTGTCATAACCACCAATATTTATTAGTCGGATTCGGAATATTTATTGAACCGAGCATTACCAAGCAGATCCGATTTCTGCATGCCTGTCAACGAAACCGGTGGGTTAAACCGCGGGGCACAGCTAGTTAACTTATCTTCTATTCGAATCACTAGTACTCTCGAGCCAGTGTGGTAAAAGGATTTAATGTGCGCCTCAAAGAGGCTCCTTTCGTGCACTTGACACATGTCTTCGATTTATTGTTCTAGGGCATATCTGTTTCCTCACGATGTTTTCCTTCAACCGTTTTGACACGTGGTTACGTGGGGATTTGAACCGGCGACCTGCGGATTGAAACTCGGGGTCAGTACCACTAGAGCACGACGCTCTCACAGTTAACTTATATAACCAATGCAGCCATAAAATAGAAGATCAACCCCGATTTAAATCTCTCAATCATTCAAACAGCTAAGATATGGCAGTCTCTATTAAGTCCTTTATGATTCACATTGCGTATTTTTAAAGGAAAAGTCGAGTTTATCCTCAAAGATTACCAACTGAGCATCAAGAGATAACTTACTATTATAAATGCGAATTTTTTGTGATGTTTATTCAGACTTCATGGCAAAAGTACTGAACAGATATGGCTACGAGGGCTTCTATTTATTACATGCAGGCGAAGCCGCAGAGAGAAGCTAGTTGTCACAATGAGAACAAAAGTCTTTCTTGGATATCATCATACATAGCCCGATTTTTCTACTGTTTTCCATTGCGTGGTGTGTTACGCGCGGTGGCACATACCCCGAGTTTGAATCCGAAGGTCACTGGTTCAAATCCTTTTTCTTACACTTGAAAAATGTATGGGCGCAATAACAAGTTCGCAAAACGGTGAAGGAAAACATCGTGAGCAAACCGAAATGTCTAGAATCTAAAATTTGAGATTATACAGTCAAACCTTCCTCGTTTATCACTCTTTCTACTAGTGAAGACCGTGCCATAATCCGTTGCGTGGTTTAGAAGTAAGCGGAGAAACAGACAGCCAATTTGTTTCATACTTTGACTGGCCTCATAGCTCAGTTGGTAGTAACCCTGCCTTCTGCGCTGTAGGTCGTGAGTTCGATACCCACACAAGACAAACATTTGTGTGACGAACATGGATGTTTATTCTGTCTGGGTGTTAATATTAAAAAAAAAGCATATGAGTATGCATATTATCAGTTGTCTGGTTCCCATGACAAAAGCTATGCTTAGCTTACTTTGGCGCTAGATGGCGCTGTGTGAAATGTCCACTAATATTATGATTACCATTTATAGATATTAGTGGGACTGATGCACACAAACCAAAAAAATGCGCCGGTAATCAATGGCGCCCTGGTATCAGCTTATCAGGAAGTCAAAATTTGATATCAAACGATTGGCAACGCACCACTCTCCTTATCTTAGTGTTATTTTATTTACCTATTAAACAGTCGGGATTAAAGCTGTTAGTTTATTGTTTCCTTGACAGGAATGCAAGTAGATAAAGAGCAGTAGACTTCGCTAAGTTCGTCCCGGGAAGTACCGTTACCATGCCCATTTTTCGCTAAGTATGTGTTATTATTATTGTTTGGGCAGAGGTTACCACTTAACGCCGGTAGGCCATCTGCTCGTTCCGTGTCACATAAAAGAAGTAGTAATGCATTCGCGTTACTGTGTTCCGGTTTGAAAGGTGTGGTTGCCGGTGATTACAGGCACACGAGACATTCCACCTACACGTCTCAGAGTTACGGGCGCATACGATGCGACTTGGGTATTGTTGCACCTAAGCAGGCGAGGACCCCACGACATATTTTTTTTGTTTGCAGAGGTCACCGTTATACATCTATTGGGTGGGATCTTGACTACTCCCTTAGCCAATTCAAATAAAAAAAAAGTAAGTGAACAGATAAAAAACATGTTACCAGATAAAAAAATATAAATACACTCACTTGACTAATTAACTGCCTGATATAGTAACAGTGAGACTCCTTGCCGTCGATCCACGTAATGAGGTCGCTTCGTATCGTTTGCGCTTCCGTCGTCGCAGGATTTGATACTAATTGTCCTTTCTGCGTGTAAACAACTTTCGATCAGATGAGATATCATCAAGGATTGGTGGGAAATCAACAGATCTCAGAGATCTGAGCGTAGAGAGCTCTTTAAAAAAATTATCATTGACAGCAGTCAAAGGCAAGTCGCTTTAAGGGAAGTATAATAAGCAATTAGTGCATGAAAGGAGCCTCTTTGAGGTGCATTTTGATCTTTTCACCACAGTGGTTCGAAATAACAAAAAGTAGCAGGGTAGTATAGGTAGATGCAGATGGAGCAATATGGACATGAATGGGAAGTATGTATGTAAATTTTGTTTTTAGGAGTATTTTGTTGCAAGACTTCTTGTCATTAATTTTGAAAGTACAGGCAACACAAAAATAAATTATCTAAAAATAAAATATACTCAGACCAGATTCTTATAAGAAATGGAACAAGTTGACCAGATTAAATATTAAAGATTGTCATCTCTCTTAGACCAAGATTTGATAAAATGCAGAGTAATTAATTTATAGTTACAATTTTAGACAATTCACAGCTGATTAAACTAAGATGTTAATATTGAAAAAAATTATTAATGTACCATTAATATGGTACACTCAATAACTTGATATTTTATAAATTAAAATTTATTAATAAAAATGGATCATTTTAAGCCAAACTCATGCACTGAGACTACACACCATGAAAATGTTCTATCGGCATCTGTAATGTGTGCTCTCATGCTTGGCTGGTATTTATTATTTTATATAACTTTTGAATTTGCACTATTATTATGATAAGGATAATTAAGAGAATCTAGGGAATCCTAGTGCAGGGGGCACAGAATTCCTGTATCGCAGGTAGCATCAACAAACACATCAAATAATGCTAACACATTAATGTGACACTCTTCAAGAATATTATTTTCACATTAAATTACTCTACTCTACTAAATTCATAAACAAACGTTTCTACATCACATATATTTTTTATTATAACTTTTTGGTCATTTTAGGTAGTTATTTGGGCATTGATTTCATGTACTACAATTAAAAATTACAAATAAAATCAATAAATTAAAAACAAATTCCAATATTTTTATTTTTTTAGTGTTGATTTAAGTTTTTGTTTTGTCTGACAAAATTACTCTTAATATTTTGTATTTTAAATGAATGCAAATAAAGCAATAATAAACTGCTTCAGATAAGCTACTTTTTTTAAATGCAATTCATTTTCACTGACAAATGAAGCAGCAACTTCCAATTTCCAACTAATTCTTTGATCTAAATGCTAAATTCCCCAACATTAGTGTTTGATTTAATTTTTAAAAGTGTTATTTATATATATTAATTTTTATAAATGTACTTTGTTCTTGGAGGCCAGAATATTATTGTTTTTTTCATGTTAGTATAAGTTAGGTATAATATGTATCTTTCTTTTTGTGAACTGAATAAACATCTGTGATTGAATAAACAAATACATGGCTTATCTATCTATCTAAGTGTTGTTACTTACAGAAAATATTCCTGATCTGTACATTTCTAAAACTTCATTTAACACTAACTGCCCTCTCTCTTTTCCGAGGAAATTGTTCAAAACACACACACCATACTGTGTCATGTCTCTAATCACTCGCTGGCACAACTCATAGCATGGATCACTCGGGTCTATGTAATAACTATTCGGACTGTGGTTGAACGGTGCCGCACTGCCTTTCAACGATGCCTCGGGGTACTCCTTCACCCTTGACTGAGGCTCGGTACCACACACGGGCAGTACAGGCATCTTCGCATCAGTCCTATTCACAGCCCTCAGTACGTTAGTAGTCCCCGCAGGCCCGAACTCCACCGTACTCAACTGCTGAGCAGTTTCATTCAATATCTCTTTCTCTGAAGACCCCTCGTAAGTTATGGCACTGTCTCCGGTCAAATCTTTGTTAGTATACACTACACTAGATATTACACTACCGTCACTGTATCCTGCCACTTTACTGTTCGTCTGTTTAGAGTTTTCGAACGAGTTATGTTTACTAACACCATCTGCACTACCTTCTTTCACATTATCCCTGGATTTCACACCTGACTTTTTATATCGTCTTACTGCACTTTCACTAGCTTCTTTCGATGTTTCCTGCTTGGCGCCTTCTGCGATTTCGGATTTGTAGTCGTTGCCTTTTGCAATACGGTCTTGGCTAGGTGATATACGTTCACCCGGGCTGTTGATCTTCGGATCCTTCGGTGACTTAGGTACACATACACTTTTGTGCCTCTTCCAGTCTAGTCGCTGATGTTCTGTGTTACAATAATACACATTGAGACATCGTGCGCATCTCCGATGACTTTTCAGATTACAAACCGCGCAGCAAGCGACTCCGCCTCCCTGATTCATTCTGAAATAAATTTCTCCTAAACGCAGGGCCGGCCCCTACGACTTGTCAACTGAAAGAAATGTCATCACCGACGTGACAGAACTATGTGAAGTATAGGTCACTTCAAGTACTTTAGATATCAAAGTCTCTCAATATGATACAATAAATTCATTTGTGGTAAAGGATTAATTTCTCTTTTATTATGCACGTATTATCTTCATCATTTTGTCATGCTTTTTTACGCACTCATAAATATTTTAACAAATAAAAGGCTAGTATGACCACAGTATTGCCAACTCTGTATTATGTTTTCGGATTCAATGAATTTAAAGGAAACGGCTGGATTCAAAAACTTTATGGGGCTAAATAGCTAAAGAATTCAAAATTCAAATAATAAAATATAATTTTATACTTATGCCCTAGGATACTCTGTGACACAGGTGACATGGACCCACAAACACGAACACCTTAGACCCATTAACAAAATTTACAACATATACATATGTCTTCAGAATTGCAAGCCGGAGTTATAGCCAACTGAGCAATGAGACTGTATTTTTTTCTAATTATTTACTGATTTATCCAACGTTCAGATAAATAATATAATATAGAATTGTGGATGTAATTGTTTAATAAAACCACAAAACAATCGCGTTTAAGTGAATTTTCATTTTAACAATGTCGAATACAACGATGCTAACTAAAATTAAGCTAGTTCTAGCCTTGATGGGCTGAATAGGCATCACTAGATTGAAAATCAAACTGTCATATTTGACGTTCCACAATATGGTCTTGCCACTATAATCAAAGTTTGAGATGGCAGTATCCCATACGAAAACTATTCCAATCATGTCACAATTACTAATCTCTTTTAGATTTCATAGAGAAAATAATATTGTAATGACTGTAAGTTGTCGTAAGTTGCAAATATAAAGTTATACATTCACAGTCATTCGCTTTCCGTCGAAATGACAAGCCAAGCCTCTGTCAGGCTCGGAAGTGTGTGTTGCTTGCAGGTGGCAGGCGGGTGGGGTAAAGCCCTATTAGATTATACGTTTTTTAGTCTGACTAAGGTACTCATAAAATGTATCGCATTTAATTTGTGATATTTGATATTTATTAGATGCTCATTGTAGGAATCGAAATCACGGCCTGCAGAACATAATCCGATGTCACTACCGAGCTGTCATCGCTAACGAAACAAGCGAGACGACGCCATTTTACTTATACACAAAACTCTGCTTACGCTTTATCCAGTAAATTTATTCGATTTACGTATAGTACCTAAGAGCGAACAAAGGTTTTACGGTGTTTCCAGATAAGGTAAAAATAACTAATATGGTAAAATCAGTACAGAGGCATATTCTATCAATTTTAGTAGGTAACTACACCGAAATGGTACCTATACAGAAATAATATTGCAAGCACTTTATGTAGGTACGTTGTATATTTAAGGTGCGTTCCATTCATGTCAATGCATGTGCTTCCGTTTAGTTTTCAAAGGGCGCACTATTAAGTAGGATTTAGGAGAAAAAAAAAACATTTTTTGGAAAATAGTATCTGATGATTATTCTATTTATTAAAATAAACTATAGCAGATGCGAATAAATTCATTAAATACCTATTATTTATTTAATATTTATTACATAGATATTTTTAGACAAAAAGTAGTACCTCTAGATAATTCCTTAAATATTTAATATTTGATGTGATATCCAAGATAAAAATCTTAACACTATAATAAGAATAGATGAGTTAAGTAGTAGATACATAGTTCATGTACCTCTTAATACCTAATTGGTACGTATTTACAAAGTAAAAAGTAACACTATATTGTTATGGAACCCGCGTTACCACAAGACGATGTCAAATTACCCTCCAAATTGCTTTGGTGCAAAATGGTGTAAATTGGTGTCAGACACAGGGTTACACAGGGTCTAAAGTTAGTCATCGCTTTGTAGTAACTGCGATAGTGTTTAACAACACTTAAAGAATGAATAAGAAAGACTAGATTAGTTCTACGTTGAGTCAGGTCCGTTCCAAATATTTTTCAGTGAATCATAGTGGCGTGCGATTGGAAAATGAATTGATTTAAGCAAATACAACTTGTGTCTTCCCATGTATAAGCAGGAGTCCATCCTTAGGTATGGGAAAATTTTAGGACTCAATTTAAGTAACTCTCACATCGAAAATCACTCGATTTAAGAATTTCTTAAATTGATACGGACTCAACGAAAGAATCTAAAAAGAGCGTAAAAGCGCGCGTCAAAGCTTACACGCACTTTTACGCTAACTTAAAAAAACTAAACTTAAATAATACTCAATTGGAATTTTCGCCTTCCAATGATATATATATATATATTTAAATATCATAGATAATTTTTTCTTAGAGAAGTTTTTTTTAAAAGATTGTTTATGATTTCATTCAGACAGATAATATATCTACATATAGCCACAATTATGAATTTTAATTAATTAGCGGATCTAATGAGAAATATAATTTTGATTCGATCAAATAAATACAATAAGTAGATAAACACTTATGTAGTTATCTATTGCTGAGCTAAGTTATGAAAAAGGCTTCTAGAAATTATTAGTTTAGTGCTCTTGTAGAGTACCTAAATAAATTGAATCAGTTTGAAGTTTTAGTTACCTACGATTTATGTGATAGTACGACTGTATTTGTTTATATATTATAAAAAGGCATTAAGTAATTAGGATTTTTTAAATCGTCTTCTGACTTAAAGACTAATATAATTATAATTAAATTAGGCATTTGGAAATATAGAATATCAGATTACATTGTAACTAAATATCTACATTATTCCAATATTTGGACCCTATATTATTTTATGATTATATTTTATAGGTATCTGTAAATACTAACACAATTCCAAAGAGTAGGTACTAGATTGTATTCTAGCTAATTCATAATAAGTATAACTACGATGATTTGGTCATCTTCGATCTTGTTAGCCAGAGATAAGTTCGAATAGGTACTAGACACACCTAGTGTAAACCAGTCTGAAGTATAAGGTTTTTTCTTACATACTATTTGAGAATATAAAAAAATTACTACAGGCCAAAGAACATGTTTTTTCCATGTTGAGAGAAAACTGGATTAGTAAATCCTCATACGTTGAGAAAATATTACAGCTTTGCCTGTATTTATTAATAATTAGACACCATTTTCTAAACTTGGGACATTAAATTTATGAGTTTTCCTTTATTAGCTTTCCATCACAGTGATGTGCACACAGTCGATTGCACAGCAATGTTTGAGAAAGTTTTAAATTTTTTGTTTATTTACTAGGAATAGTAAAAATAAAGATTATAAATAATTTGAAACACGATGATACGTGCAGGAGTAAAATACTGTGTCGCAAGCATCAACGCCCCTCCCCCGTATTTCCGTACTCCGCGAAACAGATAGTAGAAAAAAAAATAACACTGATTTGTCACTTACTCCTGACCTCATCTCGTTGAAAATCATAAGATATACACAGGACAATACCGAAAACATAATTACATTAAAACTTCAGTTTTCGTCTAAACTATTCGTCCCTGAGCTTCCCGTGTTCAAATCAGTTCATCAGTTGGGTCAGTTCGAATCATCAAACTCTGGTGTGGTCGTCGTCGCTGGGTAGGGGTTGTGATGGAGGGTGCTGCGGTTGCGCGCGCAGCACCCTCGCCAGCTCCGCCTTCTCGACGGACGACAGCACGTAGACGGGCGGCGCGGGCGGCAGGAACCTAATAAAATAATAATAAGTAGAACCAAAAAACAAAAAGAAGTTCAAGTAGGTAAAAAAAAGTTAAGTTGAAGTTCGTCCGGGGAAATACTGCCACCATGCCCATTTCTGCCGCCAAGCAGTAACGCATTCACGTTACCGTGTTCCGGTTTGAAAGGTGTGGTTGCCGGTGAAATTACAGGCACATGAGACATTCCACCTACACGTCTCAGAGTTACGGGCGCATACGATGCGACTTGGATCTTGTCGTGCCTAGTATGGGAGGACTAAAGACGCATCGGTTGTTATGGGCCGAGGTTACCACTTAACACAAGGTGGGCCGTCGGCTCGATCCGTAATTGTATTAAATAAAAAAAATGTGTCGAATTGGCAGATTCCGGCTCTCATTGCAATAGCCCAATATATCAGACTATTTATTGTTCCCCTGCAATTGCCCGGAATAATCCACAATACTTCTTCTACCATCTACGTTCCCTCCACTTTTCCATAACAATTACCAATATGGCACGGGCCTCTTAGTCTTGGCTTCGGCCTTCGCCTTCTAAAAGACCGGGCTACGACCCGAGATATGAATGAGAGGAATAATAAAAAATAGTTATAATTAACTTAATGAAAGTAACTATAAGCGAAAACAGTTAAACCACCCTCTACTACAGTGAGGTTAGCGCGTTTAATCAGCGTATGGTTTTCTAAACATCAATAACTATAACAGATTGGTAATTGATAAAATATTATAATTTTTACCAAACTATTTATTTCACACTCAATTTTTCTCTCTCTCACTCAATTCACACTCAAAGCAATGTTATTGTTTTGTGACTTTGTGATGTTGTTATTTTTTATTAATTGAATTTTGTTATTGTATTGAATTTTAGTGATATTCTTATGAATAAAGGTATTGTATTGTATTGTACAACTAACCTATCGGCCTTCTGCGGCTCCCTGTGCAGCCGCGCGCGGTACAGCATCACGAGCACGCACAGCACGCTGATGATGAACGCTGAAGTGGCCGCCAGCACTATCAGCGCGGTGTGGTATGAAGTTGCCGCTGACACCTGTAGGCAGCAAAGTAATCGGCACGATTAATCAGTTCTTATTATTGTAATAATATCTAATAATAATATATAATATTGGTGGACAATTCACACAGCGCCATCTAGTCCTTAAGTAAGCATAGCTTGAACTATGTGAATCAGACATATAAATTTCTTGGATACATTTATATTAACACCCAGACATAGAACAAACATCTACATTCGTCAGACAAATGTTTGTCTTGGGTGAAAATCGAACCGCAGAAGCCAGGGTTACTATCAGCTGAGCTGTGAGGCCATTGTAAAAGAGAACTTTACGTTTGGGGATCAAATTAATCGGTTCTTATTAACGTCAAAGACAAATTTACGCGTGGTGATCAAATTGATCAGCATGATTAATCAGTTCTTAGTATTGTCAAGAGATAAATCCTGGTCAAGCCATCTCAGTACTACTGTTGCGTACATATCTCTTGCTTTGAACAAAAAAACAAACAAACAAAAGTTATTTATTTAAATTACAATGTTCTAGCTATTATGAATTGGAAACTCTTAAGTTTAAAGAAATCTGTATTAGAAGACAACCCTCATTTCTATGATCTAGCTATACAGGGTAACTTGTAGATTTTATAATATGTATACTGATGAAAATTAATTAATTTATTACAACAATTAGGAAAAAAATTATAATAAAGATAAACATATAGCATGGGTGCATGTTTAGATTATAATGAGGGAGTCAGTCATACAGCAGTTAGGTGTGAAGTGAGGCACTTACGGTGGACTCGGTGAGGATCTCCCGCTGGTGCAGCGCGGGGGAAGGCGGCGGCGCGAGCCTGTATTCACTGCGGATCACGTCCGCGCCTAGGAACCCGGGCTCGCCAGCTTTGCCGCCAGACAGTTTCTCTTGTTTCACCTGGACAATATGTTAATAGGTATATGAAATAACTGTTTTTTTTTATAAATTGTAAATCAGTTATTTCATAGATAATAAACCATCACTAGTTTCATGTTCAGTAGTCAAACGCAGTCTTGCTAGAAACTAGAAAAGCCAGTCGGTTTCCAGCACAACTTACATGGTTCTATTCTATTCGAGTCATTAGTTCTCTCGAACCATTGTGGTGAAAAGATTAAAAGTGCACCTCAGTGAGGCTCCTTATATATTATTAGTTCTAGGACTTGTCGGTTTCCACACGATGTTTTCATCCACCGTTTTGGAACGTGATATTGCGCACATAAATCTTTCATGCGAAAAACTCATAGGTGGCACGTTGGGAATTGAACCGGCGACCTCCGGATTGAAACTCGGGGTTACCACCACGCTCACCAGGTTCTCAATGTGGTAGACGATGTCGACCGCGGCGGGGCCGGGCAGCGCGGCCCGCAGCCGGACAGCGCCGGCGCCGGCGTCCCTCGCGGCCGCCACCGGCACTCTCGCGCCGAGCGCTGCCAGTTGGGCGGCGAGCGCCCCCCGCGCCCTCTCCGCGGCGACGCTGTCCGCCCCCACCATCTCCAGTTCCAGGATAGCCGATTCGATACGAGTTTGTTCTGGAATTAAGGGCGTGATTATTTTATTATTTTCCATCGCATTACTGTTTTTTTTTAATATAATATATAGCAATTAAAGCACGAAAAAATTGAACCTACCACCTGCAGCGCAGAAGGCAGGGTTACTATCAACTGAGCTATGAGGGCAGTCTAAGAAGAAAATAAGGTTCTCACCACAAGGGTCCGGTCCGGGCGTGTCCGGCACTGTTGGCACATGCTGACGGCGCTGGCCGGCCGCGTCGACGCACCAGCACCGCCCGCGGGCGCACTGACGCGGCGAGAATGACCCGTCAGCGAGGCACCGCGGTCGGAAGGCGCCGCCTTCGCCGCCTAGGATAAGATTTGGTGGTTATTTTGCTACTTTTTTCTCTTTTGACTCTGACTCTTTTGCATGATACACATACTAATGTCATATTATCATCATCTTGTAATATCTTAAGCATTTCGGTATCATGTAGTCAAAGTAATAAAAAATGTAACATAGAATTAAGTACCTATTGAAATTGTTACAAGGATCGTGCTTGCGAACAAAAAGTAATTCCTCCTTTAGGGGTTTATTTACTGTTCTACTGCATCGTACGCCTTGTATGCGCCCGTAGCTTTAAAACGTGAAGGTGCAGATACCCTAAAGTTGGTTCTACTGTTAGTAATTGGTTCTGATGTTGCTTACCATTAACAGTTTCCTCTTGCATCAGCTGACACTTAGTCTTGAAGGAAATCCTTTCCAAATTGACTTCCAACGGCTTGTCCCTTCGTCTCGTGGTCTCTGCCGGTCTGGGCTGGACGACCTCCGTCACCAGAACCGCTTCGTTCTTGAGGTCTCGGCCCTCAGGTTCCGAGTGGAATTCCTCGTCGTCGTCGCTTTCAAATTCGTCGATCCGGTACGCCGTCATCTGTCTGATCAGTTCCTCCAAAACTGGAAACGTATGACGGAAGGTAAACATTCTGAGCTGGGGAGGTATCTAATAACATGTGCTTAACCATTCATGAAGATTGATTGATCGGCAAATGAGCATTCCCTGGCTTATGAGCGCAGTGTTCTCTAAACAGAATTATAACAGCTAAAATTGATTGGGTCGATAACCTACTCTTGTAGTTTTTATGTGTTGAAACTACGAATAGAACAGCTGGCCCACCTGGTGTTAAGTGATAACTTCTAGCTCATAACAAGCAATACGACTTGGGTTCCACCTATCTAGCTAGAACAAGACGCAAGTCACATCGTATGAGCTCGTAACCCCACGTGAAGGTATATCTCATGTGACTGTAATTTGACTGGCAACCACACCTTTCAAACCGGAACAGACTACACGTAAAGGCGAATTACTGCAGAAATGGGTGTGCAAAAAACTATGAGATTAGAAAACACACAGGTGGTTAAGAACCACGGAACAGAGAGCCCTTCAGAGCATTGCTTCCAGCAGTTCAAAAGCTTCAACCTGCTTCGGGAAATTCGTCAAACTTTAGCAATATGTTACCTTCATCAGCCTTGGCGCGTTCGTCCAGGGGGTCCCGGTGCACCCACTTCCTGGCCTGCCTGAAGTTGCAGGAGGGCTTAGCACCACGGACGAGGGAGCCCTTCAGTGGCTCGCCTCGACCACTCACACACCAGCACACGTCTGCAAAGAGGAATCTGATGTTTTCAAATAGGCACACACAAATGTGTAAGCATAGGGATTTTTACTAACTGTACAGGGTTCAATCCAGTACTTTGCGGCGTAATCTTCAATCGATGTTTTTTTTAACCATCTTCTCAAACTATGAAAGCAGTAGATCTTGACTAAGAATCAATTTGAACACAGTATTTTTAATTCGTACGTGATGTTTGGTAGTTCAGTACCTATTACTGAAACGGTTTACTTACCAATATGTGACATGCACTGCACAGACTCCCAAGCACCGCTCGCGTCGCAAGCCGGAATGAATGTTCCTTTTCCATACTTCTGCGCTGCTAGTTCGTTCTTCTCCCGAAGCCTCTCGCATGGGCTCAGTACTGCATAAAATATAATGATATTATATACCAAACTTAAGAAATAACTAAATAACTACCAACCGACATATGATTGTTTCTCATTTAATGAGAGAATTTTGCGGTCTGTTGTGAGGCTGTTATGGAATGTGTGTGTACAGATCCTTGGGGCAGAGAAAAGTGATCCATTTTTTGGAAGTTTCTGAATGATAATTGAGTTATCAGCTCATGAGCCAAAAGTAGTTGGACTAAGTCTTGTAAACTAAACTTTTAATCGTATTCTACATTGTGTGCTTATAATTTCCTTAAATATTGACTACCATGCGATTAGAACAAAGGTGCAAATCTGCATTGTGATGTTAGCAATCTCCGCGGCTCCATTGCAGCGGAGATCAGCGGAGGCATCTGCCCACAAACGTAACCTAACACATATGTACTTGAGAACTGGATAAAGTGACATGCCTTCATCTTTGTTCTTCCGCCCAGTAGACATAAGGGACAGTTCAGCAGTTCCACCTTCAGCTGTTGCAAATATTAAATTAGTAAATTGAGTCTGAATTTATTTGGACAAGTTACATACTTATTTAATCAAACTATGATGGATTTTAAGTAGCGAATCAACAGTCCGAATGAAGTCAAATCGGTATAACATAAAATCGGACTTGAAACGGCGAAGAAACTGACATGTCCTTGAATATTTCCAAGTATCAAATATACTAATCCAGATTTGAAACAAATTCACGGCGGCCCTTCCTGTGGAAGATAATATTAACTACTACTGAAGTGGTAAACCTCTCGCAGCGATTCTTCTCGTGGTTAAAACATCACTGCGTCATATTGAGGATCAGACTCACCGGGACACACAGTGTTGCACTCCTCCTTACTCCTGAAGTTGTTGTGGTTGCCGGAGCAGCCGTGGTAGCGGAACCTCTCGCAGCGGTTCTTCACGTTGTTGAAATGCCATCGAGTCGTGTTGAGGATCTCACCGGAGGAGCAAGTGCCTTCATCCTTGCTTTCAAAGCACACAGTACCTGGAAGGTTTTCTAATTGAGTCATAGCACTGAATAGTTTGATTATATCTAACAACAAATCGTCTAAACTTCAGAGCCAATCAGTAATTATGGGCCCTAATTGAAAAAAGGTTAAATGAACTACAAAAATAGAATCAAATTAAAGACTGGTGATGGATGATACACGGTATATTGATAGACAATTTTTATATTCTCCGTACATATTAGCCGTCACATATATATCTATCACATGTCAGAAACTTGGACTAGGTTCACTTCATCAGAACAGAAATGCAAGGGTTATACTGTGGATACTTGCATGGAAAAAAACCGAAGGCCGCGTTGGGTGAAGCGAAATGCGTTTGTGGAGTCTGGTTCAGGTTACTTCTTGCAAATAAGGATTGCTGCCTAACTAATGAACACGAAAACCTGAAATCATGTGAAATTAGTAAATGGCAACTTACGTGGCTTAGGGCAGCAGACCGAAGGCCTAGAGTCGTGCGGGGCGAAGCGACAAGCGTGGGTAGAGGGGCAGGCTGCGGCGCTCGGTCCGCACACGAGCGGCCCTGATGCGTCAGGAGCTTGGAGCGGGTCTACTCCGTCCGGGCATTGAGGAGCTGGTGAGCACCTCGCTAGAGGTGGACACGACTCATCCTACAAGAAAACATATTATTAACCTTTGTGATTATCAATTTGGAAATACTTTGTTGATAAGGCGTTCAGTTTAGCGAGACGATCAAATTTTTCGGGTAGCAAAAGTATTAGGGGCAGAGAAGGAGGCTTTAGTGAGCTTGAACGATTAGGAAGCATAGCTAAGTCTTATGTATATATATCCTGTAATAAGCGCAATTATAATAATTTTACGAAAAATAGTTTCATTGGAACATAACTGTGCTTCAAATGTCCCAATTCTGTGTAGGTAACTTGTATGTCACCAGAACGCAACTGCAAAATAAGACATGTTAGATTACCTCACAGTCCAAGGGCACCAGTTCGCAGGTCTCGTCAGCTCTGCACTTGGCTTCAACGCAAGGATCTTTGCAGTCACAAGTGGGACACCCCTTCTCGTCCAGCTCTCTCCCGTGCGGGCAGATCACCTCCTCGTTGCAGCCGGGCTCCGGGCACTGCGCTGGGGCTTCGCAGTTCGGCGTAGAGTTTGTTACTCTGGTGCCCGGCAGCTAAGAACAAATATTGATGTTCTAAGAGGATGTATTGGTCAGTTTATCCCAACAGTTAGAATACGTTGGGAAAACAAATATGTCATGTCGAAACTAAGGGTAAGGAACTTGTGACGAAGCAAGATTTTGTGTAAAATGGGTCCAATAAGGCGCTTAAATCTATACATATAATAAAATTGTAGAAAAGTGGTGTCTGTACAATGGAAATATATAAAAAAAAAGTAGCAGGCGTTGTTATTATATCGATGCCGAACCCGAAATTGTAATTAATTTTTTTTTTGTCTGTTTGTCTGTTTGTCTGTGTGTTTGTGCACGCTAATATCAGAAACGGCTTATTCGATTTAGATACGGTTTTCACTAATATATTGTAGTAAGCTTCACTTAACATTTAGTGTTTATTTCATGTCAATCGGTTCATAAATAAAAAAGTTATGTCAATTTAAAGAATCACGGCGAACATTTTTATCGTACAGAGTACGTACTACACGCCTCGCGCCTGAGCGTCTGTGGCTATATAAAGCGCGCTGAGAGCCGCGCCGCTGCCATAAGGATTCAGTTATAAAGAAAAGTGAAAAGTCACTATTCCACGCGAACGAAGTCGCGGGCACAGCTAGTTAACAATAAAATTCTACAAAAAGCAAACCATTTTAATTTTTATTTTGATTTACTTAATTTTTGCTATGTTTACAAATGTTTCACAACCTTATATTACTGTAAAATTGCTACCGTACAACCAAAATGTGTATCTCAACTATAAATTTTTTAAATAATTATATATGGCATAAAAGCATTTTTTTTTATTTTGAAGTATAGTCGATAGAAATTGACTGCAAAAACAGATATGTCACCATAATCTTACTAGCATGAGTTTTAGACAGAAAACAGAAATGATCATTCAATTAAACATTTTATTTGCATATAATTAATTAGGGTTAATATTATGGACTTAAATTTTTAATTAAATGTACATTTCTATAATTTTCGTAATGCGACTTATGAAGGTCACCGATAACGTTATGTCACTCACTTCGTTGCCGACAGCGTCGACGCACCAGCAAGTGTGGTCGGAGCCGCGACACTGCACCGTCTCGAAGGTTCCATCGTCCTTACACTTCGGCACCCACGCCCACGCCGGGGGGTTCCCGCTCTCAGCACCAGTATGGAGCGCCAGCGCTCTGGAAACCAGCAAAGATATAAATAAATATATATTGACGGACATTTCACACAGCGCCATCTAGCCCCAAAGTAACCTAAGCATAGCTTGTGTCATGGGAATTAGACAACTGATATAATATTTATTATATAAATGATAAATCCCCATGGTCTGATGTCGCTCTGCTCAACGACACTCAAAACATCCTGTAATAGTATATTATGTAGTCATAAATGTAACATAGACCTAAGTACTCAATTGTTACAAGGATCGTGCTCGCGAAAAGAAAGGAATCCCTCCATTAGGGGTTTCTTGTCTGTTCTTCCCCATGGAGGGTCGGATAGGGTTTGAACAGGCGTCAAACTTATCGATAAGTACGCGTGACCTTATGTTTTGAATATTGACGTTTCTAAGCCATTTCTTTATGAATTCTATGGAAATAAAGTTTTTGACTTTGACTTTGAATACTTTTTTGTAAATACATACATACACATATCAACACCCAGAAACAGAACAAACATCTATATTCGTTACACAAATTTGTCTTGGGTGGGAATCGAAACCACGACTGACACAGAAGGCAGGGGTACTACCAAGTGAGCTGTGAGGCCTGTCAGAATATAATAAAAACATAATATAACAGAGTAAAACTGTGATGGTTGCTGCAGGGTGTAATATTGTCCAACCTCCTCTGCTGGCAGGCGGTGAGGTGGTGTGCGGGGGTGCAGGCAGTGCCGCACCCGGTGGGACAGCAGCGCTCCCCGGCGGCGCACTCGCCGTCCGCGCGGCAAAACCACTCGCACGAGCCCGTCGACGGCACCAGGTACGGACACTGGCCGGTTCTCTTCGGTAGACCTGCCAACGAAACGGTTACACATTTACCATGTAATAAAGTTATGGAACGAGCACATGGAATCTGGAAGACATCAAGATGAGAGTGAATAGGTTCCTTCTAAGCATGCTTCATTGACCACATCGTCACTTAACATAAAGTGAGATTGCGGTCAAATGTTTGCCAATAGCAAATAAAAACATGGCCCACCTGATTTGAAGAGATACAATACGATTTGGGTTCCCCCCCATCCCCCTACTTAGAAAAAGACCCAAGCCGCATCGCATGCGTAACTCTGATATGTGAAGGTCGAATATCTCATGCACCGGCAACCACACTTTTCAAACCGAAACACAGTAACATGAATGTATTATTGGTTGGCGAAAATGTGGCGGTTCCCGATGAATAGGCGTAAGTTCTACTGTTTAATAATAGTAATATTGGTAGACATATCACACAGCGCCATCTAGCCCCAAAGTAAGCCGAGCACAGCTTGTATCATGGGAACCGGACAAGTGATATAATACTTATATACTTTTTATAAATACATACATACCATTCACAGAAGAAACATCTATGTTCGTCACGCAAATGTTTGTCCTGGGTGGGAATCGAACCCACGACCTGCAGCGCAGAAGGCAGAGTTACCACGAACAGAGTTATGAGTTCAGTTTCAAAAATAATGTGGTATTAAGGTTGCCTGGAAGAAATAGCTGTTATCGATAAGGCCACCCATTGTATTACCTTAGCTTAAGTATTAATCTTTACGAAATTTCCATGTATGGTGGTCAATAAAGTATTATCTATCTATCTAAAGTGCGCCTCAGTGAGGCTCGTTTCGTACTCACAAGCTGGTACAGGGGGGCAGTAGTCCGCGTCGCAGGCCACGTCGACAGTGGCGCAGGCGCGGCCGGCGGGGCACGCGACCCCCGCGCAGGGGTCCCGACACCGGCACGTGGGGCACCTGCCCGCCCCTAACTCGAACCCGTAGTCGCACCCCATGCGGCACGTTAGATCCAAGCACGACAGTTCTGTGCGGACCCTAGAATAGCAATTATTTAGTGTCTACAGTAAAAAGTGTAATGTATGTAGTGATCCACAAAAATTTATTGTACAATACGCAATATAGGCGCATTTCTTATAATTAAAATAAATAGCCACCTAGAATAATAAAATTGCTATGCCCTAGGGTTTATGTTTGTATCCTATAATAATATTAATCTTTGTAACAAAATAGTGCAATAAATAATTTGAAATTGAATTTCTTGTGTTCCGCCTTCGGGGGCCCGTCTGTATGCTTCGGAATATAGTAAGTTCTATATATTCAAGCTGTTACAGTTATATATACCCGCATAAGGAAGTAATTAGTTATTTAGAGAGAGAGAGACCACTAACGTTTTGATACCACTCAGTCCTGGCTACATCGGTCAATAAACGACGTTCAATAACTCAGGGCCCTAAACATAGCTTCTAGTATGGGTGCCAGATGACTGATAGAATACATCTATACTTTCAAACCTCTAAGTTCGTCACACAAATATTTGTCCTGGGTGGGAATCGAACAAATGACTTACAGCGCAGAAGGCAGGGTTACTTCCAGCTGTGAGGCCAGTCAACTGAGAACAGCTTACTTGTCACAATCCACAGCTGAACCGTTTATGGTGCTGGTGTCGGGTATCTCTGTCCCGAAGGAGTCCACACACCAACACCTTCCTCGCGCACACTGCTGTGGAGTGAAGGACCCGTCTGGGTTGCAGGAGGGTACTGGTAGGGCTAGCTTCATTCCATCAACAGTCCCTTCCATCTTCTCGTCGAAATCCCGGAGGTATTCGCACACTGAAGATAAGAGAAGTGATTCCTTCATAACTCACATTGAAATATTTTATATCCAGGTATTTAAGTCCATGAGAAGAATTGCCTTGTTGTCTATAAAAAAGGAACAAGATTCAAGATAAAATATAGTCAAGTTTGTTCGTATTCGATCTTTGACTTAAATCTACGAAGTAATGGGGGAGTAAACATAACATATAATTGCAAAAAGATGTAAAAAAAATATGTTACTGTTTGGCGACAGAAATGGGTATAGTGGCAGTATTTCCCCGGACGAACTTGGCGTGACGAAATGTGCCAGCTTTCGGGTCACATGTCGCTTCGACCAGGAGCTCTGTAGTAATTTCCTAACGATAAACTTACTGGTGGGAGTGTCGTCTACTCGGTCTGTCTGAAGGCGCATTTTATCCGGGTCTATGCATATCATTCCGCAGCCAGCAGTAGAACAGCACACCAAGTCGCTGTCACAGTCCCCTTCAGGGCAGCTGGTAGTGGAGTTGAGGCCGCACAGAGCTTCCGCCTCAGGGCCGCACGACTCCAAACTTATCTGGTAGTGAGAATGTTGCGTTGGCAGATATAATAATAATCACAATAGTTGACACTTTACACAGCGCCATCTAGCACCAAAATAAGCTAAGCATAGCTTTTATCATGGGAACCAGACAGCTGATACAAAACTTATACGCTTTTTGTTTGTAAATCTATAGAGATAAATAAAATTTGTTTGTAATATTAAAATAACCGCTTTTTACTAAGTGCTAAATGTGTTGAAATTGCATTTGCATTGAGAAAGGGGTTTTTATGAGTCTCATGAGACATAACAACCCCTTCTCGGGTTGATGGACGCAACGCAATGCGACTTAGGTCATCTTATACTTTGGTGGAGAGGACGTGATTCGTATTCCTGTCGTCTATGGACGGCGGTTACCACTTAACATCAGGTGGGCCGTCAGCTCGTTCCGCCACCGCAATATCATAAAAAAACAGTTACCTCTAAGAGCTCATCAGTGGAGTTATCATATTTGTTATGTGGGCAGCAGAGAGCAGCGCCGCTCCTCCGGGTGAGCGCGCAGAAGTGTTCCGGGGGGCAGTCGGAATCGCCGCCGCAGCCCACCACGGAACCGCTGTCGTCCGTCGCTGGGGCGCCCGTCTCGCACGGGTTCTCATAAGACCCTCTTGCTCTACCTAGAAGCAACATGACAGAATATAGAAATTTGTCTGTGTCTGGTATTTACCAAAAAATATAATAACATTGTATCATTTGTCTAGTTCTGATAGTACAAGATATGCTTAGTTTGGGCTAGATGCTGCTGTGTCAAATGTCCCCCAAAATTAATTTATTTATCTTGAGAAGTTTCTGTAAATTGATGACAAAGATAGCTAGCACATTCATACCTATAGAAAGACAAGCAACTTCCAGCGCCATTTCGTTTGCAGAGCATATGGTTCTTCACCACGAGTATTAGGACTAAAACTAATATACTTACACACAGGATATCCAGTGCAAAGCTCTCCTGTACACCCAGCGTCTCGGACCCTGACGCATTCCTCTCCATCCTTGCAGGGGTAGCCAGCGCAAGGGTCGTCGCACTCACAGGTCGGGCATCCATCTGCACCACTCTTGTATCCGTATTCGCAGATCCCAGCGCACAAGGCTCTCGAGCAGGAGGAAAGGGAACGGGCGCCGGTGCGCGCGGGGAGGGGCGAGGGAGAACAGTGGACCGATGACGATGGACCCATGGACCCTCGGAGTTTATTGCCTTCTGCGTCTACACACCTGTGGGGTTACCAGATTGGTGAGTAGGTATTTTTTATGTGAGTTAAGTGACGAACGAACTGACGGCCCACCTGATGTTAAGTGGTAACCGCCGACCATGGACAAAAGGAATATGACTCACGTACTCTCCACCAAAGAATGAGATGATTAAAGTCGCATTGCGTGGCGTCCATTACACCGAGACGGGGATGTTACGTCTCATGCGCCTGCAATTTCACCACTCTCTTCCAACGGAACACAGCAATACGAGTGCATCACTGCTTGGCAACAGATAACTAGGGGTGGTGGCAGTACTTCTCTGGGGGAACTAGTACTTTGAGTAGCTCTTTTCACACCACACGTGTAGGGATTCAAAGGGTTACACTAACAGTAATAAGTAGATCTCAGTTCTTTGGGTTGTTATACACGTTTATTGGAAAATATGTAAATCATAAAGGTTTTAGTAGCAGCATTCTGGTTCCTGTGTTCCGGTTTGAAAGGTGTAGTTGCTGGTGAAATTCCAGGCATATGAGACATGGCGGATTGCTTGTTATGAGCGGAGGTTACCACTTAACAGCAGTTGGATCATCAAGTAGTTTAGTGACGATGTGGTCTACGATGAAGCATGCTTGCCTAAAAGGAACCTATTCACTCTCCTCTTGAAGATATTGACTCACCAACAAACCAGTCCGTTCCTCGAGCACTGCCTCGATACAAAGGAGCCATCGTCAGCGCACTGCGGCACATACCCCCTGCCCTCCCTCTCGCTCACCACCAGCAGCTCAGCCAGCATCTTCTGCTGAGTGCACATCGTCACATTGTGAGGGAGGATGCAGTGTCTACCACACTCCCCGCCGTCACAGCACTTCTGCATCGAGGGGCACTCCAAGTCGTGGGCGCAAGGAGTCCCGCACTCGAAGCCTGACGCCGATGGAGCGGGGCAGGTGCCAGCTTTCTGGAGTTCTAGAGACGCTGGACAGCAGACTCCGTAATCGTTACCTGGAACAGGAAAATCTTGTGGTAAATTCATATGATACAAGGCAGAACTCGGCTGAAGTTGTTTTGACAAAGGTAAAATGGATAGTAAAAAAAAAACAATTTTCATGGTGATCAGTGAAGCGATTTTGGAGATCAGAGCAAATTTGCTTGTTGATAAAGTTTAAAATATATGGATAAAATTTATGAGGAAGGAAGGGATTAAAAGGGTTAATGTTAAAAAATATTGAATTGAATATTTTATTTAAGGTCTTCACGATATAGGCTCTGCCAAGTATGAAGGCCGCAGAATATAGAAAAGTGTTGTATGAGCGTAATCTGCATACTAATAATGTGCATGCTTTAGGTATGCCTTTTTAATTATAGTTAACTGCTGGTTGTTTACTTAAGTTTATTTTCTTTAAGTTAATTGTGCTGCAAATATATTTTTTTCATTTTCATTTTATTTTCATTTACATCAACTTATCAAGAACGTTATGCACGTGTTTGAGACTTCTTATTAAGTATAAAATACCTGTTCTAAGAAGCCTCTTTCAAAACATAGTTACTTATAGATAAATCAAGTTATACAAAAACAGGAGTATAGTAACCTACCCGAATCTACAAGACACCTGTACAGCGGGGGGCAGTTAGGCTTTCCAGGGTCTGTTCCGCAGAGGAAGGGTCTGGACGTTTCCGATATCAACAAAGGCTCTCCAACTGGACAAATGTTTTGTAGACTTCTTCCTCTTTTACCTGCAAAATAAATAAGGTCGTAACTTTTAAAGACAACGTAGCAGTTGAAACTAGAATGTTGCATCGCGTGAAGCCATTGTAATTTACGACATCATAACACGATAATTGTTACAAATTCCAGTCAAATTTTATAGATAAAGTGAGGTTTTAATGGTGTAAGATTTGCGGGCGTGATTGAAGAGATGTCTCAAGCTGGTACGAAGTTATTATGGATTAAAATGATATCATAACGCAGATTATGGGTATAACTTATGGTAATTCAACAGCTCTGTTGCCTTAGTTGGCATCACCGAAAACACGCATCTTAGTCACGCATTTTCTAAATTGAAGCAAAATTACACCAATCTAAGTAAATTTAGGTAATTATATAATATTGGTCATTTTATAATATTATAATTTAGGTGGACAATTCACAAGGCGCCATCTATCCCCAAACCAAGCATAGCTTGTACTATGGGAACCAGACAACTTACACGTAGGCACGGGCGGGCAAGGCGGCCTTAAACAGGCCGTCTCCTCCAGCTGACACGAGAGCTGTCCAGGGCAGGTGACGCCCACACAGGGGTCCCTGCACTTGCACAGCGGGCACCCGCGCGCGTCCAGTTCGAACCCGAGCGGGCAAAGCATCCTGCAGGTGTGCGCCGCACAGGGAGCTGCGCGCGTGCAGTTCACTAGACCTGCAGCCGGTGCCCTTGTTCCTGGAACCTGACGAAACCAATCATTTTTTGACTGGCCTCACAGCTCAGTTGGTAGTAACCCTTCTGCGCTGTAGGTCTGGGTTCGATTCCCACCCAAGACACACGTTTGTGTGACGAACTTAGATGTTTGTTCTGCGTCTGGGTGTTGATATTTATGTATGTATTTACAGATAAACGTATATAAGTATTATGTCAGTTGTATGGTTCCCATGACACAAGCTATGCTTGGCTTACTTTGGGGCTAGATGGCGCTGTGTGAAATTTCCATCAATATTCATTTATTTATTTACAATGACTTTGGCGAGTTTGGCTAAATTTCCGCCGTTTTCAGAGACAAGATTCTTTCACTATTATAAGAGCCATAAAAGATAAAAAAAACATTTATTTACATAAGACACGGGTAATAACATAGATGAAAGGTTGAGTCAAAGGATCTTCATGTCTTGCAAGTTTCAGGGCATGTGGATATTTTAATAATATGAATCTGTAGTAATAATTTAGAATTAATGTCTTACTATTTAAGAGTCGTCAAGAGTTGTTCTCACCTCATATCCAGCCTGATCAACGCACCAGCAAGAGCTGATGATCTCGTTGTCGCACTGGATCTCCTCAAATTCTCCATCTGAGACCCGGCAGCGAGGACTCCTCATCGAAGGCAGCTTCCCCCTTCCACCGCGGCTGTTCTCAGCCGCCAGTGCGCGGGAGATACGTTCTGTCGACAGCTTGATGTTTTCACAACCTGAAAAGTTGGAAAGTTAGTTAAGTTGAAAGTTGAAAGTATGTAGGTTTTTTATTTATTTTTAATTTATCTTTATTATGTACACATCCTACCTTATAAAATCGCCCCTCTAGCCTCAAAGGTTTGCTGGAAGATAACTCCTTTTAGTGTTAAGCGCGCCTTTGTATATGTAGGTATGACCTATTAATTATTTGTATTATGGTTTCTGTGTATAATAAAGAATAAAGAATAAAGAAATTTATAAATGGGTGGTAAATATTACAAACTGAAAATAGCCCCGCTTCACTGAAGAGAAGACTTCTACCGTTACAGATATCATCATAGCGATCTTATAGAATACATCCAAAATTTCACAACTCGTGGTCGCGTAATAGGCAAATCACGGTCAGTAGAGCGAATATATTTATTTATTTTAGAGAACTCATCTGTTCAAAGTTACAAATTCAACCATTGCTTTGTAATGAGATGGCCATTTAAAGGTAAGTAAAACTTACAGAAAAGTAATATATAAAGGCTTATTATAAACATAGCCTTATTTTGTAGGTTTATCTGTTACACATTATATCCAATCAGCTAGTTCAGTTAGTAATAACCCTGCCTTCTGCGCTATAGGTCGTGGGTTCGATTCCCATCCAGGATAAACATTTGTGTGACGAAGATAGGTGTTTGTTCTGTGTCTCCAGCATACCAATTGAGCTGTAGAGCCAGTCAAAGAAAACTACGCGTATCACCCACAACGTAAGGAATATGAATTCCACGGAGCTACTTACCGGTGAATAGTGGTTCAGTACAGACTCGTCCGCACGAAGCCCTGCAACAGATCTGGTCTCCGCACTCATCGTCACTGCTGCACGGTGTGGCTCGCGCCGGGCACGGACCCTCATCAGTCGGACATCGCCCTTGGAGCTCTGCGATTGCTGCAAAATTGATACAAAATATGATTTTCTTAACCGAGCATAGTGGCCAAGTGGTACGGACTGCGATTTTCAACGCGACGGTTCTCGGGAATGCGTTAAGTTTTTTACGGTTGCTGCGATCACGTAATAATAATAATAATAATAGATAATGATTGAAATTTCACACAGCGCCATCTAGCCAAAGTAAGCTAAGCATAGCTTGTATCATGGGAACCGGACAACTGCCACAGTTTTTTTCTATAACTATTGCAGTTACCATCGAGTCACTATTTTTAATGTGTCTTTTCTTTGTTTGTTCCCAATAAAGATTTTATTATTATTATATGTGTGAGGCTAGATGGCGAAGAGTGAAAAGTCCACCATAAAAAGAATACTTATATAAAAATACATCACAGAACCACGCTTTCGATGCCGGAATGTCTCTATAAACAAAACTTGAAGATACTTCACAGATATTTCGTAACCGTCGGTAGAGAGCCACTTGGCTCATCACAAAAGTATTTGATTCTAATGAATAGAGTACTTTTATACCCACGCAATGAATAATTCTATAACTGTGTTCGTATAGCTAATGTAGGACTGAATAATGTAAGTAGATGCATTTACGATATTGATTATGGAAATACAATTGAAATACTTTTTTTTACAGCGCCATCTATTCCCATAGTAAGCTAAGCGTAGCTTGTATCATGAGAACCAGACAACTGATGTAACACTTATATACTTTTTTTATAAATACATACATATTAGCACCCAGACACAGAACAAACATCAATGTTACAAATGTCACATAATTGTTTGTCCTGGGTGGGAATCGAACCCACGACCTACAGCGCAGAAGGTAGGGTTACTAACCAACTGAGCTATTAGGCCAATCAAATTCAAATTAGTCATTTTATTTCTACATTAATCACAAAGTCAAATTAAAAACAACTGAAAAAATCGCATGCTGAGATATGTTTATTATGTTTTTGTTTATTTAATTATTATTTTTACGTTTTTTTTTTACTATGTGACCCTCAAACCACGCCCGAACATGGAGATAGGACACACAGTAATCAATCATTACTAAATTAACAAAAAAATTATAATATTTATGACAAGTAAAAGGAAAATCATACTAAGATTTTAATTACTTGATGTACGTATGATACCTACAGTTAAATTAATATATTTACGTTAAGAAAAATATATTTTAATCTGATGGCGTCATTGCATTTGAACAACCAAAAATACTGGTGATCACATAATGTTGACAGCATTTTGTAAAGATGGATTGTACGGTTTATACCTGTCGGGTTACTGTAGACAGACAATTAATTTGATGAGTTTATTTTAATAGTCATTTTTGATGTCTACAATTAGACACGAGGCGTGTTGTTGTAATGTTAGGTACTCTTGTATTCTGTTTAACTTTAGATATCCTTACTTTATATTATAAATGCGAAGGTATTTTGTTACGCTTTCACTTACTTACTTTCTTATGCATTTATCAAGGTGTTATATTGACATTACAAACAGACACTACAGTTTTATTTATTTATATAGATATGCATTCACGAAAGTTCTGGTTGAATTGTAAGCTCAAAAATGTATACCAGTTCGATGATGAACTCTGATGATGTCTACATACGACGTTATAGGCCGTTTGCTTAGAATTATAATTTAAAAGTTAAAGTATATATTTTCCTTAGCAGTGGCAGATACTAACCATGGGGCAGGAGCATAATAACGCAGAGCAGCGTCGTCCTCAACGAAACGCCCCCCATCGTAGCATTCCACACTCGACCTCTGAAACATAATGAATTTAAATTAACTTCACAATGACATAACACGTTATTTGCACTATTTTCTGTTAAGGTATTATTATAGACATTTTTTCTTCATAAACATCCAATTACTAAACTTGGTTTACTACAGGGAGTAAGCAGTAAGTATTAATTTAACTATTTAATTAGCAACTTTTTAATTTTAGGAAATAATTATTGCATAAAGTTAATTATTAATCACCCTGGCATTATTTAAATGGTATCATTATAAATAATAACTGCATAAAAGTGCTAGCTTAGGGATTCAGGTGAAAATTCATACCGTAGTTTATATCCTAACGAACTAATCTACCTGAGACGTGATGAAATAAAGCATCACGTTATTTTGTATTGCCTTAATTAAAATATACACAAGATAGATTGTAGTTTCAAACAGATTATAGAAACTACTGACTCTTGATAAAATAAAACAGCGATTTCGTACCTCAGATTGGTTACTTTCCGTCAATAAACGTCGAAATATCTTCAAAATGTAGCTAAGACTGGACGAACACAACAAAAGCGGGCGTTCATAAACATACAAACATCCTGGTGCTGTGAAGCAATGGACAGTCATACAGTAAAACCCGAAGGATTGGCAACGCGCCTGACTCATACAAATAGTTTCTTCACCAAACACGGCTCTTACCTTGGAGCAAACAGACACATTGCCACAAGCGAACACGCAGAAAATAATAATTAGTTACGTGGACCTGACCTGCACACAATGTTTTAGTTGGACCAATGTTTTGTAAAATCATTGCCGCCAAGTCTATCAGTGTAAAGAATAAACTAAAATAAATGACATTTTTAATCTGTTATTTCGGTGTGATGCGAATAGAAGAACATTTAACCTAAATATAACCTGACCTGTTTACATAACACAATGATTAAAACAGTGTGGCATGAGTTATTTCACAATGTAGGTATATAATGAAAGGATTTATTGAAGTGATATTCGGATAATAAACTTTGGTGGGTGTTATCATTGAGATGGGAGACCTTTACAATAATTAGGTACCACACACACACAGACACAGCGCATCCGTACATCAACTATTGCTTTTGAATTCGTTTCATGATGGGAGTCCCGCGCCGAAGTTTCGCCTTTGCGTAGAAACTAGCGCCACAGCGTCGGGATTTCTTTCGTGGAATGGACTTTACCTAGCTTTAATAAAACTTAGATTGATATTTTGTGTAGGTACAATGTACCATGTAACCTAATATCGGTACCCGAAAATATCGTGTCCCGTAACTAGAAAAGTAAAACGTAGTAACGGTTAAAAGTACCTTAAATATTCACTCGGTGCTGGCTAATTGGCCGCATATCGTATTTATGTGGTTTCTGCGATTTGTGCGTGCAACGTCCTTGCCCTAGATCGCGGTTAGTACCGTTGTCGAGATTATGTTGGCGGGCTTTCCCGTGCGCTGCGCTCATTTTCACGCATTCTTATTTTGAATGTTATTTTTTTTTTTAAATTAGGTATCATTCAAAGAGGTTAAATTATAATATAAAACTTTGCATTAATACTTTTTGGTGCGTAGTTTTGAGTTTATCCTTCTAATATTCGTGAAAATTTGTGAGGTTGTATCGATGTTTGTTACTTTTTTCACGCACAAACCGTTGAATGGATTTGGATGATATTTTGTACCAAGATAGAGTCTACTCTATCTTGGTACAAAATATCATCCAACTCCATACTCTAGTATATCCTGGATTAACACATAGGCGATGATCGCGGAAAATTGCAGTAATGCTGTGGAATGATTTATTCATCGCAGGTAATACCGCAGCTACTTGGGTCGGGAACTTGCACCTAAATATAACGTTACGTGACGAGAGCTTGTAGATCCCTTCTACCTTCGACCTTCTAAAGTTTGTACCTCAACTTCCAATCCGAAAGCCAAACTCAAATCTGGATTATCGTACCTATGAGTTATACGCGAAAACATTCTCAAGTTGGTAATCGGTAAACAAAAAGAAGAAACTGACATGTTCCAAACTTAAAAATTCACCCACGATCACTCAGCGATGCTTTCTTCCGGTAAACGTAATAATTTTAACGCTATAATATTAATTATCATTTGTTCATCATGTATCATTGTTCGGTATGCTAATAGATGATGATGTAACATATACCCACAAGATGATCGTGTTCCGCATACTAATAGTATTATTACTTTCACCTATTAGTTAGGCTCCGGTGTGCATGTTAGTCATTGACCTCTTTGATATACCTACAATTTTTTTTTATGTCTGGTTAATTTGCTGTTGGCCGCAGATGGCCTTGACAGCGTTTACACGGGCTTTTGGTGAGAGCAGACGGCTCTCAACCGGTAAAACTTAGGTTCGGACCTGGGTTGGGGCGTTGCGAGTCGGGAGGAATGGGAGAAAATGCGCCCCGCGCGGGCGTTTACGGGGATACTTCGACCCCGCCGGCGGGGTCGGTGCGAAGGTTCAGTGTTTTCTCTGTTATCTCCGCATAGGCGGCCGTTATCTCGTCAGGGGGTAACCAAGTACGTGTCTTGGTCTACGGAGAGAGCGGGTTAATTATTTAATTACCGTATGAACAATAAGTGCAAGTAAGTGCAAAGAAAAAATATGAAATAAATAATTATTTCCATAAACAACAAATACAAAACGAAAGAAAATAATATTATTTATTATCTGTTTTTGTTCGTTTTGCCTGTTAGAGAGTAAAGAAGATCGCAACTCTAAATAAGAAGATAGATAATAAAATGAGGTTTGAAACAGAGAAGCTGGGGCCAGATTTTAAGGGACTGTTATTTTTTTAATTGAATTAGGTAGACGCAGGCAGGTAGCGTTACATGGAATTGTAGATAGTTCGTACAAGGTATATTTGGCAGCGTACTCTACAAATGAGTCGACGTTAATATTTAATAGCTCTCGGAAACACTGTGTATCAACATCTGATTTAGCGCCCAAGACACGTTTAAAAGATTGAACCTGTCTGTCTCAACTGTCTATCTTCTTAAGAGTGTATTTTGCTAACGTTTTCAGAACTTTATAATATATCTTCTTTTCAAATATAATATTTATTCATTTGATACAATTAGATTTTTACATTCTCGTTCTCTTCTAAATGTATGGTATTACAAAAAAAATATGTATGTATTGATAAATAATTAATTAAATATTAGTGGCTATTTTTCACAGCGCAATCCAGCCCCAAAGTAAGCTAAGTATGTAAATAGCTTGTATCAACCAGACAGTTGATATAATATTTTTGTAAATACATACATCAACACCCAGACACAGAATAAACACCTATGTTCCCACAAATGTTTGTCCTGGGTGGGAATCGAACCCACGACCTACAGCGCAGAAGGCAGGTTTACTACCAACTGAGCTATGAGGCCAGTCTAATGTATTATAACAGTATTCTGGTTCCCATAGTATATAGAGTAGTCAAGCAGTATACAATCAACTTCTTAATTTACTACAAATATACTTAAATTGGTAGCCATGATTAGGAAAATTGATGAGCCACCTCGAACTGAAAGTTTGTGAAAGACAAAACTGAAACTGAACTTTGAAACCACACCGATACATCGTTTATTCACGACCCAAATACTTGAAGTATTCAAATCTTAGTTTCCCTCAAGCACATCTCTTGTTGTGCACTGAAACTTTGAAGAAAACTGACTGAATTATTGAGGAGATTGCTGTGCGAAGTTGTATACGTTCCGATGCAACGTATAAAGTTTAGAACTGTTGAGTTGTCTGTTGAACGCTGATTTGAAGTTTTTAAACTTAGATATTAATGACAATTCTCGGCTGATGCTATAGGTTATCTACTTATCTCTCACCATATGTTCTCTTTCTTAACGTTAATGCTTTTCTGTTTGGTGTAGAAATGTGTATGGTGGCAGTGCTTCCCCGGACGAGTTCTACCGCTACTAGACTTACTGTATTGTTCGTAATCAGCGCCTTTCACCCGCGAGCAGCCGGTATTGCATCACAGTGCATTCACGTCACCAAGTTCATTCAACTTTAGACTATTCGGAAACTTCGCTTAGTAGCTGATTTGTACGCTTCATGCAAATATCTTGACTGGTCTCACAGCTCAGTTGGTAGTAGGTGTGCCGTCTGCGCCGTAGGTCGTGGGTTCAGTTCCCACCCAGGATGAATATTTTTATGACGAATATAGTATAGATGTTAGTTCTTTGTCTGAAAGTCAATAAGTATGTACTACAAAAAGTATATAGGTAAGTATTAAATCAGTTGTCTAGTTTCCATGATACAAGCTAGCTTGCTAGATGGCGCTGTGTGTCCACAACTTTTATTTGTTGACTGGACTCCCAGTTCAGTCGGTAGTACGACCTTCAGCGCAGCAGAGCTACTGCTTACTGCGCTGCAGGTCGTGGGTTCGATTTCCACCCAGGGCAAATATGTTTGGGACGAACATACATGTTTGTTCTGTGTCTACATATAAATATGTATTATGTGTATGTACCATTTACAAAAAGTATATTACATACAAATACAAAAATAACTATTATATCAGTTGTCTGGTTCCCATGATACAAGCTATGCTTAGCTTACTTTGGGGCTAGATGGCGCTGTGTGAAATGTCCACCAATAATATTATTATAATGTCGGGTAAAATACCTGCCTATATAAATATCAAAATCAATTTCGCCATACATTTCCTGGCTGTTGGTAATGTACGGTAGGTGAACTTACCGTCGCAATCGGCTAATGGCTGTGAATAGCGTTGCCAGAGGTCCGGATATAGCCGGACATAGTCAGGCTTTTTGGTTACGTGTCCGGCCAAATTAGATTATGTCCGGCTTTTGTTAGGCTTTTTAAATTTATCCTTTTTATATTTGTCATGGAATAAAGATGATTGATTCATTCAATTTTATTGTTGTTTCATTAGAAATTAGAAGATTTTATGGTAAACAATGATACTTTTTACTTAAAAAAATTGTAGTGTTATACTTAGATAGGAAAATCAAAGGTGTCTGGCTTTTTTACCCAAGTGTCCGGCTAAACTAGCTGGTCTGTCCGGCTTTTCGGTTTTAAGACGTGGCAACCCTAGCTGTGAACCGCATTTTCTGAACCGGTGGGTTACTCAAGTGTGTCGAACTAAACAATGGTTCGTTACTTATACAATTTCATTCAAAAGGATTTTGACATTGGTTTATAAGAATAGAGGGACTGTTCTATGAAATAGGAAATGAATGAATGAACGAATGAAAATTCTTTATTGTACACCATTAAAATACAGTACAAACGTTAAAACTACTCAAGATACACGTACAATGGGCGGTCATATCGCTAAGAAACGATGTCTTCCAGACAACCTTTGGATGACGAAAAAACACAGCAATGAAATCGGTGCAGGCAGTAGCAGCTTCTTACGTGAAGTTCGTCAAGGGGAAGTACTGCCGCTATACCCATTTACGATGCATTCGCGTAACTCTGTTCCGTTTGATAGGCGTGGTTGCCGGTGAAATTACAAACGCATGAGGCATTCCACCCGCAAGTCTCAGAGTTACGTGCATTCGATACGACTTAGCTCTTGTCGTACCTAAGTAGGGGAGGATCCAAGTTGCATTGCTTGTTATGGGTGGAGGTTACCACCTAACACTGGGTGGGCCATCTGCTCTTCCACAAATTTATCACAACAAAAAAGTTTCTTTTGCATATTTCTATGGGAAAAATAAAAATGGATGTACTTTCATAGTACTTATACTATGATATAATTTAAATAACATAAGGCACTTTCAGGTGTCCTGACTCGATAACCACATTAAGGGCACCGAACGGGCGTACCTAAAATGTGGTGCCAGGCTATGACAACCTAACAACTTGCTTCTTCTTATTATATTCTCCACCGTATTCCGATAGAAATAGCGTCTGAAATCAGTTAATTTGAACACGAAGGGAAAACAATCACGAGTCGGATTTGTCATCGTTCGCATACAAAGGCCTTTTCACTTTCTGCGACACGTTTTGCTTATAAAAGTGTTTTAAAAGTCAATTTGTTACGATTCGAGAAATTTTTCCAAAGTACGTTTTGATTGCGGAATTCACTAAAGCTGCGGGAAGCTTTTGTGTTCGATATCGACCAATAATGTTTCGATAGCGTCGTAGTCTCAAACCGGCGACGCTGTTCGAGCAATTGAGTTTTTGTGATACCTTGGTGCTCTTTTGTTGCTAAAAAAATAATGAAAATAATAATAAAATAAATAAATATTGGGGGACATTTCACACAGCGCCATTTAGGCCCTAAGTAAGCTAAACATAGCATATAATGGGAACCAGACAACTGATATAATCCTTATATACTTTTTGTAAATACATATAATACAAATTAACACCCAGACACAGAACAAGCATCTATATTCATCATTCAAATATTTGTCCTGGGTGGGAATCGAACCCACGACCTACAGCGTAGAAGGCAGGGTTACTACCACCAACTGAGCTGTGAGGCCATTCAATTATATACTGTACTAGTGGATAGACTACTGTAGATAGTATATTGTAGATGCAGATTTGTTATTATTAATATTATAAACCAGCTGGTGCCTGCGACTTCGTCCGCGTGGAATTCGGTTTTATCACGCACCCCTATTTTACCCCTCGGAAAAGTAGCCTAAGTTACTCCTTGTTACATGAGCTATCTGCCAGTGAAAGTCCCGTCAAAATCGGTCCAGCCATTTCAGAGATTAGCCGGAACAAACAGATAGACAGACAAAAATTGTAAAAAAAAATTTTTTGATATATGTAACGTGTATACATCCATATGCATTAGTAAAAAGCGCTTATTTTAATATTACAAACAGACACTCTAATTTTATTTATTTGTATAGATGAGAAAGTTTCGTTGTGGATGGATGTTTGTTACTAATTCACGCCAAAATGGCTAAATGGATCTGTGCATATCACGCTGAGTGACACCTAAAGGAATGTCCAAATCTAGACAAAACCAATCATAGTAGTCATACAAAATGTTCTTCAATTTCTTTTTACCGATGCTAGGTTTTTATGGGGCAATGTTACGGTACGAGCTGATGGCCCACCCACTTGGTGTTAAGATGTAACATATGTCCATAACAAGTAATCCGACTTGGGTCCTCCCATGCCTAGGTACAACGAGACCCAAGTCGCATCGTATGCGCCCGTAACTCTGAGACGTGAAGGTGGAACGTCTCTAATATAACTTCCCCGGCAACCACACATTTCAAACAGGAACTCAGTAACGCGAATGCATTACTGCTTGGCGGCAGAAACGCTTATAGGCAGTACTTCCATGGACGAACTTGGCAGAAGTTGTACTGCTACTAAAAAGTAAGTAAAGTTCGTATCACGTTCCTTGCTATTAAATCATAGAAAACGGGGGTACTTATTTTTAACTCTTGAAAACTTGCCAATATTCAAGACGAAAGTCGTTTCCAAACTTGGCTGTCATTCAGACACCCAAGTCTCTACTGATTATGAAAATAATCTCTACTAGTTTATTTAAATTGACGATTGTCTCTCTATGGCGAGTAACCCAGCTGCCAAAGTTGATTAATATATTAACATAACAAAGGGACAGGCGATGTAGTGAAAGTTGAAGTCACGTATTTGGAAGCTGGTTGTTACGAGGACAGACAAAGGTCATGTTTAATAGAATAAGACATATTGAATGATGAAATTTGTTGTGGTTAGAAATTTTCATTATTATTCTAAGTTATTGCATATTAAGCATTTTTATTTTTATTTTCAATTTATCGCGGCTATTATTCGCCATTTTTTTATTCTATATTTTTTTTCTTCCAGTGCTTTGTTCGCATAAAGAACCACCGTTAGAACTTGTGGACACGGATGCTAGACTAGGAGACAATATCAGTTATGTCACATTTGGTATGTTTTATAAAAATATATTATAACCAGCGTGTTTTTTAAATTGAATTATGTATTCTCATTTCTTAACACCCAGACACAACAAGTTTCTATATTCTTACATAAATGTTTGTCCTGGGTGGGAATCGAACCCAAGGGAAGGCTGAAGGCAGTGTTCCTACCAGCTGAGCTATGCCAGTCTTGTTCCATAAATGTAAATATTTTCCAAACTTTACATTGAATTTTCCCATTCTAAGTCTGAGTCGGAACAAACGTATCAACTGCGAACAACTTTGTAATAGGTTTAACTTGTTATATCGCTTTATAAACTTTCTTTAAAAACTCGTGACTACATTCAGTCGCCTTATTTGAGTTTGATACCGTTACGGATATCAGTCGGGGACAAAGAAAGTCTATTTTTCTGGTAAATCGGTTTCCAAGTTACTTTAGGCAATTTTATTGTACCTCCAACCATCCGTTAGTAGCATTAGAACGTATGCCAAGTTGGTCCGGAGAATACTGCCACCTATTTCTGCCACAAAGCAATAATGCAATCGCGTTATTGTGTTCTGGTTTGAAAGGTGTGGTAAATTTACTGAGACGTTTCACCCTCATGTCTCAGAATTACAGGGCGTACGATGCAACTTGGGTCTTGTCTTACCTAGTAGGGGAGGACCCAATAGGCATTGCTTTTAACGACTTACCACTTAAGATCATTACTACTGTTTTCATTACTGTTATTTATAATGTTCTCTGGTGTACAATAAAGTATTTTTATTATATATGTTTGTTCCCCACATGGGGAATCGAACCCACGACCTACAGAGGAGAAGACAGAGATACTACCAACAGAGCAATGAGGCCAAGCCAGTCGATAATTTACACTAAGCAATTAATATTACCAGTAGGCGCAGTCGGTGCTACTAATGAAACTGTCAAATGACATGTGATCCTATAATGTTACACTTTCTCTCGGCTCGCGCTCAAGTGAAACCGCTATCCCCGCCATAGCTACTCGTGACCACTTAGCACGTCCCAACAAGGAGTCATGTCATGCTACTGAGTACGTACGATGCAATTAGCTGCACTAAACCAAGGATTCTAAAAATTAACTAACAGCTTTCAAGAACGCTGAGCGGTCAACGCTGAAAAAAATTCCTAAAGGTAGCAAAAACTTTTATTCAGCACAAGACACAGTTACAAACGAAAATTATGTAGACTAATAAAAAACTACAACAAAAAGGATAAACATAAGCAAAAAATACAATATTAAAACTACTGCAAAAAAGAAACCCAAAAAATACGAAATTTATTACCTACAAAAAATATATATGTAAAAAATATGAAATAACTATTCAAAAAAAAGGTGCCTGGTGCCGAAAAGGGGTTTGGCTCAGCGTGTGCTGGGTGATTTTCACTCAGCGCTGGTTTTCAGGCGAAAACCTAATAGTCGTGCAGTAAAGCACGAACTCGGATGTCCCCGCCCTTATCAAATATAATATTTAATAAACGATAATTCACTCCATCGACTTCATAATACAACAAGCACAACGAGATTTGGATACTTTGCACATGTGGCTTCAGTCAAATTTGCTCACAATTAACACTTCGAAAACGAAATATATAATTTTTTCTGCAAAGTACAAAAAAATTGGCGATTACAATCCACTAACCATAAACGGCCAAATTATCAGTAATGTATTAGAAGAAAATTATCTTGGCTTATTACTAGACGCTCAACTTACATGGAAACCACAAATTGAAAAAATAAGATCTAAATTATCTTCCTTGAGAGGAGTTCTTCGAGGAATAATAAAATGCCTTCCGAGACATGTGCGTTACACAATCTATAACTCGCTGGTAAAGTCTCGTTTGTATTATTTAATCGAAATATGGGGCTCGGCCGCTAAAACTAATTTAAAGAAGCTGCAAACAGTACAAAACAGAATTATTAAAACATTATTTCAATATGACTATCTTACGCCAACTGTTAAAATCTATAAAGAGACACGTATTTTTAATATTTCACAATTGTATGAAACAGGTACTATAGTACCTGTTTGCTAATTAGAAAAATATTGACAAAAGATATCCATTCCACTATAACATTCACAAAAAAGATAATATAGTTGTATCAAGCCCTAGGACAAATTATGGTAAGAGAAGCATTATGTTTGAAGGTGCACAATACTATAATAAACTACCAAAAAGTATTAAAGACGCTAAATCATTAATGACTTTTAAAAAATTTTTAAAACATCACATTTAAAAAGATCATTCTTAATACGGCATATCATATTACCATGTCCGCTACCTTATGTTTCATTACTTGTAACTCGAGCTTGTCTGTTCATTCATAATTATTTTTTCTGTGCGGGTAGGCACTGAGTATATCCGCACTTTTGAGTTGAAAAATTGTTAGTTCCACCTACGCTATTTGGCATAATTATTTAAAAACCTGTATTTACTCTGTAAGTGATTTTTGTAATCTTAAGAGCTAAATAAATTTCTTAAACCATAATTGGATACACGAGATGTGACAGTTATAATACATTAGTTAAATTACATTACCTAACTGATGTTTGAGATGATCTGCCTTTCAGAAACCGGGGTTAGGGCCTTCTAGTTTTGGCGTTGTGACTGGGATGAATAATAATAATAAATAAATATTGACAGATATTTCACACAGCGCCATCTAGCCCCGAATTAATCGAAGCATATATTGTATCATCGAAACCAGATAACTGATATAATACCTTTTAAATACATACATATAATTCATAATAACACCCGGACGTCGCTCGTCACACAAATATTTGTCATGGGTGGGAATCGAACCCACGACCTACAGCGCAGAAGACGGGTTACTACCCACTGAGCTGTGTGGGTGATATGACAGATGTGATTAGATCGAAGATTAACTTATAAATTATTACTTATAATGATATCAAATGTAAATTCCCTTTTTCCCTTTGGATCAATGGTAAATGCTAATACAAAATGAAATGTGAGGCCATAAAGATGAAGAAATCGCACAATACCGTAACAAGGCAATCCAATAACATTGTGTAATTCCGCAGGCTCAGGACATCCCGCGCCGGCATCCGGCATCACAACTATGAGTATCGCAATTACGTTCAAGAATGTTAGTTGAGGCTTGGTTGATGCCTTTTTAGGTCAATGTATGGATTGTTAATTTGTAATGTTACTAGAACTACTATAGTACATAGTAGACTACTAATCTTGTCACTGTCTCGAGCCAGTGTGATAAGGGATTAAAATGCACCCCAAAGAGGTTCCTTTTTAGTGCACTTGAATCATGTCTTTGAAATTTTGGTTCCAGGACATGTCGGTTTCTTCATGTTTTCCTTCACCACTTAAAATTAGTTAAATTGGTTGCAATCAGAACTCGCTACGAGAGAAGGCGAAATCGTCTATCGTCTCGTACGCCGAGAAAACTATATTCTGAAAGTTTAATTTCCAATTTGTACGTAGTGTTTACGAAACATTAAGTTGTTTGCAGAAATACGATATCTCTGGCAGCGAGACGTGACTCGGTTGCTCCGTGAAACAAGCCTTTCCAGCGGGGCCACGGAAAGGGCGTGGGGCTGTTGGAACGAGCCGACGGCCCACCTGGTGTTGTGGTTACCTCGGCCCATAACAACCGATGCTACTTGGGTCGTCTACTAGGTACGACAAGACCCAAGTCGCATCGTATGCGCTCGTAACTCTGAGACGTTGTAGGTGGTCCGGCGTAAACCGGAACACAGTAACGTGAATACGTTTCTGTTTGGCGGCAGAAATGGGCATGGTGTCAGCACTTCCCCGGAAGAATATAGCGTGAATTCTACTGCTCTTCTTATACTAATGCAGAGAATAGTGAATCAGCTGATATTGGCTGCATACTTCAAGTTGATTCTCACGCTGCTCGAGTTACTTGCTCACTCGAACCAGTGCGGTGAAAGGACTAAAGTGCGTCACAAAGAGGGTCATTTCGTGCACCTGACTTATATCTTCGTTTTGAATGGCAGCTCCTTTCCTTAGAATGCCTTCCTTCACAGTTTTGTGTTTTTTTTTTTTTCAAAAGAGATATTTTATTTTAATATTTTTAAAAAGGTTTTATATAATTATTATATATTAGTACGGCAGACATCTTCTGAAATCGATACACATTTCTTGTAAATTGTTGTTTTACGAGTTCTAAAAGCCTTATTGTCGACATTTTCTAAACCTATAAGGCTCCACTATAGTTTAGGCGCTGTTACCGCCTGATTGTCTGGATTATTTTCACTTCGATTTTTGCACAGCGCACAAACTATTAAGACCAGGTGATCAATCATCCAAGTTTCTTGCCTACAGAAAATAATTATAGTACTAAAAGTTTGCCTAACTCGTTTGCTAGCAAAAGGTTTTTGCGTCATTCTTTTATAATTATAAAATACAAGTAAAATTCTGTTTATGAATAGCATTTGGCTAATGACTGTTACAGGTAAAATCACAATAAAAAGGTGAAATATTTGTGACTTGCTGCTCTGTTCGCATAGTAGGTACATGTATATGAAATATACCATAGTGTTGTATAATATAAGAAGTATATATGTATGTTCCAAGTCATCAACTACCAATATTCAACAACTATCAGTTGATTCACGAGTTTCAGCCAAATAGCATCAGTAATTTTGGCATGAAACAGTGATAAAAACATACGCCCATCCAACCAGATATAGTTTCACATGCATAATAATATAAGCATATATAAGTATACTAGCGACCCGCCCCGACTTTGCACGGGTGTAATTAACTAATAAAGAAAATGAGGATTGCGCTTGGCAATAAATTAGATATATTTTTTTTTTGAGAATTCACTTCTTATTTCCACAATTTTGCACAAAATATTTCAAATTATATACATAAACCTTCCTCGTTTATTACTCATTTTACTAGTGAAAACCGTGTAAAAATCTGTTGCGTGATTTAGAAGTAAGCGGAGAAAGAGACGGGCAGATAGTGTCTTTATTTTATAAGTACTATTTAGAGAAGCAGTCTATAAATCATCATGTACACTAAATACTAAGTTTATATTTATATGTACCTACTTGTATTTTTTGTTCTATCTTTTTTGTTTATGTATTTTGTTTCCTCTTATTAGTGTGTATTTGTGAGTGGCCAAAATAAATGTTTTTCTTTCTTTCTTCTTCTCTCTGGGGTCTTACAATTTCAACAGGTTTCACTTGCATTAAGAATCATCACAAAAGGATTTCGATTTACTTATCACCTTTATTCGATCTGATGACGGTATGAGGTAAAATAACGGGTAATCGTAATGCAATCGAGCTGTGTAATCATTGCAGCTGGCACCGTTTCGCGACGTTGCGTACTGAGCATCCCGTTACCTTCTGGTATTCGCCACAGGAGCCAATCGCTTTTATTATAACGATTAGGTTAAGCAACGGTCGTTACTTGAACGGGTGACCATTACTTGCAACATAAACTGCGAATACATATCCTACTAATATTATAAACGTGAAAGTTTGTATGGATGTTTGTTAGTGTTTCACGCTCAAACGGCTGAATGGATTTGGATGAAATTTGGTACCAAGATAGCTTATATCCTAGATTAACATAGGCTACTTTGATCCCGGAAAAGTGCAGTGTTCCCGTGGGATCACTTATTCACCGCGGTTAACATTGCGGGGCGCAGCTAGTAAAAAATAAATATAGGTGGACATTTCACAGCGCCATCTAGCCCCAAAGTAAGCTAGCATAGCTTGTATCATGGAAACCAAGACAACTGATATAATACTAATATACTTTTTTTGTAAATACATACATATAATCAACACCTGAAAAAATTAAAAGGTGTGACCAATGATTATACTACTAAGCTATTTCTTTATGAATTCATAAAGAAATAGCTTAGTCAATAAATCAACTATTTGATTCCGTTTGTACATCCAGTTGCACAGGGAATCATAGTACGAATGTGAATGCATAACTGTTATTAATATTTACATATCTCGATAATTGTAAGCTAAAAGAGCTGCACTAATATCGACCGATCGAACGTAGTTATCTTAACAAGACAATATCGTGAAAGCACCTCGCTCCCCCGAGGAAAAGTGTGTTGGCTTTGTTTCACGGACAATTTACTATCAAAATGATAAAATTAATAAGAACGATCGAGCTCTGGCTCACAACTTGTTGGTATTTGCTCCTCGATATTTTATTTAATACTAGCTGTTGCCCGCGACTTCGTCCGCGTGGAATTCGGTTTTACCACGCACTCCTTGTTACATCAGCTATCTGCCAGAGTCAAAGTCCCGTCATAATCGGTCCAGCCATTTCAGAGATTAGCCGGAACAACAGACAGACAGACAGAAAAATTTAATAAAATGTTGTTTTGGTATATGTACCGTGTATACATCCATATGCACTTAGTAAAAAGCGGTTATTTTAATATTACAAACAGACACTCCAATTTAATTTATTTGTATAGATATAGATAATATCGTTTTCTTTCTTTCTTTCTTCTTTTCTTTCTTATACAAGTTGTCACAGCTCAGTTGGTAGTAACCCTGCTTTCTGCGCTGTAGGTCGTGGAGTCGATTCCCACCCAGGGCAAACATTTGTGTGATAAACATAGATGTTTGTTCTGTGTCTGGGTATTAATAGGTATACTATGTATGTATTTACTACAAAAAAAATAAGTATTATATTAGTTATTTGGTTCCCATGATACAAGCTATGCTTACTTTGAGGCTAGATGGCGCTGTGTGAAATGTCCATCAATATTATTATATTATATTATTCATATTGCCAAGGCATTATGTATAATGTCCTGATTATTCACTTAGTCCGTGGCAGGCAGCACTGTGGGCGCTTTGAAGGTCAAGTCATTTATTATAATATTCTTTAATAACTGTTTTAAGTGTAGATACTTTAAACTTAGCTACTTAAGCTTAATACTACGATATGAATATAGGGGCAGCGCATTGCAGTGTTTGTAAATAGCTTTTAATATTAACAAAGAGGAGTACCTATACACGTTTCAGAAAGTATAAAGCTCGCTCGAGTTAAGCTACAGTATACAACTTAAATAAATATTGCACTGAACAACCGGTGAAAAGCAACGGTTATTCAGTGGAATATTTTTATATCTATGTCTTTCTATTTTTATTCTATTCTATATTTAATTACATTGTCTTTGCCTATTTATATATAAATAGGCAAATTACACAATATTAAGTAATTTTTTTTTAAATGTTGTATAGTTGTATAAGGGTTATCAATACAAAAAAAATGGAAACAATTAGTTTTTTGATAGACAAATAGTTAAATAAAATGTTATCATATTTTTTTTCTGTTTGTTTCTCTCAAATAATGATATATGTTGAATTTTGACCAATTGGACAAACACTTAATAAAGTATTACGTAGTTTTCATCGTGATGTTTATCGTCACTAAATTCTCCTGACGTATGTTCGCGGAATTCATGCCAGAGGACTTCCTGCCAAAATTGAACGAATGCGCTTTTATTTCAAAACTTTTCATATGAAACGGGAGAACGCTTCAACATTACGCTCGCACTACTCAACAGCACAGCTCGAACCCGAAAGGAAAGCGGCTGTAAACTTAATGCCGTCTTCACACTTTGGGCCATCGCCTTTTGTCCCATTATGATGGCCAAATATTTATACACTTTATTATATGTGAAGGTCGAAGTCTCAAGTGCCAGTAATTTCACCGGCTACCCTTTCAAACCGGAACACACTAACGCGAATGCATTACTGCTTGGCGGCAGAAATGGATATGATCCCCGGAAGACCATGGCAATGCTTCTGCTTGAAATGGTCGAACTATTTGCCTGTCGTAAATGTCATAATATTTTTTTTACGATATATGAACGTCGGAGATTTATACATTTGAGAAATTTATGGAAAACAGCTATAGACCGGGATGTATGGAAGGACTTGGTGACTGTTTGCCCAGGAAAGGGCCAACAAAGGTTAGTTAAAAAAAGTATGGAGCCATTAACTGTGTGGTATTGTAGCAGTTATTCAATCTGAGAAGAAAAACGCGGTGTAGATTTTCAAATAAGGCTAAATGTATCTCCTGGCCACAGCGCAGTTGGTAGTAACCCTGCCTTGTGCGCTGTAGGTCGTGGGCTCGGTTCCCACCCGGGACAAACATTTGTGTAACGAACATAGGTGTTTGTTCTGTGTCTGGGTGTTTAAATCTAATATATGTATGTATTTACAAGTATATAAGTATTATTATAGTTGTCTGGTTCCCATGATACAAGCTATGCTTAACTTACTTTGGAGCTAGAGCTGAGTGAAATGTCCACCAAATGTGTTTACACCAAGTATTTATTTTTATTATTATCTTATCTTTGCCAATACATAATGGCCCAGCGTCGCGTCATTAATATGGTTTCAGTAGTGTGTGAACGGGGCTTAAAATCATAAAATATTTACCACAAACGCACCTACCGAAATAAAACTGCGCAGGACATTTTAACAATTGGGTCAGGCCAATGGGCAGTACTCGACGCGGCAAAATGCATTTTTAAAATTTGTTGTCAATTGTTGATACTGGGTTGGTCGTAAAAAGTTTGTTAGCGGTTTACGAAGTACTTTCACACGATTTCGACTCCAAATTTTTTTACCACTGTTTGCAAGCAAAGATTTATTATCTGTTGTTTGAAAGACCAGTAAATCAACGACACACAGACGATTGTGTGGTTCGTCTTTTATATAGTTACGAAATGAACACAATACAATTACGTTACCAAATACGTCTGTCTGCATGTCACACATATTCATGTAATGGCTGGTCACAATAGCCTCTTGGACAGCAGCCAGGAATATATCGTTATGTGATCCAAGTATTCAAATATTCGATACGAGATAGATGTAATCTGCCTTCTAGATTGTACGATAACACATGGAATCCTACTTAATATTATAAACGTGAAAGTTTGTATGGATGTTTGTTACTGTTTCACGCTCAAACGGCTGAATGGATTTGGATGAAATTCGCTACCAAGATAGGTTATATCCTGGATTGACACATAGCTACTTTGATCCCGGAAAAGTACAGTGTTCCCGTGGGATTACTTATTCACTGCGGGTAACACCGCGGGGCGCAGCTAGTCTGTGAATATGATGGATGAAAGCGTAAAAGAAGCCATCTAACCCCACTTTAGATACTTAGACTTACTACTTACTTACTTACTTAAGATTACTTACTATTGTCATTAATCAATGACAATAGATTTAGTAGCAGCACTTACTGCTGTATGTGATGCAGACTTACTGTATATTTCTATCTATCAGATCAGTCAGTTTGATGGCCGTGCGTGCGCCTTACCTGTAAGCAAAAGTGAAGGTATGTTCAGATATCCACATATACAACAATACCTTTGTAATAAAAAAATATCGGTGGACATTTCACACAGCGCCCATCTAGCCCCAAAGTAAGCTAAGCATAGCTTGTGTCATGGGAACCAGACAACTGATATAATATTTATATACTTTTTTGTAAATATATTATACATAAAAACATATTAACACCCAGACACAGAACAAACACCCATCTGCATCACACAAATATTTTTCCTGGGTGGAAATCGAACCCACGACCTACAGCGCAGAAGGCAGGGTTACTACCAACTGAGCTATGAGGCCAGTCTAATAATTAAAGTAATAATGATATATTTCATTTAGGTAATCGAATCAACTAGGATTTGTCCTGGCTGTCGGATTATTAGTACTGTTTTACAGCACGCAACTGCTGGCTGAGTTATTCGTGGGAAAATAATGGCGGCGGTGATATATTCAGTTGTTTCTACTACGTAGCCATTACACAAAACACAATGTGAAAGCTCTGCCTACCATTCAAGGGAAAACGCGTGACGATTTTGTCGACTGATACAATTGTGCTCCAATTATTAAGTATAGGTCGAAAGGGTTCCTTTTATTTAAAACAAATTAATATCGTCTAGCATAATCTTTATAGTAAAAGTTAGCCGTATTCTAATTTCCATTCGCTTTCCCTTTACAAAGATACCACTACTAACCGCTTGTAGGTAATATCTAAGGCGGTGGAGAAATTAATGCGACCTCGAATCATTCCTAGCAATTTACTGGCTGGGTTAGGAGCTTATGGGAGCTATCTACACTATCTTGAATGTCAAGTAAATGTAAACTGTTTCTTTATTATCGTCGTCGGAACCTTTAACTGAGCGATAGTTGCTATTTTGAAAATTAACGCTTAGTTAGGAAATCTGATAGAACCTAGCAAACATCATGAACGTTCTAGACAAAAAAAAAATGTTATTGATGTCACGGAACGAGCTGACGGCCCACCTGATGTTAAGTGGCAACCGCCGCCCATAGACAACAGCAATACGACTCGAGTCCTCTCCACCAAAGTACGAGATAACTCAAGTCGCATTGCGCTGCGTCCATCACCCCGAGACGGCTGCAATTTCGCTGGCACCCACTCCCTTCCACCGGAACGCAGCAACACGAGTGCATCACTGCTTGGCGGCAGATTACCAGGTGTGGTGGCAGTACTTCTCCGGGCGAACTTGGCACAAGTTCTACTACTACTTTGGGTTGCTCCTTTCGCACCACCCGGGAGACACGTGTATGGATTCAAAGGGTAATCGCATATGGACGCGAGCAACTTGGTCCCCCAGATATTAACTCAATCGGTTAATAATCTGTTATTTATGATAGGTGTCCTATGACGTTACGTAAAAAGCTTTAGGTATCGCGTACTTATGTAAGAAGACAGGCCAAATTAGAATAAATAGTTCATCATGTCGTCGAAAGTCTTATACTTCTAGCAAAATGAGCTCATCGAGTAGATCAATTTTTCACAACAGGCCTACAAGTCCCAATTCAACAAGCTGGCATTTATTATTATTCTTGCCGGAATATAAATTAGTGCGTATTTCATTTCCAAAATTTAACAAGTGAACCAAATCCCCGCTGTATTGAAATGGCGCGAATGAGAGAATATTGTTTCTTAAATTAATTTATTTGTCCTAGCAAGAATTAACTGTAGGTACTTGTGTGACTTTGTTATTAAAATTACCAAGACACTAAAACAAGTACAGTCTTACCCGAAACATAATTGAAAGTAAGTACTTTTCTCATTAATAAAATACTTCAAACAAAAACTTAATTGAACTTTTTCTCCTAATTCTTAAGTATATTTTACATGAATAATGTATACCCCTCCCCTCAAGCATCATTTATAATTAAATAATTTATTTCTGAATAATACAGCAGGGGTGTACAATATACAAAAATGAACATTGGAAAATACTAAAGTAAAAAACTTTGTCGCAGTTTTCACTGCTCGACCTAAGAAGATAATTATGTAACCCAATATTTTCTGCGCTAAAGGAGCAATGTTGGCTCAATAGTGGATGTTCCGGTAACGATAAAATTATGCATCCGAAACCAGTTTGCACCGAATTGATGTCCGGCGGTCAGTGGGACACGCGGAAAAAGCGGAAACCGGTTCGCGAGGAGACTCTTGACTCTTGAATGAATCTTTCTTTGACCCGAAGCCCCGCAGCACAGGTCGGTTATCTGATTCGAATTTCAAATTCGTTTCTCCGAACGGATTGGAGAAACGAATTCGAAAAAGGAAGCCCAGAAAAAGGCAGAGTTACCAACTGAGCTTTGAGGCTAAACAAGCTATGTATTTCTTGTTTTGGTCAGCAAGTTGCCGGACGGGCTAATGGTATTTTGTGACAAAAAACTTAACTTTACTAAATAAAGTACGGAGACCATAAAATTACAAATTATGAATCGGTATAAATGTGGCTTCAGGCTTTCTTAAACATAAAAGTAAAAAGTTTGTAAATTACGATTCATATAATGACGGCAAAATTGACAGTGACACAACATTTGTGACATTTCTAGTCAATTTGTATAGTCTGTCTTTTAAATCCCAAGGGAACAGACAAACCTAAAGTTAGTTTAGTGTGTTGCCAACGCAATCTCCACAATTGTGCATCTAAAGCGGCGTTCGTTACCCGCGCTGTCAGTGGGCCAAGCGGAAGCTAAGACCGGTTCGAAAGGGCCTCTGAATATTTCATATTTGCGCAGGAAATATTATTCAGAGAGATGTAAACAGAATTTTATTAATAAAATTTATGCCCAGGTTACACGAAGCTCGTTTCTCAAGCTAGAGTTACTAGCTTGCTGACTGATTACTTCTTTTTTATGTTATCAAGTTAGGAACGAGCAGATGGCGTATCTGGCCAACCTCTGGCTACATGACTCTATTATATAACTTTTTGATTACACCCCTAGGGGTAGGCAGAGATCATGGTTTTCCACCAGCTACGATCCTGACATACCTACCTCCTTTGTTTCATTCCCTCTCAAAACATTCTTCATGCATGCTCGTCGGTTTAGGGTATCCTTGACCTGGCCTTCTTCCAAAATGACACCAATTTGGATATGAAACTGTTTTAGACAATGTTTAATATAGATTGATAGAAAATTATTTATTGCACCAGAAAAAGAAGTACATAGGCGAACTTAATGCTAGTTAGCATTTTCTTCCAGATAACCGATGTGTAGTATGGAGTGGATGTGGTAGTGCATTAATGACAAAAATTATTTACGTACATTATATAAATTAAATAATTTAACTTGTTATAGATACATAAACCTATATAACGATCATAAATAAATACTGCTCAATTTATTCCCATGTTTAGTATGGACAGGTAATGTTTATACAGTACAATATAAGCGTTATCATGGTTGAGGTACTAGTACAAGGTGAGCCGAGGGACGCAAGAACAATCTAACATAACAGCTGCCAAATAAAATAAGCCTAAAACCAGACATGGTAAAATGTTAAGTATACCGTTATCCCCGTGATATTTTAACAAATTGCGGTCCCAAATGAAATATCAACAAGAGACCGCGTAAACCGACCTCATGCAAATTCAGCTGAAAATCCTATTTATTCAGTTAGCATTTGGAATACTTAAGGCCAGCGTTTACCGTAGTGCGACAAAGCGTAGATTTTCTACAAGTCTACAAATTTGATTATGATGCGAAAATCATCACTTCGAACTTCGGAAATATTAATGGCACGTCTAATTCCCACTTCAACTTTAGTTGTCAATAAATAATTCGTTATTTACGCAGGGAAGAGTTGGGTAGTTAAGATTACTTAAGGTATATTTGAAACAATATAAAGTTAGTTGAAGCTACAAAGGTTATCCGCCGTCCACTATTTCCCCCACTCCTATAGTTGACCTAAAATAGTGAATAAATGGTTCGACATAAAGTTATACGAACTCTAAGACCTTAATAATAATGGTCTCTTAAAATAGAATAACATTTATAACTTCCTCTTAAGAAATCACTTCTACTGTAGGAATGGCTTCGGCTATTAGCTGTCAAAAAAGCAACTAAGGGCGTATCCTGACTGATTAAAATGAGTTTTAGTTTCCAGAACAAAACGAAATTTCAAAAAACGAAAATTCACTCTGCCGATGCTGCTTTGGTCGATATCGGCCCTAAGTTCCCAGTTTAGCCCAATATGTATATTAGGCTCAATGTAAATATCTACCTTCAAAAGGATTCCACCGATTTTAGCCCCCCCGGGACATTTTGTACGCTCATGTGGAATAAAATACCTCCCAACATGAAACATTAATTCTGTAGTAACAAATAAAACCCAACAGTATATTTCTCTAGTAAAATGTATAAATGGCATACCTTTCTCCTAGGTCCTAGGTGATAGTAGGCCTCAAAATAAGCGTAAAAAAATGTAGGACATTTTTGCACCTTTATATGATACAAAAAGTTTTATAATTCCATTAAAAAAAGAAGAAATTGTATTTTCCTCGATGTAGAATAGAACTTAGGAAATTTTTGTAACCTTATATCACACACGTAAATTATTTATCATATAATAACTAATAAATACTCGACATAATGAGGATTTATTTAATTTAAAAAAAAAAATGCCTTATATTTTAATGTGTTTAGTCGCAATTCAAATTTGCAGCAATAACACGATGACATACAAGGATACAATAAAGGTACGTAGAATATAATTATTCAAAAAACCCACGTAAACCAACAGTTTAATAAATAATAAATAAATAAGCGAATAGGTTCAAAAAATGTTAGAGCCTTTCGTGTTCAGTTCAGTAAAGTACAAAATTGATAAAATCTACTTCCGCAAATGCCTTGAAAGGTTAAAATTGATCACAATTATAGCGCAACGCCTAAGGTCGTGCTTCACAATATTGCGTGACTAACCAACGTAGGGCGAACTCGCCTGTAATCAAATGAGGCAGGAATGAGAATATATTATCACCGTCTACATGTAGAGACAGCCAAACTGCCGTCCTTTAACTAGAAAGCCGTTAACCCTCAAAAGATCAATTATTACTTTTTAATAGGAAGCGATACACTTCAAAATTCTCTATCTTTCTGTCTAAGAAAAGTTTGTAAATTATAATTAGTTATGGACATATCAAAAAAAATTACTGTGACGGATTTAAAAGGAATTAAAAAGAGTTCTCTGAACATATCTCAAAAACAACAATTTGGGCTTAACGGCCTTTTAGTTAAAGGACGGCAGCAAACACTATTGGAGTTGGGATTGGGATTGGAGTAGTCAGCGATCGTGAGGATCTAGCGTCCGAACAGTGGCGTAGTGCGAGCGGAAGTGAAGAGGATGAAAAAAACCCATAGTGTACGCATTTTGAATTTAACATTTATTTTGACCTTTTTTATTTTGAACATTTATTTTTCATGTGTTTAATTGTTGTAAAAATATTACTCCCTTTTTATTTTAAGCCTGCAGATCATAATATCAATATTAATTTAAAAACTTCTTATTCTATACTTTTAAATTAAGTTAACTTCCGTCATCATATTAAAACAAATAGTTGAAAAAGATAAAAGTAAGTATACAAAATTTTACAGGACAGCTCAGTTGGTAGTAACTCTGCCTGCTGCGCTGTAGGTCGTGGGTTTGATTCCCATCCAGGACAAACATTTGTGTGACGAATATAGATGTTTGTTCTGATCTGGGTGTGTATGTATTTACAAAAAAAAAGAAGTATATTATGTATTCTATCAGTTGTCTGGTTCCCAAATTATGCCTAGTTTGGGGCTAGATGGCGCTGTGTGAATTGTCCACACAAAAATATATGAGAACCTGAGCGAGTACTTTATCAAAATGTCAGTACAAAAGCTTTACACCCTGGGCGCGAACATCAGGTTTCATCGCTCTCTGTATTCGATACCGTTGCAGGGGAAACTTGCTCGCTCCCACTTCGTCGTGAACTTATAACGTTATAACCACTGTGTATATTGTGATTATTGTAGGAAACTTCACAGTTGCCTTGAATTATGGGTATGCGGACCGCTTTGTGTTTAGGGTCATGTTTTGATTAAGGTGACTTTCGACCTTGTCAATGAACGGAAGAAAAACCGATATCTTTTCCGAGAATTTAAATCATATGTTTTTTATCTGTGTACAATAAAGAATAATATATACTTAGGAATATTTATTAGCACTTACGAACCACTGCGGTGAAAGGATTCAAAGGCACCTCACAGAGGCTCCTTTCATGCACTTTCGTGTATAAGCAGTTAGAGTAAATACTGCTGTATAATTAATTTAATTTTCCAAAGATATTCACAAAAGGTAAGGTATAGCGCGGTACTGTTGTGTGGGTTATTAATCAAACAAACGCCCTTCAAGCGTTTTCTCTACTGAGTTAAAGGCACTCGAGCGGTCCCTACTTGACGCACCTTTGTTCACATTCATAGCCAACCTTCCGCTTACCTACAGTTTACGAGCCGTTAGCTATGGGAATGTATTAACATAAATTAATGCATAGAATAATGTTTTTATCCCCGAAGGGATATGCAGAGCCTTGATAGGCCACCGCTCACATTTTGAGTTATTCTATCTTGAAAACGTAGACATGATATATATTCGCCATTGTTTTCTCACTAACAATTTCTTTCTGTTATTTCCAGTTCGACGTATAAAATATAAAATTTGGTATGGTATAAAACTTGTGTAATAATAATGATAAATATAGGTATAAATTTCACACAGCGCCATCTAGCCCCAAACTAAGGGTAGCTTGTACTGTAGGAAACCGATGTCTGATAGATTTCTTTTGTAAGTAGGTACATACATATACAAATACATATTAAGACACAGATAATGTAAAAATTATATAAAAGTAGAGGACCACCGACTGCGGCAAAGTCGCATAAGTCGAAATTTCACCAATTGTATTGATTTTCAGCACTATGCTGAGTTTGTCCGGGGAAGTACTGTCACCATATGCATTTTTGCCGTCAAGCAGTAATGCATTCGCGTTGCAGTGTTCCATTTTGAAGGTGTGGTTGCCGGTGAAATCACAGGTATATGAGACATTCCACCTTCACGTCTTATAGCGTGAGATTCAATTTGGGTACATTTCTTACCTATGTAGGGCAGGGCCCAATCCGTATTTATTTAATAGGCAGAAGTTACAATTAGTTGTAGCAGTAGAACTTGTGCCAAGTTCGGCCGGAGAAGTACTGCCACCACACCTGGTAATAAGCCGCCAAACAGTGATGCACTCGTGTTGTTGTGTTCCGGTGGAAGGGAGTGGGTACCGGCGAAATTGCAGCCGCATGAGACGTAACATCCCCGTCTCGGGGTGATGGACGCAACACAATGCAACTTAGGTCACCTCATACTTTGGTGGAGAGGAGTTGAGTCGTATTGTTGTTGTCTATGGGTAGCGGTATCTACTTAACATCAGGTGGGCCATCTTCTCGTTCCATCATTTCATCTCAAGGAAAAAAAATGGCCTATATAATAAGCTGTAATCTAGTTGAATGACAGTCATGCAATGTACCCAGCCGGATGGAAACGGAACAGGTTCACGGTTCACTGCCTCCATTACCTATATGTCAGACGTTTGGTGGAAGAGATACCAAATTTTAGAGCCGCCGGCGCGGCGAAGGGTATATTAAATTGATTTTTTAGACGCTTTTGTTAGAGCCGATCTAAATTTCATGCAATTTTGTAGTAAATAACTTCATATACAACTGAAAGTGTGTCACGGGAAATATACTTATGTTTTTTTAGATGTTATGCTCAGCCGTTTTGTTTCGACCTAGAGCTTAACTAAGTTTAGCTCAACTCGAATAGCTAGTTAATAGCTAGTCTATTAGTTTCTCTTAAAAGACTAACAAGCCGAGAAGTACAAATATATGTAATATATATATACATTTATATATTGTACATTGATTTAAATTTTATTTGTCGATTTTTTTTAAGACATAATTAATTTATACTTTTCAAAAAATGAAATTTTCCATTAGCAGTAAACTTTTCACATTTCAGGACACATTTTGGAGGCCGTAGTAATATCCCCTGGCGCCCATGTCTGTTTCAACCGTCACAGTTCATAAACACTTTCAAAACAAAAGCTATTGTAACTCAAAATTTTTTAAGAAAAATACCGTCTGAAAAACAGTATATTTAACAATAATGACATAAAAAAGGAATTAACATGAGAAATTAACAAATACAGATTACTCGTTCTTGCTTAGGGGAAAAACTGATTCTCGCTTTAACACGAATATAGGTTTTGTTTTAGTCCTCTGTAAAATCTGAACAGCACAATATTTTACTTACAAAACTCTATATAGTGCACACTCTCAACACTTATTCCGTAGTGCAATGCCTGTCTATCAATCAGGCAAAGGAACATGTACCAAGTTAACTGGAGAAATACTGCCACCATACCCATTTCTACTGCGTTCACATTATTGTGTTCCAGTTCGAAAGGTATGGTTGGTAAAATTAAAATAATAAAAAAACGACTTAGGTCTAGTCGCACCTAAGTACCTACGTGATGACTAAGGACCCTCGTATTGGTTTCTATCTAGCTCTCGTTCCGTACAAACTCCTTGCGTTATGGGAGTTTGTTTGAAATGATAATAATACTGGCGCTGGGTGGAAAGCTTCTTCTTCCCGGGTACTGCCATTATACTCTTTCAACGGAACGTCGTACTCCTATACCTATTTGTCGTTAACGTGTCCCTCATGAGCGATGGCTTGAGCTCAAATAGTCTGCTGAGCAAGTTTTACTGCGCGACAAAGTCCCGAGAGGCTGTTAACATGTCGACACCGAGTGCCGTCATTGTACTAGTGTTTACCTACTTCACACTGATGGATGTCCGGGTTTCTTAGATATTATTCTCACGAATGTTTTTGTCTGACCTCACAGCTCAGTTGGTAGTAATAGCTGCCTTCTGCGCTGTATTGGATTCGATTCCCATCCAGGACAATGGGAATCGAATACAAACAGATTCGTTGGTGGATTCGATTCCTATCCAGGACAAATGTTTGTGTGACGAGCATTGATGTTTGTTCTCTGTCTGGGTGTTAATCTGTATTCTATTCGAGTCACTGGTTCTCTCGAAGTGTGGTGAAAGGATTTTAATTGCGCCTCAATTAGGCTCCTTACTTGCACTTGACGCATGTCTTCGACTTTTTTGTTCTAGGACATGTCGGTTTCCTAACTATGTTTTCCTTCACTGAGAACGTGGTATTGCGCACATAAATCTTTCAAGCGAAAAACTTATAGTTAACGTCGGGATTTGAACCAGTGACCTCCGATTGAAACTCGGCGTCAGTACCACCCTCTCTTATTTATATGTATGTATTTAAAAAAAAAAAGGATATAAGTGTTCTTTCAGTCATCTGGTTTCCATAGTACAATCTATACTTAGCTTAGATTGGGGCTAAATACGCTATGTGAATAGTCTCCCGATATTTATTTAAATTAACTTCTTCGCCGTGTAGAGCCACACATAGGATCTAACAGTAGCCAATAGTTAGCATTCCTTGTGTAAGCAAATGAAAGCAGGCGGTGTTCGGCGACAACTTTCTAATAGTTGACTCGCACGCAAATTCATTCACATGAACAAACCAGAGATGAATTTATTTCTCACAAGCAACGCACGAAATTAATCTGAACTTTATCGTCAATCGGGTAACAATATAAATAAATTTCATTTCGGACAGACAATTCAAAATTCAAAAAACCGGACAAGTGTGAGTTATCACAAGCACCGAGGGATCCATACTAAATATAATTATTTTGATATCTATTATTCCTTGTTTAACTTGAGTTAGCTCCTAGTCACACTAAATATGAATGATGTGTATAATTCCGTTATTACGAAAGAGAGCAGACGGCCCACCTGGCGGTAACCTCTGGCAAACAATACGACCTGGCTCCTCCACTACTTGGGTACGAAAATAACCAAATAATCATTATGCGCTCGTAACTCTGAGACGTGAAGGTGAAATGTCTAATGTGCATATTGTGCATGTAATTTCGCCGGCAACCACACGGAACATAGTAATGTGAATGCATTACTGCTTAGCGACGAAATTGCATGAGTTCTATAAAAAAAAAAAACAAAAAAAAAATGAGGTCGCCAGGTTCACATACTCGTGGTAGCCATCATTCACCATGGCATTGACGTCGCATTGTCTCAATAAACAATTGTACCAACGCACATACATCGGTGAAATTACAGGCACACGAGACATTCCACCTACACGTCTCAGAGGTACGGGCGCATACGTTGCGACTTGGGTCTTGTCGTAACTAGTAGGGGAGGACCCAAGCCCCATCGCTTGTTATGGGCTGAGGTTACCACTTAACACCAGGTGGGCCGTCAGCTCGTTCTGTACTGTATTACATAAAAAAAAAAAAAAAAAAAAAAAAACATACGTACATAGGTACGTGTTCCTTATAATTTTATTGTGAAGTGTCTCACGAGCCCATAATTATTGTAATGTTATATTGCCAATTGAGAACTAATAATTGCGTAATGGAAATATTGAAAGATATCAAACAAAATATATATTATTATTAAGCAATACAAGACACTTTGTACCAGTTACTTAATTATCATACATTTTTAATCATGTCGTAAGTAACATAAATTTGGTTAAAGAGAGTTTACATTCCGGTGGCTACATTTTTATAATTTTTGAAGTCGCGGCCATTCAGTAATAGATAAGTGAACGAGAATTGAGAGTAAAATTTTAAGGAAGCGTCACGTTTAGGCACGTTTCGTTACATGAGAGGGAAGAAAGATATGACATAAAGAGAAATAGAAAGAGAGCTATATATGCCGACGCCACGGAGTAAAAGAGAGCGACGCATACACGATACAAGGCGATAGAATAAGATAGTGTCGCGCGTGTGCGTGTTGTAGTTTCACTTTTATCACGTGTACAGTGCTGCTATCGCATTTTTTTTATTACTTTCAACTAATAGAGCTAATTGGTTATTATGTATTATATATAGTATTTTGGTTTCAACAATATATGAACAGTGTTCCAGACAATTTCGTTCTAATTAGTTCAGTTTCAGTTAATTTAAATCGGATTCAGTAGTTCTTTTGCAAATGACAAAATGATACCTAATTTTATGATATTCAAAGCAAAAACGACCTAAAGTTTGTCGATAATGTATATTATTATTCAGAAGCCGAGCTTTGTTCGATGATTAACTTAATAATTGATTTATGTAAATGTTCGACGGCCGGTAGATACAAAGGATCATTAACCATTATCTAATAACGCCTTCACACATAACTACTTCACTGCTCTGTAGTGACTGAAGTTCGTCCAAAAATGTTGACAGGCCTCAAGCTCAGTTGGTAGAAAGTCTGCCTTCTGCGCTGTAGGTCGTGGGTTCGATTCCCACCCAGGACAAACATTTGTGTTACGAATATAGATGGTTTTTCTGTGTCTGGGTGTCAATATGTATTATATGTATGTAATTACAAAAAAGCATATATGTGTGTTCTATCAGTTGTCTGGTTCCCATAGTACAAGCTATGCTTAGTTTGGAGCTAGATGGCGATAGCGCCATCAATATTCACACAGGTGAATTGTCCACCAATAAAAAAATAGTCGCAGTTTCCAATGTGAATAGCCTTTTTATGTGCATAAGTTACAGAAAGCAAAAGATCCCACCTCATCAGGTGGATGTTAAGGGCCCTGCTCATAAGGGCTCTGCCCATAGCAAAACTAAAAAAACGTCCTGGGTTTCTCCCCTACTAAGGTACGGGATAGACCGCGTCGCATTGAATTGGTTCCGTGACTTTGAAACGTGAAGAAATTAGGTATTGTCACAGTTATGTATCACTTCAATATCGCACCCAAGTTAAAAAATATACATATTAGTAATTAAGTATTTTTGTTTCTTATAATAAATAAATTATTTTTATTTATACATATTTTTTTTAAGTAATCTTACTGCTCCATAGGTATATACCTAAGAATACAAAAACGCCGAAGATAAAAACCTAAGAACACAAGGAAGAAGAGACGACGCCTAACTTAAAAATATCCCGCATAGAATCGCTGCCGCTGGCATTGTTTCTGTCTCCCACTGATGAAAGAACAAGAAAAAACAACTCCATTGTGAGCACTCGTCTTTGTCCGCGCGACCCCGGCCGGGCCCACCGGCACAACATTTCAACCCGCGGGTTCACTTGAAACAAGAAACTACGTTTACGGTACGGTACGGTTTACGGTAATATCACGCGTCGAAGGAAAGTCAGTATAAAAAAATGTAGAAAATCTACACTTCTCTTATTTAACGTTATTCCTCGCCGTTCCAATCCATTTAGTCCAGTCGGGCAGACATAAAACTAGCCTGAAATAGAAAAAATTCCGGGGAGCGGTTTTTTTTTTAAACGTCGGGGGGTGTTGTTGGAAGTATAAATCTCGATTTTCTAACTAATCCCGGTAGAGCATTCGCCGCCATCTTGTTTTAAAGTTAAATTTTTTCGTTTTTCTGAAATAACTCGTTAATTTTCAACTTTAGAGTAAAAATGGTACTATCCAAAGCTGTTGGAAATTTAATTTTCCATAAGTTTGGTCATTATCATTTTTACGCTAGGATCAATATTTGCAGAGTTATACTACCAAGTTTATCGAAATGCCCGTCTATCTCAGCGATTATTGATGCCGGCAGAAAAATTTAGTGAATAGCATTGAAGGCAAATGTGTCGCTTTTTTGTGTGACTGCGTTGATGCGAAATGCGACAAAGTATCCTCCAAATCCTCTCTCTCTCGTATGACTGTATTTTTTTTTATATTATATAACAAATATTGTTTGTAGAATACTTTCAGAGTAAGGTTACTTGATTTAAAAGTATTTTATATAAGAATACAGAAAACAAAATGGCCGTCCATTTTATCGTGAAACTGAGCCTCTAACGAGCCCCATAACGGCTAACTGCTAATGACTAATCGCTAATGACAGAAACGTAAACATATAATGGCTAATTGCTTCATAAGTTGAGCAATAGAGCAATGAAGCTGCAGATCTTGATCGTTAATATTCAGTAAGCAGTTAATAGCTAAGTGTTTTGTTGAAAAACATATTTTCTAAACAACTTTTTATAATCAGACCGTTTTACGAGACAACTTTTAAAGCGAAGTTCTGCAGTTTGATATGGATCTCGTGTATCAATTAAATTTAAAAGACCCATAGAGGTACAGGTACAAAGAGGTACAAAGTTAGAAGAAATATCAAAATCAAAATCATTTTTTTTCCATAAGTGTTTTCATGTACCTACATAATATATGTTAATATTATTATTAAATCCAATGCCGCGATGTGCGCCGAGCACATTTTCAGCGTTTGAAAGGACTGATTGATTAGTTACTAATATACTTTCAACGAATGGAGTAAGCATTCGTAGCCGATCTCAATACTAGAGCTCTCATGTTACAGATACACAGTAAAAGGAAGGGTGAAAGAAGGTGAAACATTATATAAACAGTATATTTCGCGACAATGTTTCACATAATTTCACACAGCGCACACAGCCCCAAAGTAAGCTAAGCATAGCTTGTATCATCGGAACCAGACAACTGATATAGGTAATACATCTATACTTTTTTGTAAATAGTTACATAATACATATCAATACCCAGACACAGAACAAACACCTACATTCGTCACACAAATGTTTTGTCCTGGGTGGGAATCGAACCCGCGACCTACAGCGCAGAAAGCAGGGTTACTATTTACTACCAAGCTACCAACTGAGCTATGAGGCCAGTCAATTATCCGCTGACATCTACTCTGGACCCGTTAACTGCACTCAGCTAATTGGAAAATGTTCAATTCCGCAAAAGTGGAGCGAATTAAAATTCAAAATCAGTTACAGTGCATCACAACTGACAAAAGTCAGAACATTACGAAAAAACTTGGAGACCCTCTGTTGTAATATTACTATCTGTGCCCCGCGGTTTCACCCGCCGTTTTCGTGGTCATTTTGCGCCGCGTAAACAGATGTGTTATATCTTTATTAAAATATATCCTTATTAAATTATATTAGACCGTCGTTTTCTTTTTAGGCGTATATGCTAATGCTTTGCTACTTTTGCGAAGCTGGGACGGTACGCAAAAAAGCACGACTGTATGACGAATTTTTGTTTTGTTTTTATGGCCCATTCACTCCATCTAGCCCCAAACAAAGCATAGCTTGTACTATGGGAACCATACACTGTAATAATACATATTAACACCCAGACAGAACTAACATCTATATTCATCACACGAATGTTTGTCCTGGGTGGGAATCGAACCCACGACCTACAGCGCAGGAGGCAGGGTTACTACAACTCAGCTGCGAGTCCTGACTCTTAAAACTAGTACACGATCAAATTTAAAGCTTCTAAGACCTCGAGTTACTCCCAAAAGAGTAAACTTCTGTAGATATTCGTAAGGTTTTTAAAAGTCTCCGAGCAATTCCCAAGTTACTTTACAAGGAAAAATATCATTACGAAGTGGAATCCGGGATACGTGATCCATTCTGCGGAGCCATTAACATGAGATTGATGTGTTAAGGTTTTAGAAAAAATATGACAAGCTAATGAATGATACTTTTAATACGTTTAATAAAGTAAATTTTTATTTACATTATACTAATTTAAAAAAGATAGGTACGTACATAATACCGTTTCAAACGATCTATTAGTAACTCAACTGATTCAGTTACTATTAGGTAAATAATAATAATAATATCTAATAATAATATAATAAAATCTCCATTGATGTCGCTCCACGAAATGTAAAACATATTTTAAAGTATTATGCACAGTGTATCAAGTACGGTATATTTTGTTATTTCTACGGTTTTTACAGTTACATAACTTGGTAGGTAATTAAACTAGAAAAGTCAAAAGTAGGAGTTAAGGAAACTGCGTTTATAATAAATAATATTACACCAAAAGCCATTATAAAAACAGCTTAGATAATAATAATAACAACAATAAAACCTTTTTTTATTTCCCATCACCTAAGTATTACATGTATATGTATATAAAATACATTAAATATATGAAATTTCACTTTTAATTTAAACTAGTTATAACTTAGATAGGAACCAACAATTGCGGATGAAAACTAAACGACCAAACTTAAATTGTATATATAACTTCCAAAAATGGCAGAAAATGAAGCGCAAAAGTTGAATAACTCCTCGCCGAGGGTTTTGAGACAAAGAGAGGCAGGCGGTGAGGTCAAAGGGCGACTGTCGGCATCTAGAAATGCCGACAGGTTCCACCGTACGACATTATTTGGTGTCCTACCCGACTGTGACACGAATGGAGGGTAATGCTTTATCATAATAATTACTCAAATTCCAAATATCAATTTATTTACAAAGAAAGTATAAATCACACTATCAGACTGAATAAGTAAGTAACAATGGAACTCTTAGTAGACAATTCACACAGCGCCATTTAGCCCCAAATCAAGCATAGCTTTGTACTGTGGGGAACCAGACAGCTGCTAGAATACTTACTATACTCACTTTTTGTAAATACATAGCTACATAATAATACCATACCACAGTAAACAACTATTTTAGTCACACAATTTTTGTCCTGGGTATAAATCGAACCCATGTAAAAAGCAAAGACACTATAGACATTCATTCGCATAACGTTCTTATTGACTGGCCTCACCGGTCAACCCTGCCTTCTGCGCTGTAGGTGGATTCGATTCCCACCCAGGACAATTTTTTTAGTGACGAACATAGGCGTTTTTTCTGTGTCTGGGTGTTGATACGTGTTATATGTATGTATTTACAAAAAAGTATATCCTAAGTATTATGTCAGTTGTCTGGTTCCCATGATACAAGCTACGCTTAGCTTACTTTGGGGTTAGATGGCGCTGTGTGAAATGTCCACCAATATTTATTTATTTATTTCTAGTCGCGTACACTTTCATGAATGCGGACAGCCGACGAATGGCCGTCTGAGTCCTGATACATGTAAGCTTAAGAGTAAATAGATTACTTATACGCAAGCTTGCTGTATCGTAGAAGGCAATGTAACTTAACACGGGGTGAAGCTGAGGTCAGTTGAAACCAAATCAAATTAAAAACAAACAGTTCTTCCTTGTTTGAAATTGCTGTGTCGTATCAAAGAACTATGATTAAATACAGCTTTATACATACATAATTAACAACAATGTGTATGTCTATTAGTGCGCATGGGTGTCTATTAATAGTGATTTAATTTTTATGTCATGTCATCTTCTAGTTCTTATGATTTGTTCAACAAAAAAATATAGTTTTAATATGAAATTTGTTGATAATTTAAGTTTTTATAATGAAATCCCGTTTTCAAAATGTTACTGTACTCTGTACTCATATAAAAAAAAATAAGTTCTTAATAAATAAAAAACTTAATTGAGAACCTTAAAGTGCGCGTTTTCCTTAAAGTGTCGAGCATTAGTGCCTTTACCCTAGTATATCCAAAAACTGAAGTAATATTAATGAATTAGTAAATTTTCTTATGTTTAAAGGAAAAAAATGGGTCAAAATGAAAATTATGAATGGAATGGAAATTACTTGACTCATAGTGATAACAATGGTAAATTTTATTTATTTATTTTCGTTAAATATATACCTGAAGCAATACACCACCACTTTCACAAAAATGTTATATTTTATCAATTTGTGTTAAATGTAATGTTACGGGTTTGGTGAAAGTGAGCATACGCATTTCCATAGCTTGTTAGCGTTAATGACTATTTACTTGAGAAACGTGCTTTAAACACTACTGGGTAAACGCGGGAGCTACGTAATTAGATTTGCCAGGTTGGTGTTTATATTAGATGATTAAGTAGTTATTACTAACGAATTTTAATAAATCATGGCAATATACTACACATTACATATAATGCTTCTAAAAATGTATAACTGGTGCGATTAAGATATCCTATTTTTAAGTATATTTTTTTTAAGTTAGTTTAATTCTATATGATTTGAATTTTAATTATGATTGATCGTCAAGCACTTCGCATGTAAACTCAGGCTTCCGACCGCTTCCGAAATCAAGTTCGCGTGAAATCCCAACAGCACATAGAGGCTTAATCTATTTAAGCTTAACTAGATCTAGTCGAAATTAATTCAACTAACAATTAGTAACTTAAGTATTTAGAAAATTGACGTAATTATTAACAGCAAGAACCGAGTCCAATCCATCGCGTTTAACTCGTGTGGCGATCTGCGTTCGAAACCGCACATCAAATAACTTTCACATATTTGCGCGCGGCGACCGTCTCGGCAGCGGCGAGCAACAGCATTCCACCAAGTAAAAAACTTTTTTCGTAAACCTCAATGGACGCTCATTCGAAAATCAAATAAAAGCAGCGCGCGAAAAAGTTAAGTTTCATAGTTACGAACCTCGAGAAAATCCTTTGGCGCTCCAGATTTGCAAATTTTAAATCCACTATTCCAATTTCATACACTGCACAATGCACTCGCTGCACTATCACTCGCGCCGCGGCCGACTCGCGTTCCGTACACGTGCTACTCACTCGAACGTCTGGCAGAGACTGGCAGCGCCCGCCTCCGCTGAAATCAAGGCCATGCAAAACGCTGCTCCCATTTCCCCATAGAAAGTGTTCGTATCCGTGATCCGTGCCCCTTTCGGGCAGGTGGGAGAAAGCACCCAAAAAATTGACATCTGACTCACCGAGATGATTCGCTTTATCTGTTTGGGACAACGAAAGTGAAACAACCGGTTTGCGGAGGCGTCCCGCTTAAGAAAATGACCAAAACGTTCGAGATTGAAATTTCCTCGAACTCGCTCGCTCCGTAGATTTCGCGAAAATATTGAATAATGGAAACCAAACGAAAACGTTCATAAATCGTTGCTGGCTTAATTTCCTCGCCAGTGATTTATCAAATCCGTGGGGAAATTTGCTTTGTATTCGGTCTAGCTTTATCCCTTAGTTTCACTGCGTTGACATTGAAACATAGGCAGTACCTATATTGGTTTACAATTGGCATTTACAAAAGGAAAAATATTTTTTCATTTCAAACTAAGTTATAAAATAAAATACATCGAAACTACAAATTAAGTTTTTTCTAAAATGAAACAGTTTGACCCCAATCGTCAGTCAGAAGCCAGATTGTTTCAACATTCTTTCAAACTACGTTCAAGCAACCAAATTCACAAAACTTCCCCAAGTATTCCATTTAAACTTCGAAATTCCTACGGCTTCAAATCCTTATAATGTCTTTTCAAAATCCATTCCCTGCTCAAATAATCCTTGGTTATTTATATTACCATCTCTTTCATTCTGTAGTAAAAATTTAAGACGGCCATAACAAAAGGTTGAATGGATATTAAATTGTTTGGCTGTAAAAGGGGGTTGGGAGATGCAAGGTGCTAATTTCTGATACTTTTTTGTATGGGAATAAGTTACGATCTCATCATTTTGTCCGTTCAGATTTCTCCGTCTCTCGAACGTCAGCCATCCGTCGAGCCATCGAGCGAGGTCGATGACCACTTGGTGACGTCATAGATGAGCTATTGTGACATCAGCTACCCGAGCTGAGCTCATCTTGTGCTATCTGATCCGTGGAGACCACTTGTAACTTCTTATTCAATGCTGCAGCTAAACTGGATAGGACAATAGGTAGGTAACTTGGTTTTAGAAATTGGCCTTTTGCATACAAAAATATAATATTTCCAACAAACTGTAAATTTATTTTACAACATTTGCAATCTGTACATCATCCAAATTGACGGAATACAATGACTACAAGAGCTATCTTAATACCGTTTCCAAAGATCCATAGATAGATAGCTCAACTGTTGTTACTATTTACTTTTTGAAAAGAAACTTCGTAGGCGGCGATTCATTGAAACGATAAGTGAACGAAAATTATGAGTAATATTTTTAGACAGCGCCATGTTTAGGCACATTTCGTTACATGAGAGAGAAGAAAAATATGACGTAGCGATAAATAGAAAGAGAGATGAGGCTGATGATGAGAGAAAGATCCGCGCGTTGTATTTTTTTAAGAAGTTTCACTTCTGTCACTTTTCTAGTTGAAAATCTTTAGTCGACGATTTTGTCCTGTGACTCCTTTGTCTCCAAGGGGTACCTTGAAAAACGGAAAATTGAGTAATGAAATATAAGCTATTGATGGGTTTTTGGATGATGGGAGACTTATTGACCACATTTCAGTCAGTTCCTCGCCTCCACTAGTTAGATGTGTTCCAACCTTTACTACACAATGTGCATATAAAGGTCAATGGAATAACTACGTATCGGATGACCGAGAAGGGACATTGCACAAAAATGTATTTAAATAATTAATTTGTACGAAGTCAGTAGTAAAAAATTACTTACTCATTTTATCTGAATGTTGTTTTATAATAATGCAAAGAATTAATTGAAAATTGATTGAAATACTGAGATAGTATTTGTAATTACCATATTTTTCTTTGTAGCAGTCAAATAGTTGTTTTATTTCTTTGAACACGATCATCCCTTCAAAGGCTAATTCATTTTTAACTTATTATCGAGCGAGGTACGGAGAAACTTAAAAGATACGAGCTGCACCCGATAGTAAAGTTTTGTAAAATGTCTTCTGAATTCATTACTGCCCAGCGCACTTAGATTTGAATAAGAGCAAATATAATATTACACTATTATTAATAGTTAAGTGTTTTTTCTTTCTTTCTTTCTAACTGTGAGACGTGAAGGTGGAATGTCTCATGTGCGTGTAATTTCACCGGCAACCATACCTTTCAAACCGGAACACAGTAACGCGAATGCGTCACTGCTTGGCGGCAGAAATGGGCATGGTAGCAGTACTTCCCCGGACGAACTGAAAGTGTGATTCATTGGCTGTACAACTTATGTCAGGTTCGTCACTAAGTATTAATTATGTTCTTGTACTAATTCAAATATGATCTAAACGATTTATTTACTTATAAAAAAACCTTATGATATCCTGAAAACGACTTCCATTGCATGATTTTATTAATAATATTACGCACAACTAAAAAGAACCAAGCCAGAATTTATGTGAAGGTCTCACTCAAATTGAGAACGAAATGTTTAACAATCGAGGACCATTGGTGACAAAGTAGCGTGATCGATCACTTGTCTCTAGCGTTGCCAGGCGTCCGGATAAAGCCGGATACAGTCAGGCTATTTGGTTGCGTGTCCGGCCAAATTAGTTGGTTTAAGCATTGGTTAGGCTTTTAAAATTTGGCCAATTTTACATTTCTCATATGTAAAGAAGTCTTATTCATTCAATTTTATTGCAGTTTCATTAGAATTTAAGAAGATGAAATAGTAAAATGATTATGGTTTGATATGATGATGGAAAAGTCATTTTTTTTAACTGTCGTGTTATACTAAAACTAAAATTAGTGGTGTCCGACATTTTTAGCAAAATGTCCGGCTAAACTGGCCAGACTGTCCGGCTTTTCGGTTTAACGACCTGGCAACCCTACTTGTCTCGATAGAGGATCCGTAATGGATGAGGGGCTCGTAAGAAACCCTGGGACCACATGCGCCCCGATCAATCTGTCACTGTCAGTCATGTCATCGGCACAACTTTAGCAGATTGACGGCCCTACCTACCTAGGTATGTACCCTGTATTCAAAGATAGTGGGTTCAGAGTTCGCTCAGAGATACAATTAATTTATTTTATTTATTGATTTATTATCAAATGCTTACTGCACTAACAGTGTGCACCAAAACGTGCTATTACTATTTATATTTAATACTAGCTGTTGCCCGCGACTTCGTCCGCGTGGAATTCGGTTTTATCACGCACCCCTATTTTACCCCTCGGAAAAGTAGCCTAAGTTACTCCTTGTTCCATCTGCAATCTGCTAATGAAAGTTCCGTCAAAATCGGTCCAGCCATTTCAGAGATTAGCCGGAACAAACAGACAGTCAGACAAAAATTTAAAAAAATGTTGTTTTAGTATATGTACCGTGTATACATCCATATGCACTTAGTAAAAAGCGGTTATTTTAATATTACAAAAAGACACTCCAATTTTATTTATTTGTATAGATAAGTAGTAATTTGCATAACTGCACAACCTTCAGAGGGGTAGAATATAGTGATACAACTAAATTTTTTTTTATGTAAATTCGGTTGTGGATCGTGGTGACGGCCCACCTGATGTTAAGTGGTAACCGCCGGCCATGGACAACAGCAATACCACTCAGTCCTCTCTACCAAAGTACGAGATGACTCAAGTAGCATTGCGTTGCGTCCATCACCTCGACGCGACGGGGATGTTACGTCTCATGCGCCTGCAATTTCTATTAAACTCACTTTGTATTTATTTACCTTGATATTTACAACTTATTTATTTATCATCTGACAATAACCTGTATTATGGCATTTTTGATGTGAAACATCTATAGCCGCACGTAAAACTGATTTCTGGCTTGGCGACGCGTCGCCACGGCATGAGCGCTAATTGGTCCGTTCAAGGTTACAAATCATAAACATTATTAGTGATGGGGTACTTAGTTTCTATGTAATTCATTATCGATACTTGTAAGTTGTAACAAGGTATACCTATCTGTTTACTAAAAAGTATCTAATACGAATATTATGGTGTAAATACATATAATAATAGTCTTAAGTATATTGAATTGAGATGTAAGTACGTTACATTCGATTTTTCATTTTTAAAATGAAGTCTTGAGTAAAATGCTGGGAGCATATAACGCTATATTCTAATGGGAACCAAATTTCCCGCCTGGTAGCTTTGATCCATTTTTCTTTTAATTCAGCAAATTTAGGGTACCTGAAATATTAGGGCGCAAAATTATTTTTACTAAAGATACGAGATAGTAGAAGATACGCCATTACAAATCTTATCCAAAACGCCCGAATTTTTTTTTTAAATACCTACAAAAATTTTAATAAAATCAAGTTAGTAGTAAACGAAAAATACCTATATTAAAATAGAAAATATTATAAGCAACGAAATGTACGAAGTTTTTTAAACTTTAGTAATTTATAAACATTTAGATTTACTTTACATGTAGTAATGTAACGTTAAATATCATTTTTATCGCTTTTAACAGAATTCATTATAATTAGTTCTGTAATTGAATCGATAACGATATTCTGATCCCTGCCCAGCCCGGAACGGCACATCACTACCTTATCAAAGAAAGAGAATTAAATATAAAATTGATTATGAAAGAAAGGGATGTACTGCTGGCGCCGTCGACCAACAACCAATTAAAGATGAACTCCGCCAAAATAAAATGAATTTACAAATTGTATTCTATTTAAATAAGAAATAAAAACAGGTAAATAACTGTGAAATGTTATTCCATCGATTTTAAAATTTGAGGTTTTGTTGTGTTTGCCATACCATTATTTGCTACAAGGAGCCATTGCACCAAGGATAATTGATAATGTTAGTAAGCGAGCGCAGAGATAGTGACAGGTCACCGATCTGGTCACTACTGACCGAGCGTTTGAGGGCGTGGATTTGTATAAGATCTATTTTCCTAATGTGTTGTCTGAAAGCGTTCGACCTTTAATAGGTGTCTACTGGGTATGAGGTCGATGGTTGCATATTACTTTTACAAAATAATGTCGATGTTTCACATCTGCCGGCTCACATTTTTTTATATAATATATACATAATACATATTAACAACTAGAATGAGACAAAATCCTATGTGTGCGTCATGGGCCGAGGTTACCACTTAACACCAGGTGGGCCGTCGGCTCGTTCCGTAAATGTATTACATAAAAAAAAAAAAAAAAAAAAAAAAAAAAAATACAAATAATATACTAGTTAAGATTAGAGGGAATCGAACCCACGGCTCGCGCACTACACAACAAGTGCACAGTGCACACAGCAGCAGCATACTAGGCTCAAATCTCAACTCAAGTGACTAACTCAAGTCATCCCGTAGATAAGATTTATTTTATGTATTTTGTAATTAATAACGTTTTAATGTATTCTGGTGGGCGGATCCCGGCGGCACTGCAATGCCGGGCCGACCCGTGACGGGAGTGGAGCGAGCTCCGAACATCCCGTCGCTTTACAAAAATCAGTTTAATATACTGGTCCCTCAGTGAGGGAACTTTCAGATATTAAGCTGAAAAGAACAGATACTACACTTTGATCTTAGCCAAAAGGCCGAGAAGCGATACCGTAGTGAGATATGCCGAGGCAGGTGGTTAAAAGCCGTGCGTTTTCGTCAGCGCGATTCAGCGGCAGACAACTTTTAGCAGCGCCATCTAGTTGCATAGTTGGAACTAATCGACGCCGCCGTACATTACCCAGATGATTTTATGAAGTAACGCAATATTACTCACAGAATTCTAAAATAATGGACATTGAGTGGAGAGATAAAGTAATAACATTTATATAATTGATTTTCACACTGGAAGTGGTAGGTATTGTTTTGTGTTTTATAAGCCCTTTATTTTTGGTACGCTTTTGTTTTGGAACTGAAATTTTTGGATTGAAATTATGTGTTCGTACCACTCGGAGTATTCTAAACGGAGATGCTAATTCTTAAACATTGCACAATCTTGTTTTTTACTTTATAATTCTAGACTAACTCTAGACTACTAACTAATTCTAGACGTAATAAAAATTGCGGATTTTTCTAGAACAGATTATTGGACAATTGTAATACCTTCCACTTACTAAGTGGTGTTCCGCTTCCCGAGGTCGCGGGTTTGGTCCCGGAGGTGCCAACTCATCGCCGATAATGGCCTCACTCGTTAGGTCTAGTGTCGACCGGAGCGTCGCTTCGCTTAAATACGAAGAGAACTCTTTCCGGGTTATTTTGGGTAAGTGCTGCGACCATACATACCTGTTTCAGATACATGAGATGTTTTTTTCAGTTTTAAAGTCTAACGCATAAGCTACTAATAAGTTACTAACTAATAAGCTACTCCCTTAGGTATTTACTACCCATTACTAAGTAAGGGAGGATCTAAGTCGCGTTTCTGTTAAGGGCAGTAACTAACTACCAAGACGATACAACAGGCGACGCATAAAATATGCTCGATCCGATTCGATTTCATTTGAGACTAAGAATCGATGGAATTTATGCCTTAATAAAATATTTACTCTCGGAATGCTCACTAAAGATAAATTCAGAGGGCCCGTATGGTCTTTTTGGATAATAACAATAAATAAATAAATATTGGTGGTCATTTTTCACACAGCGCCATCTAGCAAAGTATGTTAAGTAAATAGCTTGTATCATGATAATCAGACAACTGATATACATACATATAATACATATCAACACCCAGTCACAGAACAAACACGTATGTTCATCTCACAAATATTTGTCCTGGATGAGAATCGAACCCGCGACCTACAGCGCAGAAGGCAGGGTTACTACCAACTGAACTGTGAGGTCAGTCAAACGCATGGCGACCGATCACAGCTATCGCTTGCATTCGCGCGAGCCGATGCGGGTAGTAAACATTTGTAAACAAGGAAACTTTTGAATTCTTGTTTGATCAGCCACCGCGACATTTCTCGTATCCATCTCAACCTAATCTAATAATCAAGTAATTTACACCCTCTATTGGATATTGGCCCGTTCAACCCTTTCTATTTATGGAAATGGGCCGTGTTCAACCCCTTGATTTGAATATTAGAATGTTTCAAAGCGTTTCAATCAAGGGGATAATCTTCTTACAAAAGATCCGAGAGGTAGTAATTTACTAATGGGATAGATACCTGTTTAATTCGGGCCAGTTTTAATTAATAATTATTTTAATGGACAGACAGGCAAGGAAATTTGATCGAAAGACCGTTTATTGAATATAAATTGTTTTATCGCAGTTAGGTAGTAGTTTTAGTAGCAGTAGAACTTATGCCGGAGTTCGGCCGGGGAAGTACTGCCACCGTACACGTCTCTGCTGCCAAGCATTGAAACATTCACGTTACTGTGGTCCGGTTGGAAATTACAGACACATGAGACATTCTACCTTCAGGTCTCAGGCGCATACGATGCGTCTTGGGTCTTGTCTTACCTAAGTAGGGGAGTATTACTTGGTACGGGCAGGGGTTGTGGGGCATCAGCTCGTACCGTAACTTTTAATCCCATAAAAAAAATATAGTTAGTTCTTAACGAAATCTTCAGCGAGACTATTATTACAACGCCGCATTTATAATCTGTGTCATGAGCATAATACACAATGCAGGCCTTGCCGTGAATGAATGATGCGGGTCTTCCCAGCCGATATTTGCATAATACATTTCAATAAGTCCGTTTCGTATGGTAATCTCACCGGGCGGGTCGGGGGTACGACAACTCGTGATCAATTATGATAAAACACTAATGTGTTTTTTTTATTACCTACACAGCGCCATCTAGCCTAAGTATAGTTGTATCAGAGTAACTCTAGCTATCGCGGCTCTTTCAAGTCGCTGTGGCATTTATCGAAATATCAAATTATAATGATAAATAATGATGGACATGTCACACAGCGCCATCTAAAGTAAAGTTTTACCGAGCACCGGTTTTTTGTCGGGGGTTTCTTTAAACTTTCAATTTATATTATAATATTTGAAGGCAAAATGTTACTTAGTTTTGCTCCTGAATCTTGAAAAAGACGCTTACCTAAGCCAAGTATTACGCTATAGGAATTTATGTATGTGAATATTTTCTGTTGAAATTTTGAAGTTTATTTATATATATCTGTGTATTGTTTGACTGATATTTTGACTGTTGCAACAGCTGTGGCTAAGCACGGTGCGACTGTACCTACAGCTCTGCAGTCGACAATACAACTGTATAAATACTACCTAATCAGGGGAACACACACCTACTGAACAATACCGTATACATGAATGGATGTAACATTAATTATAATTTTCACGGCCGCCGCGTCCCAAATAAACTTGTAGGTCCAAACTCCGTGCATACACGTCATAAATTTGATCTAGATTGATCTAGGGTTAACATCCAGTATTAAATACAGTCCAGATGGAATGAAATTGAAAAGCTGCTTGCAGAAATATTTTTTACTTATGACTTTTGGTAGTTGAGTACACTAACGTACTGAATGGAGTACGTTAGCTCTGTAGTCCTAATAATCATCTGCAAAGCAATATTCGTGATAAAGCGAGGTTGAAGCGCTTTATTGACAGGCCTCACATCTCAGTAGATAGTAACCCTGCTTTCTGCGCTGTAGGTCGTGGGTTCGATTTCCACCCAGACAAACATTTGTGTGATGAATATAGATGTTTATTCTGTGTCTGGGTGTTGATATGTATTATATGTATGTATTTACAAAAAAGTATATATGTATTCTATCATTTGTCTAGTTCCCATAGTCCAAGGTATGCTTAGTTTGGGGCTAGACGGTGCTGTGTGAATTGTCCACCATTATTTTCCAGCATTTGCTAACTGCGCACTGCACCAGGGTGATCGCCAAGTAACCAATCTTCTTGGCATCAATATAAATATCTCGCCGTTTACCTAAATAATTTCAAATTAAAACATCCAGGCCGCTGCACGGGAGAAGGCTCGCGGCAGTTTCGTGCACGTAGTAAAGTAATATTTGTAGCATAGAGACTAACGCTCCCACCAAGGGACTTCTTGTATGAAATAGACTCCAGTCTGCGACGATTTCGCCTTGGGCCGCATGCCAAGTAAGCGAATTGGTAAATAACTTCGGCGCCTACTTTTTGTCTATCAGATACTTGCTAACAATTTATTTTAGGCGCCAACATTGATACCAACTTTATTCTTGTTTCAGTATCTAGCTTTTAACCGCGGCTTCCTCACTTTCCATTATTATAAGGGACACTATCTAACGTAACCTATCTGCCCACGTATATACTGATTTCAAGATTTTTCAAAGTATATTTATACATTGACGTCAGCGAACGCCGATTAAACGCCAGGTACCTACCGCATAACAAGTACAAGAGGAGAATGCAAATAATAAAATGGTATAAGTAAGAGTCAATCATAGCATGATACCTTTGAAAGCGCGACATCAATCTAATAACGAATTTTATTCTATTTCTCACTTTATAGTTAGCCGGACCAAACGCGCCTGGATCGGAGTTATAGGTAGGTACTATACTAAAACATATTTTGGGCACCCTTGACGGGAATATTGCCCTAAAATATAAAGATTCAGTTACTATACAAAACAACTAAGAACATCTAGCATCCTTTATGAAACAAAACATGTTGGTTACAACTTCAGTAATTATGAAACCTTAAGGAAGATTGATGATAATGAACTTAATCTAAATGAAACTTTTAACAAACTCTCGCTCAATTTAAAAGACACTTCCGAACAAACAAACGTATTACACAAAATAAAGAAAAAAAAATAACATCATTGAAACATCACTTATATTTCCTTTCAATTAGAAGAGTCTATCTTATTTAGTACTTAAAAAGTCCTGCGGAGATTATGACGTCATTACAATTTTTTTACCGAGACTTTGCCAATAACTACAGTCATTTATATAGAGACTCGCAATTACCTGTCACATCACAACATCTATTTATTTTAGGTATCTGTTAGTTAGTTTATTATAATAATATAGATTATACACTGACTTATGTCAGTGTTCGTTTTACAAGTCACATTAGTTGGTATTAAATTATATGGTGTTCCGTAACATTGCTATAACTTAATACTACCTACATCAAGATACCAAATAACTGAATTTATTCATACCCAGTAGTAAATATATTGCAATGACCAAAGACTAATCCCATTATTATAATTTTGACGATTTGAGTGTCGCAAGTCCAGGAATTTTTATGCGACTTCGCGAAAATTTATGCGGCTGATCCGCCCCACCTGCGAAATTGAACTCTTATTTAAAGTGATTGGGAATTACCTAAATAGTGTGGCACTAAATTTATATTTGGAAACCATTGGTTAATAACCAGTGGATATTATGTTCAATCAGAACCTAATAAAATTTCTATGGGTTGTAAATTCCAATCTATCAATCAAACTTACTATTACTATTGTACCTACTACTGTTTTTAGCTATCGAAACAGGTACATAATTACTGTACCCGATAATTAAAAAATTACCACTATAATACCCTAACATCTAAATATGTTCTAAATATCACATCACCTATTAAATATACCTTTGATCTGATTAATGATTGGTTGTTCGAGGGTCACTTTTATAAATCTATGTATTTCTTTTCGTATCCAGTAAATAGATTCAAACATAATATAGTTTTTTAAAAGACTTTGGTCCCATTTCTTCTAATAGTACCTACATCAATAAACCAGCCCAATGAAATAATTAATGGACCGGAAAGTTCTAACAATGGCTTGTTTGATGCGAACTTGTTTCTGCCTTCGCATCAACTCATACTGTCATAGTTTGTACCTTTAACATAAAATAAATGTAAATAAATAACTTTCAGTTGACAGCCCTGAATCACAGTAACGCCCAACCCACCAACAATACAGTCCTTTATAAAGTCCGTATTGAGAGGCCGGCTGGTCATATGCGCGGGCGCATCATTTTAGAGTTCAATCGTTTGTAAATTTGTGTTGTCTCCTGACTATGCTACGCGCTATGATCTGTTTCATTTGGGCTGTGGCAGTTAGTGGTGCGTATCAACACATTTCTAACTCCTAACTAACATTTAACAGTTTTGGTTGCCGGTGAAATTACAGGCACATGAGACATTCCACCTTCACGTCTCACAATTACGGGCGCATACGATGCGGCTTGGATCTTGTCGTACCTAGTAGGGGAGGAACCAAGTCGCATCGGTTGTTATGGGCAGAGGTTACCACTTAACACCAGGTGGGACATCGGCTCGTTCCGTAACAGTATCAGTTAAAAAAACATACGCAGCTCGAGTTTATTTGACTGTTTGCGAATTCAACACGCTTCGCCAAAGCATCGAATTTGTTTCGCCGTGTCAGCAAAACGGTCCATTCATGAATTTTTGTCAATAAAATAATAAGTTGTTTGATAAACGATGATGTATAAATATTTTTAGACCTCGTTTCCGTAAATTAGCCTCGTTAATAATTATGTCTATTTATGTACTGGTCCTAAACATTTTTCAAACGTTCTAATGTAATATTTTCTTTTGTTTCAGGTATAAATCGTGATGGATTAAGAAGTTAGGTCGTTTTGTTATGGTTATTTTGTATTTTATTCACAGGTTATTTTCGGCTTGTTCTACCCAGTTGCTCTCTTACTTTTGTATCAAATTATATAATAGTATTAGTAGTATTTTTAGTGACAGTATTTTTGTCTTAAATGCAAGGTATTTAACATTGCATTGAAGAAGTTCTCTCGATTGACTAAAGTTAATTGCCATCTACCAAAATTATAATAGTTAGTTATTCAATATAATTTTGACTGTACTCGACAATATCACAAATTAAATAGCATGATAATGCTGCTATTGTTACAAAATTACTTAACATACGCCCCTTATGCAGAAATGTGCAGTAAATGAAGTGACCACTCCGGCAAAGCTACGGAGCATCACTCTGATGTATGAGGAAAGAAAAACATTGTTATGTACACATTAAAGTCGTTTTCAGTTAAATACGGTGAGGGGAGTGACGAATTCGCTGACATAGAGTACTTCTACAACATACCTCGGACCCTGAGTGAGGTGGAAGGCGAAGGCTGGAAGCGGACGGAGCGGCCCGAAGGACCAATGAAGGAGTTGGTGATGTACTGTCCCCCGGGCAGAGTACTGTGTCCTTTGTATTCATCTTCAAGATTTGTCGCTGGATTGCAGATTGCGGTAAGTGTGTTCAGCGTTCAGTTAGTCACATAATACTTAATGGACAGTTAGTTAAGATGGCATATCCCCCGCTGCACGGCTAGAAGCGACTAAAGATCTGTGAGCTCATAGGATTTGCTCATCTACTGTAAAAATTACTAAAACTATTTCTGCCTCCTCTCTCCTATAGGAGACAACCAACATTTCTATCTGCTTTAATTCTCATTCTTACTGGTCTACTGATAACACAGTAGTAAGAATTACAGTTAAAGCAGATGGAGCCATGGAGCTGACTAGCGAAGCTCGATCGACCAGTTTCTTAATTTTGATATCAACGGCTGGAGATTATCCAATTTAACTCAATGGACGGCAGGTCAGGAACGGTACTTGCATGGATTTTTCTAGAAGGAATCGGACTAAAGAAAGTATACATAAATCTATATTGAAAAAATTATTAAAAAAAAACAACATAATATTAGGTAGTGATTACCTGAAACTATAATGTAAATATAAAATCATGTGGACTATTGGTGATATTACAAAATTATCTGTAAGTTAAATTTGGGCAATTGCACAATTAGTTTACCTTTACCAATTTGCAAGACATTCACAAACATTTTAGAATACCTTCTGGAACATTCAGAAATATTCCATACCTAATAGTTTCCAAACTAACCCTCTTTCCACACCCTAATCTCCGAATCCTACTCATGCAGCCCTAAACTGATACTCGGGGCTGCACCAGATAACTATAATTGACCCCAACCGAGTCGAGAGTAAACCCCAGCTGTTACTTGTTGACAGAAACGTAGACGGGATACAATGGGAATGTTGGAAAAGTTGAGAATTAAATAAAATGTTTATTGGAGCAAAGATCGTAAATATATATGCTGTGGCCCGGCCATTAGCTCTCTTCCGAATAGTCTTAGTATATACATAGTCATAGTATATCTATTTTTTTTATGTGTTTCGTATGGTAGAACGTGCTGACGGCCCACCTTATGTTAAATGGTAACCGCTACCCATAGACAACACAATACGACTCAAGTCCTCTCCACCAAAGCATGAGATGAACTAAGTCGCATTGCGTTGCGTCTATCACCCCGAGACGATCTTATGCTACTTAGAGACTATGGCTCCAAACTACAACAGTTAAATGGAATTCAGTAATTTCCTCAGATTCCGGAGGAGTTGATTCATTCGGCTCTAAAGCCGGAAAAGAAGTTCGTGATGTGGACCGCTCCGGCTGACGAAGGGGAACCTTCGAGGAACTATTGGACCGCCACACAGTACTTCGTATCTGCTGGTATGCTCAAGAGACTTAGCAAGCATAAATCTTCCATTTTGATAATTTATTTGGAAGAAAAAATAATGATACTTAAAACAATAAGGAACAATGACTACTGCAAAAGTAAGATTTAACTGTGTATCATGATATAGAGTAACTATGGAGATTCATCGTTAATTTCCTGAAAAAAACTAGTTTTCAATGTCATTTTAATAGTTCCACACAGCTCCCATATTAGCCTGCATCCACTTTTTATTAATTTTGTTTTGTATTAAATATAACTAGGCCAATGAAAAACGTGCAAATGTCATATTTTTAAGAAACTCGTGGAAAATCTTTGACATCAAACTAATCATAAAATATTCTTTTACACAATTTTAGACCTTTTCAGACTGTTGAAGGTTGTACCTACCAAGATTATCTGGGAAAATACTTCACCACACCTATTTTTGCCGCCAAGCACTAACGCATATGCATTGCTGTGTTCCGAATTGAAATTTGTGGTTGCTGGAGAATTACAGGCACATGAGACATTCCACATTCACGTCTCAGAGCTGTAGGCCAATACGATTTGACTTGGGCCTTCCCATAATTAAGTCAAAGTCAAACTCAAAAACTTTATTTGCAAAGAAAATTTTCAAATTCATAAAGAATTGGCTTGGAAATGGCCTACCTAATTCGTCTTGTTTTTGTTATGGGAAGAGGTTAACGCTCAACATGAGATGGGGGCCCTCTGCTCGTTCTGAAATTTAGTAACATGAAAAAAGCAATTGAAATCTTAGATATTTTAGTCTGGCACCAGACAAAATAGACTTGTATGAACGTTATAGACAAAAACCGTATTTCCATCGAACTCTTTAAGAACATGGATACTCAGTCAAATAAAAAAATACTATTAAACACTAAGTGCTTTCTATACTTGGCGTCAAAGCTCGTAACGTAAAAGTTGCTAGTAACCCTGCCTTCTGCGCTGTAGGTCGTGGGTTCGATTCCCACCCAGGACAAATATTTATGTGATAAGCATTGATATTGATCCGTAGGCCAGCAGGCTGCCTCAATTACTGGAGAGTCGGACATACCCCCCCTGTTCTCCCCGAACCGGGGGGCATGCGCAAAGCATTTTCCCACCGGAAAAAAAAAAAAAAAAAAAAGGGCTGTAATATTAAATATTCAATATATAATTATACATTCAGATTCACTAGAAGCCGACGGCGGTCCTACCGTAGAGAAAGGGCAGACTTTACAAAATGGTGGTGTCTGGGTCAACGGGGTTGACGGCCAAATAATGAAGATCCCACTCGAGGAAGAAGAAATCAAGAAGACGCTGTTCAAGAAACAAAACTGCTATTCTAATATGGGTGAGTTTTTGTGGGGCATCTCTAGTATTGCAAATAGAATCATTCGAGTCTGAATTGTAAGCCCTACCTGCTATAGAACAATCGCTTCATTTACTCAGGAACCCACTACTACTACAATACGACCAAGGAGAACGGCTGCGAAGCGATCCTGCCGTGGTTCGCGCTGGTGAAGAATGGTGAAGTGCTCGGCGTTGGCTTCCAGACCTTTGGGAGCCAGCTCAGGACCAAGGATAGGCAGTGGTTCGAAGACGTCGCCGAAGGAAGAAGGTCTTCTCTGGTAAGACAGTCTTTATATTTTAATGTTATTGGGATTCTGGTGATGGTTGTTGGAATGTTTGACAGGCCTCATAGCTCAGTTGTTAGTAACCCTGCCTTCTGCCCTGTAGGTCGTGGGTTCGATCCCCACCCAGGACAAATATTTATGTGACATTTGTAACATTGATGTTTGTTCTGTGTCTGGGTATATAATATATTATATGTATGTATTTAGAAAAGAAAAGTTTATAAGTATTATATCAGTTGTATGGTTCCCTTGACACAAGCTATGCTTAGCTTACTTTGGGGCTAGATGGCGCTGTGTGAAATGTCCACCAATATTTATTTATTTATACAGGTCTACTCTCGATCAGAGGTATGGTGGAAAAAAGTCCTGGAAATTTTATTTTATTGTACTTTTTTTTGTAATTGTCACAGCTCGCTGTACCCACTGCCCCAGAATGTTATCACGACCTGTTTGAGATTCACGGGCTGCTCTCCATGCACGTCTACTACGTCAATGACCCTTGGAACATCAGATGCGAGTAAGTGACCCTGTACTTACACTATACCCCCCCGAACTGCTAGTCTCGTCCAACCCCCGATAATGTAAGCGTGGTTTATCCCAGTGTAGTTTTGCCAAGGTCGCGCCGACTGCCATCTTAGGCAATTGTCTGAGATTAACATTGATTTAGCTATTACCCAACGTGTCCTAGAACCAAACGTTCGTAGAAAAATGTCTAGGACATGAAAGGAGCCTCTTTTAGGCGCACTTTAATCCTGTCACCACACTGGTTCGAGAGACAGTTACACACAGTACAGCAGTGTAATCACTGCTGTACTTAATCTGTGCTTAATCATAATCATCTGGAGCGAACACTTAAATATACGTTTTTACTGCAGATCTAATGACTCCATCATCGACCCAGCGATGCTGTAGCGACCTACAGGAGACTAGTGGCGCGTCCCGGCTTTGCACGGGTAGCGCTAGTATTTACCGCTGGATGCTCATCTTCATCAGAAATACAAAATAGCTATAGGCCTGATTATATGCAGGGATGATTTAGCTTCCTATTACGAGTACTATAAGAATTTTCAGAATCAGTAATTTAAGGATCACAATCTTACATATTTTTACATCTTTATAATATTGGCTGTAGCTTGTCTACATCAATAGGCTCGTTTTAGAGTTATTAATAAAAAATAGATCAGAGCTCCTGGTGTTTTTTCATGTGATACAGTTGAGGAACGAGCCAACGGCCCACCTGGTGTTAAGTGGTAACCTCTGCCCATAAGAACCGATGCGGCTTGAGTCCTTCCCTACTAGGTTTTTTTTTTTTTTTACGTGATTCAGTTACGGAACGAGCCGACGGCCCACCTGGTGTTAAGTGGTAACCTCTGCCCATAACGACCGATGCGACTTGGGTCCTCCCTTACTAGGTACGACTAGACCCAAATCACGTAACTCTGAGACGTGCAGATGGAATATCTCATGTGCTTGTAATTTCACCGGCAACCACACCTTTCAAAACAGAACACAGTAACGCGAAGGCTTTACTGCTTAGTGGAAGAAATGGACATGGAGGCAGTATAAATAAATAAAAAATAAAATGAAATAATTTATTCAATAAATAATAGCCAAGTTTTTGATAAGTCATTGTTAGTAATTGTAACCTTAAAATTTATCTCCCACATTTCTGGTCATACAATTCAGAGCTTAATTAAAACCGAGGTGGATACATATTCCGCACTGTAGGAAATAGCTCGTCTGATGGCCGTTTTGATGAAATTAATTTAACAATGAAACGCGATGACTCAAAAAATGATGGCTAACGATGACGAATAATTCTCTTAGCCGCAGAAGAAAATGCTCCACGGATTGTCGATGTAGTAAATGTGCATGGTGAGAATTCCTGGCGCATCGCTCAAGTCGTACAGGCACTCCGGACCTCTGGGGACGATTAGCTGGAACAATAAAAAATAATATTTAGCTAATACTGATAGTTATTGATATTGAACAGCAATCCATCCAGGCAATTGACGTCCTCATAGCTCAGTTGGTAGTACCTCTTCTGCTCTTAGGTCGTGGGTTCGATTCTCACCCAGGACAAACATTTGCGTGACGAATATAGATGTTGTTCTGTGTCTGGGTGTTAACCGATATGTATGTATTTACAAAGATTGTACGCACAATGTAATAAATAATAAAATAATAATAATATAATGTATGTAAAAATGTACGAATGAACGTAAGATTTTGAACCAGCTACCCCGGGGTGAGCCGCCACGCTCTCAACCCCGGGGTTGGTACTGCTGAGAAACTCGAGGTTGGCACTTCTGATTACTGAACTCAGATTTAGCTAATATTTATATTACAAACATATTTTTCACCCTGTATAGATCCGTGCGTAGTTGGAGGTAGGTACATGTGTAATTTAATTATTGAGGGTAGCAGCCGCGGAGGGTACAGTGAACTAATCGCAAGGTTAGTTTTCAACTCACTCCCTTACTCCTCTTAGCGCACGAAAGGAGCCTCTTTGAGGTGCAGATTAAAATCCTTTCTCCACACTGGTTCGAGAGAACAGTGACTCGAATAGATAGATAGATCGAATCAACGCTTACTTTGTTATTTTATTGTGAAACTTTGTCATGTTATGGTAGTTAAGTGTGTGTTTATTGATTACTAGCTGCACCCCGCGGTATTCCCCGCGGTGAGTAAGTCAACCCACGGGAACAATGCACTTTTCCGGGATCAAAGTAGCCTATGTGTGAAGCCAGGATATAAGCTATCTTGATACCAAATTTCATCCAAATCCATTCAGTTGTTTGAGCGTGAAAGAGTAACAAACGTCCATACAAACCTTCACGTTTATAATATTAGTAGGATTTAGAGGAATCTATGCATTCAGGACAAACCATTAGGGTTTTAGGAGTGTAGATTACTTAAATGTAACTTTTTGAAAATTAATAAAAGAAATAAAGTCTACTCACGCTGACAGCAGATCTCGGCGGTCTCTCAAACCAATCCCTCTGATCCTCCTCGATGGGCAAAGTTCCGGCGGTCATGAACCCTGTACCTACCAGCTCTCCGTCTACGGTCAACGGGAACCACGGGAATATTGTTTCGGCGCTGCAAGTTAGTTCCGTAGTCATATTGTAGTAATAGTGTTTGCCTGGAATCATTGAAAATTCATAAAGCAAAGTGTTTTATTCACTTTTTTTTTAAGAAGACTTGAGACACTTTAAGATTAGTAGACCTCACGCCAAGTTCGTCCGGGGAAGTACTGCCACCATCCATTTCTGCCGCCATGCAGTGACGCATTCGCGTTACTGTGTTCCGGTTTGAAAGGTGTGGTTGCCGGTGAAATTACAGGCACATGAGACATTCCACCTTCATGTCTCACAGTTACGGGCGCATACGATGCGACTTGGGTATTGTCGTACCTAGTAGGGGAGGACCCAAGCCACATCGGTTGTTATGGGCAGAGGTTACCACTTAACACCAGGTCGCTGTCGGCTCGTTCCGCAACTATATAAAAAAAAGACACGTACTTTAGTGGAGAGGACTTGAGTCGTATTGCTGTTGTCTGTGGGCGGTGGTTACCACTTAACATCAGGTGGGCCGTCAGCTTGTTCTATCAAATACATCACATAAAAATAGAACCTCTCAGAAAACGGCACGCTGAAACCGGTTCGGCCGACTGGAGTTCTCATTCTTCCGACAGATATTCCTTCGTACTGTACTGATTTAGCTTTTAACTTAGTGGGCGTATGATAATGGTAACACACGTAGGGTTGCCAGGTCGTAAAACCAAAAAGCCGCACAGACTGGCTAGTTTAGCCGGACATTTTGGTAAAAAGGTCGGACACCTCTAACTTGACTTTGACTTTTTCATTATTGTATCAAACCATAATCATTTTATTTTTCCATCTTCTTAAATTCTAATGAAACAGCAATAAAACTGAATTGAAATTGGTATTTGAACCAGCGACCTACGGATTGAAACTCGGGGCCAGAACTAGGCCAACACGACCTCAAAAATTAATCACTAAGCGACACTCACCCATCCAAGGGATACAGGCCTGTTCTGTGAAGCCTGCGCTCTCGATTTCGGGCACACTGTTAGCCACCTTGACTAGTTCCTTGTTGAATCCGGTCACCCAGACTGCGTTCTCCTTCAGAACGCGTTTAGCGCCAGCGTCGCGTAACGCTCGGCGTTCACTCTTGCTCTTCGCCAGGTATTCTGTAAAAATAAGACTTAATTATATAATTTTCAGAATTAATTGTAGAACATGACATATAAATATAATAATAAATAAATATTGGTGGACATTTCACACAGCGCCATCTAGCCCCAAAGTAAGCTAAGCATAGCTTGTGTTATGGGAACCAGACAACTCATACATTACTTATATACTTTTTTTTTATACGTACGTCTAATACATATTAACACCCAGACATAGAACAAACATCTATGTTTCTCACACAAATGTTTGTCTTGGGTGGGAATCGAACCCACGACCAACAGCGCAGAAGGTAGGGTTACTAACCAACTAAACTGCGAGGCCAGTCAATATGAAGGTCGCGTATTATTTGACCTTATGGGCTGCTAACAGGACGTAGCGCGCAGTCGCCGTTGCTGTATACAGAGTTATTTAAATCTACGTGTACACAACTGCCCACCAAAGTCCATATGTTCCCGCGTGCTGAATCGAAATACCCAAATCACAAGCAACGCTGCGACCGCGACTTTGAGACTTGAAAGTGGTACGTCTCATGTGCCTGCAATTCCACCGGCACGCCTCCTTTCAAACGAGTACATAAGAATGATAGTGGGTTTACTAGTAGAGGATCTCCAAACGGATTCTGCAGATTAATTTCTGCAGAAACCCACCTTTCGTTTTCTGGCCTCAAAGGTTTGCTGGATGAAAACTCTTATTAGGGTTAAGGTTTTTTTTTGTATACAAAAAGAATAAAGAAAGATTTATTTTGCTATTGAGTACATACCCTCAGATACGAAGTATTGTTGTATCGTATAGAAGGTTCTACATTGTCCGTCGATTGCAGTGTTCCACTTCGTGAATCCGCGAGTTTCCCAGTCGTAGTAGTTGTTGAACTTGCATTTGGGCAGCTGAAATCAAATGAACATTGACAAAAAGGTAACTAAACTTCTCCAGAGTGAAACTGCTTCAGGGGGTATACTGAATAATCTGCTGATTGGTACTCTGCATGGAGTGGAAATCGGTATCTAACCCAAATTTCAATCAGAACTTTCCAAATGCAGAGCAGATGTTACCAATGAGTTTATTTTAATCTGAAAAATTTATTTATGTTTGTAACGAATAATTATTTATTCAATATTTCCCGATCATAAGAATATATATTTCATACATATATAGTAGGTACTATAAATTCTATTCTATTCTATTCGAGTCACTGGTTCTCTCGAACCGGTGTGGTGAAAGGACTTTAAGTGTGCCTCAAAGAGGCTCCTTTCGTGCACTTGACACATGTCTTCGAATTTTCAGTTCTAGGACATGTCGTATACCATATATACATACCTCACGATGTTTTCCTTCACCGTTTTGCGAACGTGGTATAGCGCACATAAATCTTTCAATTCAAAAATTCATGGGTGTACGTCATGATTTGAACTGGCGACCTCCAGATTGAAACTCATTGAGCCACTAATCGGCAGGAATAGATCTGTTCCAACCATTAGCGTCTGATGGATGACAGGTGTACGGTGCACTTACAGCTGTCTGGAGGCCACAGATGTCCTCAAGGTCGTCGTAAAGCGCGCACAGGATCTTGTCCGTGGGACAGTACATCTTGAGCTGCGACAGCGGACCCTTCGGCCGCTTGGTGCGGGTCCATCCTTCTTGAACCGCTGCGGCGATGGTTCGCGGCACATTGAAGAAGTAATCTTCGCCCGTGGATGGGAAGAGGCCAACGTTGAACTTAACTGGAATATATCCAAACTGTAATTTAATCAACAGTAGTAAGGAGTCTTATCGTCGTGTTTTTTGATTTGATTATCTGTAATCTTGTTGTACTGACGATCTATTTCGTGTACTTAGATAAGTCGATAGGTACCTACACATTTGTTTTTACAAGCTTTTATTTAACTTGCAATGTATGTAACTATGTTTGTTCGGGTGGAATCTTGCAACTCAATTTGAAGCAGATATCTTCAACCAATTGAGCTGAAATCTTGTATACACGTTTAATTTGTATGACAATGCATGGTTAGCTGTGCGACGTCATTCTAAATCCAACATGGCGGAATACCCAAGATGGCGGACTACTTATTTTTAATGCACTCCTACAGTATCAAATGAAAGGGCTTGCTGAGAATAACTGGAAAAATTAAGTGATGTCACTCTAAATCCAATATGGCGGACTTCTAAAAAGCTAGATTTTAGAAAGTTTTGTTAATTTTGATTTATTGTTATTATTAAAACTGACCTCTGAGTCCTTCGTCCCATGATTCTGAAACAAAAAAACATTACATTAGGTTATTTAGTTGATTGCTGTGATGCTATTCATTTGTTTACAGTATCTAATATTTGCGCATTTACTCTTTTTTATATAAAAAGAACAACGTTATTAAAATAGACAACCAGAATGCCCTCTTTGGTGCTCTGTCTCAAACAAGTAGGTGGTGGTGGGTTTACAGTGACATACCTACCACATTAGCAGCTCACTCTACTTACCTGAATCTTCATGTTGCACACGATTTTACTAAGCGATTTCAATTCAAAAATGTAATATTTAGACATACCTAACGATTTTAATTGATTATTATTCTAATTAATAACATTTATAAGATTGGGACGTAACTTATACATAATTTTTTATTTTTAAGTATAATTCTAATTTAACATTGTCTTTCAATTTTCGCAAATATAAAAGGTTTTAATTTAAATAAGATTTACTCTGTCACATTCAAATCTCGAAAATTTTATGTAATTGAAAATTTGACAAATAAATAAAAATAATCAGTAAAGTTATAACTTGGTTTAGCTAAGTTTTAGTTAATATTATTATGAATAATTTACTGTTTACTAAACTGGAATCAAGACTTCATTGTTAAATACAAGAACAAAAAAGAGATTACTTATAAGTATTATATCAGTTGTCTGGTCCCCATGACACAAGCTAAGTTTGCTTACTTTGGAGCTTGGATAGCTCTGTGTGAAATGTCCACCAATATTTATTTATTACAATAATTATTTATTTATTGTTTACTGTCACGGCAATCACTCATAAAATATCTAGCAAGACCTTAATGTCTCGTATCACTCGATTACCACAGCGTTTGTAATTAAAATTTGTATTGATTTGGTGTATATTATGTAATTATTAAAAATGGTACCAAAAGATACATACTTTTTTTTAAATAAAAGGAATTTATATTCACTATGCCGATTGCCAACAAAATACACGTACTTAGCAAGACCTTCATGTCTCGTAGGTAGCAATCACTTACTACTCGATTGCAATGAATACTTGTATTTTTGTTTTTTGCTTTTTTTAAACTTGTATTGATATATTGTCACATACCTGCTACATTCACCGCGCCGATTGCCAGCAAAATACCTAGCAATACCTTCATGTCTCGTAGCAATCAATTACCACAGGGATTGCAATTAAAATCTACAATAATTTGGTATGTGTATTTTATAGGTAATTATACTAATTAATTATCTGTATAAGACGGGGAATTAACAAGTGTATTATGAATTATCTATTTGTTGCGCAACAAATAAGATGGTGTCGGAGCTAATTCTAATCAAAAAATACAAAATAATATACTATTCATATCTCGAACACTCGACTTCTGTCAAGTCTCACTATTGCAAGAAATGAATACATATAAATAATTTTGTAGGCTTATTCCACTTTTTATTTGTTCAGTCTGTTAAACTGAAATTTAATTTGAATTGTAAATTTGGAAGATAAACTTGAAGTAAAATTAAAATGATTTAATTACTAAAATTAAATTAAAAAAGACGTGTGGCACTCGGAGACTGCCGCGGTAAAGCTATTGCATAGCATTTTTTATCAACTTATGCAATTATAATTATTATTATACAACCAATGCCACCTAGAGGCGGGTTGCTGAACTAAAGAGACAAGCGTGATATTTCAAAAAGTCATTGAAAGTTCTGGTATTTATCGATAGATGGAAAAACTAAAAAGTATCACCGCTGTGCCGGTCGGAGTGGGGGGGTGTTAGGTTTTTTTCGTTACGGAATTTCTGGATTCGGTCTCCACGCTCAAGGCCCGCGTTAGAAGTTATGCAATAGCTTAATAAACGCCTGAAACCCCGTAGACTAAAAAAATAAATGGTTTAGCGATTCGTGATGGAATATCACTTGTTGAGAATAGGGCTAGGGTATAGGGGCTATAGGGGCCCTTATCATAGCGATTAGGTTCAATAATTTCAGTGAAATAATACACTGATAAGTAATTATGATGTGTATGTGTCACCGCCAAAATATATAATCCGCCGTTTTACAAAATGGCTAGCCGATTTACTCAGCCGGAATGTAAGCGGCCTCAACCTAGGCACGCCATAATATTAGATGCTTTTTGCGTTCTACAATGCGGCTGGTTCGTCTGTCGCCGTTTTACAAATTAGCCGGCCGTTTTGATAATCTTTAGGTTGACTTAAATTTGGAATCCTGAAGTACTTACCAACATTGACAACAAGAACAATGGAAATGGACAAACTGGAATTGGGACTAAAATAATGAACAAACCAGAAATAGCAGCCTAATAAAACATTGTTCTTGCGCGGACGCCCGCCGACGCGACACTTAGCTACGCTTCCACGCTGTACGTGAATTGTGAACACAGTTATTTACATTATGAAAAATCCTTCAAAAGGCCGCTGCTTCGGGGTAACAACGAGCGTATGGAATGGGTTGTATGGTATGGGATTTTTGGCCCAACTCAGCAACACAATCATGGCTATCTCTTAGCATTCAAGGAGCTCAGGTATCTCTAATGTAACGCACCGGTGCTCTTCTCGCACTTTGCCTTGAGGCCTATTCCGGGGACATTCGCGAGCACTTGTTGCTCGCGTCCGTAGATAACATGATAACCCTTTGAATCTCTACACGTGTCCCCCGGGTGGTGCAAAAGGAGCAACCCGAAGTAGCAGTAAAACTTGTGCCAAGTTCGCCCGGAGAAGTACTGCCCCCACACCTGGTAATCTGCCACCAAACAGTGATACACTCGTATTGCTGTGTTCCGGTGGAAGGGAGTGGGTGCCGGCGAAATTGCAGGCGCATGAGACGTGACATCCCCGTCTCGGGGTGATGGACGCAACGCAATGCGACTTGAGCTATCTCGTAGTCACAAGAACCCCGAACTAAGTCCACGCTATTGTCCAGAAAAGTCACACAGTTCCAATCAAACCTAACCAACTAATATAAAAAAATAAAATATATATCTGTATGGAGCAATTAATTCAGAGAAAGAAAAAAAATTCCTAATTCTTAACCATCTTAGGTAGGTACTTTACATTTACAATACGGCTAAAGAGTGGCAGCCCTTTTGCAAAGTAATTCCGGCCGAACGTCAATCCACCGGATTAGTATATTGCACCGTATAGTAAAGTGGCTAGTTGTTTTGTGAAACGGCCAATTATATAATTTGGCTGCACCATAAAATTGTTTATACAAAAATTATAATTAAATTTTATAATTATTCTATCAGTTATCTGGTTCTCATAGTATTATAGATATAGGTAGTACAGGTAGGTTGCTTGTTGTTGGCAAAGGTTACCACTTATGGCCAGGTGAGCCATCTGCTCGTTCGGTAACTTCAAATATTGGTTAAATTAGAGGCATACCCATGAGACATTCGAATGATACCCACAATACAGATTTATATCTAGTATGGGTTATAAACGGAACCTGGAATAATTCTCGCCAGCAAAATATCAATTTTATATAAATCGTAAGTACTTAGATAAACGCTTTATTGTGCATAACACCTTAACTAAACAATCACATTTTTAACTAAAGTAATACTAATTTAATTGCTTAATCAAGTTAATTTGATTTGATACCAAACTGTATTTTTAAATGTGAATAAAAAAAATATCATTTAAGTTTTCATTCTAGTACTACTCTAGTCACGCCTTAGTAGATAGAACTTAAGCCAAGTTCGTCCGAGAAGTACTGCAACCATACCCATTTCAGCCGCCAAGCAGTTATGCATTCGCGTCCCTGTGTTCTGGTTTGAAAGGTGTGGTTTCCGGTGAAATTAAAGGCAAATGAGGCATTCCACTTCCACGTCTCAGCGTTCCGGGCGCATACGATGCGACTTGGCTCTTCTTTTACCTGAGTAGGGGAGGATCCAAGCCATATTGCTTGTTATGGACAGAGGGGACAGAGGGGCGACATTGCATCACCTTAAAATTTGTGTGTATATAAGTAATACTGGAAATTTACATTTTCACAGAAGAAAATAACCTCTTTTATGGTATTTCGCTTATTTTAAAGAAATCAATTATTTTTAATTAATTAATAACAAATAATTTAATAAGACAGGCATTATTATTTCTAAGTTGAATTATGTAGTAATTTTAATAAAACAGTAAACGAAACAATGTTGGTATTTTTATCTCTTGTTAACAAGTTTAATCCCACTTCCCACTGAATTACTTGATGGCACAGTTTCTTAGCAAGGGATTATGGCAAAAATATAACTTATCCCACTGCTGGTGATTTTAGTAATAACTCCAATTTTTTAGTTAATCTTGCTTATTCTTAGACGGTCCTCATAGCTCAGTTGGTAGTAACCCTACCTTCTGAGCTCTAGGTCGTGGGTTCGATTCCCACCCAGGATAAACATTTGTGTGACGGACATTGGTGTTTCTGTGTCTGGGTGTTGATATGTATGTATTTACAAAAAAGTATTTTAAGTATTATATCAGTTGTCTGGTTCCCATGATACAAGCAATTTACTTAGCTTACTTTGGGGCTAGATGTCGCTGTGTGAAATATCCGCCAATATTTTTTTTTATTTATTTATCATTCACCGCAAATCATGCGTGAAGCTAACGTTTAGGTACACTAGGTAGGTACCTAACATATCATGTTTATAACCAGACTTAGATTTAGGTATCTATTTACGGCTAAGTACTATTTGATTATCTGCTTAATACATTTCACTAATTAAAAATGACAACTCTATGGAAAGGAGTATTATCACATCTTCATATCATATCAGTATAATCATTTCTGAGCGATGCAGTAATTAGCCGTAGATGCAGTATTACTTAGTACTGGTCACAGCAACCGACGGCGCCGGCGTGTTTCTATGTCATAAAGTTACGGAATGAGCAGATGGCCCTCCTGGTGTTAAGTGGCAAACTCTGCCCCTGACGAGCAATACGATTTGGGTCCACGGGATCCATTGCCAAACGGACGGAAACGATTATTTTATGTGATACAGTTACAGAACGACATGATGGCCCACCTAGTAACCTCTACCCATAACAAGCAACATGACATATATACATCACATGTATTGATGCATTTTTCGGAGTAGCCGGTGACACAACAAAATATAAAACTCACATACATAATTATTGAAAAATTTATTGATCGCTACACTATTCAGACATGACTCCAGTGGGTGCTTTGAAGGACTTTTTCTTGACCTTCTGCTGTCTCCGTTTGAGGTGCCGTTGGACTCTGCCAGCGCCTTCTTTCTTCAGCTCTTCGTATTGCTTCACAAGGGCTTCCACTTTCATTTCAGCTGGAATGGTGCAAAATAATTTATATATTAATATTTTTTTTATATATCAATATTGGACCTTTGACGGATAACCTTTGAGATTTATAATATATGCCTGCTAAATGGGATTTAGGAAAATTCTTCGCCTAAAAGGGTGAACCAAATATGAATTGGACAAATTCATAGACTAGTTCATCTTTTAACACATAAGAAAAAGAGATTGGACTTACATTTATTCATAAACCGTGGCTGTCTTCCCTCTCTATACTGCTGTTCAATCTCTACTTTCTGTTGCACTCTTTTCTCTTTCTCAACCTTATTCTTTCTCTCTTCCTTGTGTTGGTCATTTAGCCTCTGCAGTAGTCTACGTAATTTTATCTGTTTATCTGGATCTGTAGTCTGCTTAAGTTCAGCTCGGATGGCTTTTATGTCTTTTATACGAAGATCAGATAAAAAGTTGTAGTTTTCGGAAAACTGTTTCTTATCAAACTCACCGCAGAGAGGATCAAATCTGTAATTTATGAAATAAAGTCTTTTTTATGTAACAAATGAGCTATGACTTGATGATTCATTTGTACATGGGTCTCGGAAATACAGTTATGTTACAGTTTGCTACAGGCAGTTTACACTACATATTATCCCTAATGCATACGTAGACTTTATCAAACTGTATGCCGTAGTAATTCAAATGGCCAGTAGCTATAGAAGGAAACATAAGGAATTACCTTAGTAACTGTGTTACACTTTGCATTGAGGCTAGGAAACTAATTTTTTTAGTTACAATGCCTCACTTTACCTCTCTAATCACAAATTCAAGTCACTCACACCGGCCTCACAGCTCAGTCGGTTGTAACTCTGCCTTCTGCGCTGTAGGCTGTAAGTTTGATTCCAATCCAGGACAAATATTTTTGTGACAAACATAGATGTTTGTTCTGTGCATGGGTATCAATATGTATAATATGTAAGTATTTACAATATAAAAGTATTCTATCAGTTGTCTGATTCCCATAGTACATAGTATACCATAGCTATGCTTAATTTGGGGCTAGGTGGCACTGTTTGATATGGCCACCATATTTGAACCAGAACAAAATGAGTATGCACTACCACTTGGCGGCAGAAATAGTACAGGTGGTGATTCTTCCACAGACAAACACACGCGGTTAGTTCTATTGCTCCAACAACAGGGTAATCAGAACTGAACAACTATTAAATACCTTGGATCTCTAACTTCTTTTCTCTTTACAGGCATTTTAGTCACCATTCGTACTGGTTTCTTGGCACTCATCTCCCTTGGTCTATTTTTGTTCTCCCTTTTGAATACTTTACGTTCATTATTCTTCTCTTTAGTGCTGAAAAGTGCTTCTTTATACACCTTTGCGCCAACTTTTTCCTTTAGTTTTTGAAGTTCTTCAAATGACAATGTTGAAAGTTGAGACCGTATTGTTTGCTGAAAGAAAAATAATAGAAATTGATGGTATAAAAATCACATGATGTATAGAAATACTGTTGGAACACAAAAGTAAGGTATTAATACCAGCCTAACGTAATGTTCTAATTGTGAAGCAAGCCATTGGGTACAGGACCTGAGTTTCAATCGAGAGGTCAATGTTTCAAATCCCAAAGTGCATCAATGGGTATTTTCATGTGTGCGTAAGTATACCATGTTCTCAAAATAATAAGGGAAACATCGTGACGAAACCGACATGTCCTAGAACCAAAAATTTCATATGTATCCAAGTGCACAAAAGGCACCTCCTTTGAGAATACATTAATATTTGCAACACACTGGTTCAGAGCCAGTAGTAGCAAGAGTAGACGTAGTAACGCAGAGCCGCAGGCCTTTTCTTGACAAGCTGGCTTGAACGTGCTTAACTCTTGAGATAGTATAATATAAAACATACCCTTTCATGATCATGCTCATCCTCAGAATTCAATTGATTGTTGTCAGTCTCTTCGTCGCTACTCATTGTGAAAACTTGAAAATATTACACGCGCGTCGATCTTATCACAAATAAAATTAAACTTGAATTGTGATTTATTATTTATTTATTTGGTTACTTTATACTTTTGAGGTTATTTTATGTACGAAATCAAGCAGGAAGATGGCAATGGCATTGACGTTTTTGACTTTGAAAGCAAATATTGTGACCGACAGAATTTTGGGTAGAAGTGTGTTCTGCTTTGCTGTGTTTGGCCTGTGGTTCTGAGGTGTTCAAAACGGCTATCGATATAAAAGGCGTTGCATTGATTTGCTGGAAACCTCAAAATATAAAAGGACTTAGAAATATATTTTTTCAGGCAGTAGAACTTGTGCCAAGTTCGTCTGTGGAAGATGCCCCACGTCCATTTCTGCCGCCAATCGGTAGCTAGTTTGAATGGTGTCGTTGCCTGTGAAATTACAGGCATATGAGATGTCCACCTTCACGTCTGAAAGTTACGGGTGCAATACAATACGACACGTTCTTCCCATTCCCGCTTTACATTAGATAGGCTATCTTGCTTGCACCGTAACTAATTCACATAAAAAAAATGTATCGCTTTTTAGGTTGTGTTTATTTACTAACAAGAAATGTCACCATCCCTTAGGTACTAACAACATTCTGAATATTCTGATACCTATTGCGGTAAAGATTGCAGCGGTTATACGTTTGAATAAAGAGCTACAATTGCGCAACACTATTGTTATATACTGGGACTTGTGACTTGATGTTGTTAATTCAGTTTAGTGATAAGTGTGTTGAGTTTTTCTACAGTAGATTCTAGTCCTTCCTACTTTATGTACGATAAGGTAAACAGAAAATATGTTTAGTAACACTTATGTTTCAAAACTCCAAATAAGCGGTGAAACCGTATACACGAAGCTAGATTGGATCCAAAACGATCATGAACTTTTCAAACTGCAAGTTGTAAACCCTGGGCGAGACTGGTCAGGTACCGGTACATATACTATGCAAATGGTTAAACAACATTGCGAAGTCAACTTCCAAATTGACAGTGAATACTGCGAAAATGCAAAGAAATGCCTCTCCGGTGAAAGTTCTCAAGATGAATACAAATTTGGATTATCAACAGATGATGAAACGGGTATTTCAACTTTCACTTGGAAAAAACGATTTGGAGATATCTATCAACTCCAAGGTGCCTTACCGTTGTACAAGGACGAAAAATGTGACTGTAAAACAGCACTCATTGACTTTCTAATTGATAAAAATAAAGATCTCAGAGGTACAATCACTGAGATGGAACACAAGGCAGAAGTTGTAAATGCTGAGTTGGAGAAGTGCAAACAGGAATTAGACAAGTTTGTTGATGACCATAAAAATATGGAACAAATCTTGTATGGAAAGTTTGTACAATTGTTAAACGCTAAGAAACAGAGAATAAAATTGCTTGAAAATCAACTAAAGTCATAATGGCTACTTAAATACATATAAATACACTACATTACCATTAGTATTACAGTACATAAGTACTGTTAAATATTGAGTGATATATTGTACCTAATATAACTGTGTTAATAAATTTCTCTTATGTACATTTATTTCTTGACATTGTGTAATAATAATAAATAATATGAATAATAAACAAATAAATATGTATGTAAGAAAAATATTCTCCTAAAATTTGTCCGCAGAAATAAAACAACACACTTAAATTTATAAATAATTTTATTTCACAAAATAGGCATTTAGCTTCTACACAACAAGGATACAACACATTTTTCTCGTGGCAACTTTATACCAATTTTCGAAAGATGTTAAATAGATATTAAGTACATTCTTCCAACACTAACAGTTGTTATGTAAGTGCTATAATTGACTACAATATTACATTCTTACACATACAACAGATCACATAGAGATACAGAATACTCAAAAAAAGGTGAGAGCCAGTTTAATTCTTACTGTTTATTGACTGGAGAACCTTTAATATTCCTACTGATTAGATACTGGCCTACAGTAATTGAAGTGAGTGCGCATATAACATAGGAGCAAAATGTGTTTCCTATTTTAGTGGCCTAGATTGAAGAGATGCATGAACATTAAAGTTAATGGCTGATTACATCAATTACCTACTGGGTGATTATATTAGACATGCACTTAAATACTAATCACATAGTAGACAAACTTTATTGTTTACGCTTAATGATCACAACACCAAATATTAATAAAACAAATACTTTCGAGAATAATAGTACTTTCTTTTGAGTATTTTAGTGATATTGTTTTAGGTGTGGCACAATCTTAATGATACAGATACAGACAACTATTACAGCAAGTGGCAATTAGTATATTATAACATCAGTGTTTTCGCCACACATTTAATAAGAAATTAACTATTTCATTTGCAAATTCCAATCAGTTTAATCCATCTTACACAAACTGTTTGCCTGCGTGTTCTGTTCTGTGTGAGTGAAGGCCGGACGCGATAATATCTCAATACAAATCGTAATTCTCACAGTGGTCAATATTTAATAATGTAATGTGAGTAAGAAAAAAAGATGAATTGCATTAGAATATGAATAAAATACATTTTCATCGATGAAAGTTCTAAGTAAGGGTAGGTTTCAGGCTCGGAATTTATTTATTTGGTTTCCTTACCTAAGTGTTTGTATTTATTAATACCAAGTGCCCAGTAGTATAGGCCTTTTTCTAATTGCCATCACTGGTTCAAAATCCTTTTCAGTGTTGGTACAAACTGTCAAGTGTCTGCGCTGCACATAGATTTAAATGTTCATCATGTAAAATTTGGGTAGGAATACTTGTTATGTAGAATCTAAACTCCTTTAAAAACGAGCGTTATTTGCGCTTTTTTAGGTATACAAGTCGTGGTACATTCTGGTAGGTTTTAGTAGCTTCTTCCGAAGAGAGTGATGTACTTGGGTTTGTTGTTGCAAGCCGGGTGTATGCAGCGGTCTTGGGGGGTCAATTCTCTTGGCTGCTTAAAGGGGATGCAGAGGGACTTCGCCCCCATCGATGGCGCTTTCACGTCAACGTTTGGGTCGTCATCGGTTCTGTAAATGTTGAATTTTTATTAAAATAAGCTGTTTAGTCTGGCTTCACAGCTCATTAGGAACTCTGCTTCTACGCGGTAGGTCGTGGGTTCGATTCCCACCCAGATCAAACATTTGTGTGAAAACTATGGATGTTTGTTCTGTGCCTGGATGTTAGTATAAATTTATATGTAAGTGTTTTTACAAAACAAAAATGGTTATCCTATCAGCTATGTATTTAGTTTCCATATTACATGCAATGCTTAGTTTGTGGCTAGATGGCGCTGCGTAAGAGCCGCTGAGAAAAACAGACGAATTGCTTTAGAATATATGTATAAAATATTAAGTACTTAATTAATAAAAGTTCTTCATAAGGGTATCTTTCAGGTTCGAAATCATTAATTTATTTGCTTTCTGATTAACATCAAATAGTTGCATCTCTTTGAATTCACTTGGTTTACTTGTAACTAATTGTTTTAATTTTGAAAAAATCCAATCCCTGTCCATGCCTATATGGCATAGACTGAGATTGGCAATACCACTAAAAATGCTTTTATCACACTATAAGGACACTGTTTTTAAAATATCAATGCTTTCTTGTATGGTGAATGTAGGGTCTAAAACAAACAGCGAGTGCTTGATCACAATAATTTTTCAGTCTTTTTAAACGGGTTATCCTTTTTAAATTATCCTCGCTTCGCCGCTGCTATGTACCATACCTTGCACTGTCGTTTTTGATCTGATCTTCGCAAGGGGTGTCACCGCAGAAGGGGGCGAGGAGAATATGTCTGCGTTCCAGGTTCGCTGTGAAGTCTTCCCACTTGGTAACCAGTGATAGCCTCGCGTCTCGCTCTTTCGTTGCCCTGCAACGTGAACAAGCAAATTGTTGTCACGCACTTGGGCCCGTATTTGTGCGAAATGTTGGCTTTAGTAACTCTTACCTAAACTAAATAAGGTTTTTTAGTAATTTTTATTTAACAGTGGCTCTATCTGCCGCACATTTTGAGTAATTAGTCGTTTCATCAATTGACATCATTTTCCAACTGTGTCACAAAAAAAAACAAGAGATGGCGCTGTAACACAGTTTTCCGCAGGTCCTAGATCGCGCATGTTTGCGTTCTAGAAGTTTGAAGATATATTGTAACATCGACTGTCGGACCAGAAACTCCGAGTCTATGTCTCTCAATTTAATAATAACAATGATTTAATGTTAGTAGTAGTAACAGCTAAAAAGTATAGAAGTATCCTAAAAGGTCCCAATATCCCATAGTGCTTAAAAGCTATGATTAATTTGGAGCTAGATGGCGCTGTGTCTACCAACATTTATTATTATTCTTATTTATTATTAAACAAATCAGTCAAACCACCCTGGTGATGGAAGTATGGAACCACACTAACTTGGCGAGCATTTCCTTGTGTGTTTCCTCCAAGAGATCGACTAGAGCGGCGGCGGCGTCAGCGCGCCGGAGGGTGCGCTTGTCGGCCGTCAGCCGCCGGACCGCGACCACCTCACCTCTGGCGATGTCTTTCGGACCCAGTTCCACCCGGATCGGGACACCCTGTGGACCAACACGCAACGTGGAATATGTTATGATCCTTTGGATTGTATTATCAGGGAGCGTCAGGACCTTATGAGCATCGACATGATGTCGCTCTGCTCAACGACACACAAAACATCCTATAATATAATTTCAGTATATTATGTAGTCATAAATGTAACATAGATCTAAGTACTCAGATTGCTACAAGGATCATGCTCGCGAAAAAAGAGAAGCCCTCCTTTAGGGGTTGTCTGTTCTTCCCCATGGAGGGTCGGATAGTGTTTGAACAAGCGTCAAACTTAGCGATAAGGACGCGTGACCTTATGTTTTGAACATTATTGACGTTTCCAAGCCATTTCTTTATGAATTCAATGGAAATTAAGTTTTTGAATTTGACTTTGACAATAAAACCAAAATATTCGCAACAAATTCGGACGCGCACAGTCGATGACAGCCTAAACTTAATCCCACTATACCTTAGAGTAGAAACAGCAATTGAAATTGCAGGCACATGAGACGCCACCGTCTCGAAGTGATGGACGCAACGCAATGCGACTTAAGTCATCTCGCACTTTGGTGGAGAGGGCTTGAGTCGTATTGCTGTTGTCTATGGGCGGCGGTTACCACTTAATGTGGTGGGTCGTCAGCTCATTCCATCACCTACATAACATAAAAAAGCAATAATACCTTGAGCTCCCAATGGTTGAACTTCCACCCGGGCGAGTAGTTGTCCCTGTAGTCCCCCTCGGCGCGGATGCCGGCGCTCACGAGCTCGTCGACGAGCGCCTTGCACGACTCCATGAGGGCCGTGCGCTCGTCGGCCGTGCTGCCCGCGCTCACGCCGCACGGGACCACGATGGCCTGTATGTCGGCGATGCGCGGCGGGAGGACGAGGCCGCGATCGTCGCCGTGTACTAGTACCATCACGCCTGGAGGGGGAAATTTATAAATATATTTATAAAACATTGAGTTATATATTTGTGGTATACATATTTTGCGTTTGTATTTGATCCTTAAGGACGAAGGACTTAAGCACGAGCAGATCGAGTCTCAAAAGATTAAAGCTTGGAGACAAATATAGACAACTCGAAGTACTCGAAGGCATCAAACTTATCGATAAGTACGCGTGACCTTATGTTTTGAATATTGACGTTTCCAAGCCATTTCTTTATGAATTCTATGGAAATAAAGTTTTTGACTTTGACTTTGACTTTACTAATTCTATGGAGACGAAGTTGCGGGCGCCAGCTAGTCACATATAAGTGTGGTGCTTACCGATAGTTCTAGTGGTGAGACCCCACGAGTTTTGGTACACGTAAGCCTTCTCGTGCGTGTCGGGGTCGTCGTATACAACTTCGAACATCCTTGAGAAGTTCTGCCCCAAGTGATGGCTGGTTGCTGCCTGAAAATATAACAGATATTTTAAGTAAAACGTTTTCTATATATTCTATAAAGATCTCGGATACAAAACAGGCGTGATTTTATGTATGTCAGGTGCGAACTGTGACGCTGGGCGCGGTACCTGTATGCCCCTCCCACTGGCGGGCACGTACGCTTCAATGGTAGTGGTCCATTCGCTGCCGGCGAACTTCTCCTTGTTAGTCTTGCGACCCTTTATCACCGGCACGGCCAGGAGTTCCTCGTACACTTGCGCGTACAGATCTGTGGGGATACAAGTACTGTTGTGAAAAATACAATCTGCGAAAACAAGGAAGCCCTCCTTTAGGGGTTTCTTGGCTGTTCTACCCCATGGAGGGTCGGATAGGGTTCGAACAGGCGTCAAACTTAGCGATAAGTACGCGTGACCTTATGTTTTGAATATTGCTGACGTTTCCAAGTCATTTCTTTATGAATTCTATGGAAATAAAGTTTTTGACTTTGACTTTCGCTTTGGTGGACATTTCACACAGCGCCGTCTAGCCCCAAAGTAAGCTAAGCATGCTTGTGTCATGGAAACCAGACAATTGATATAATACTGTTTTTTTGTAAATACATACTTATAATACATATTCACACCCAGACACAGAATAAACGTCTATATTGGTCATACAAATATTTGTCCTGGGTGGGAATAGAAGCCACTGTACCAACTCAGCTGTGAAGCCTGTCAATGAGATATAGAAGAATACAAGTATTGTAGTGATGCAGAATATATCCCATTCTGCTTCATGGTCCCAGATCTTGAGTGGAAGCTGTGGGCAAATTTAGCTCAGGACGCCACCGGCTAAACTGAACAATAAATATTTTTTCACGTAAAAATTAAGTAGAAGAACTGTTTTGGGCTGATAACAATGAAGAATCGCTCTTTTTTATGTCATACAGTTACGGAACGAGCCAACGGCCCACCTGGTGTTAAGTGGTAACCTCGGCCCATACGAACGGATGCGACTTGGGCCCTCCCCTACTAGGTACAACAAGTCCCGAGTCGTATCGTATGCGCCCGTAACTCTGAGACGTTTAGGCGGAATATCTCATGTGCCTGTAATTACACCGGCAACCACACCTTTCAAACCGGTGGGCATGGTGGCAGTACTTCCCCGGACGAACTTAAAATCTGTTTCATCAACTGTAATCTGTCGATGTAACTCCCCCACCACGTAAGACAGGTTACCTAATATCTGCATGACCTCTTCAGCCGCCTCCTCCTGGAAGCGGTAGGCGGTGTGCCCCTCCTGCCACAGGAACTCGCGCGTGCGCAGGAATGGCTGCGGCTGCTTGAACTCCCATCTCTGCAGACAAACATTTGTAATTAATTAATTTAATGACCTATTATTATTATTATAACAGTACCTATGTATGTTTTTGTTTTAAGTGCTTTGTTAAATGTTTTCTTTTTTTTTTGGCGTGTGAAATTTTTGATTATTATTTATTTATTGCGATTATTTGCTAAGTGACGAATAAATATGTGTAATATATAAAAATAAATAACAAATAATATTAAATGATTTTCTTTCTCTTTTTTAATTTACTACCGATCCGCCCCGGCTTCGCACGGGTGCAGATTACCCTACACAAGAGCCTCTTTGAGGCGCACATTAATCTTTTTACAAAAAGTTCTTAAGAAATTCTTATGAATTACTTGTTATATATAATGTTCTCTGGTGTACAATAAAGTATTTTTATCATTATTATTATGCAGGGTGTCATGACTTACGACGACGTTGTTCCACTGGTTGAGTTTGTAGGGCAGGTCGCGGTGGCTCTGTATCCAGCGCGCGTACGCCGGGTACATCACCGTCTCGGACGTGGGGCGAATCGCGATGTGCTCCGCGAGCTCGGACGTACCCGAGTGAGTCACCCACGCGACCTCGGGCGCGAAGTCAGCTATGTGTGTCTTCTCGCGTTCCAGGACCGTCTGCACGATAATAATAATAAATATTGGTGGACATTTCACACACCGCCATCTATCCCCAAAGTAAGCTAAGTATAAAACGTATTTTCCTTTCATTTATCTCTGTCAGACGTCATCTCAGCACTCCTTTCTCATATCGTCTTTCACGCAATCCATCCATCTTTTTCTCCTACCTTTACTATTACATTCATCAGCTGAGATACCAGGAGTTAGCTTCGAACACGGTACCTTGGACACGAATATCGGGAAATATCCGTCCTTGACCCCGAGCTTCTTGAACTCGGCGCTGAGGCAAGCGCGGATCTTGTCCCATATGCTGTAGGACCAAGGCCGCAGGATGTAGCACCCGGATATATCGTAGTAGTCGATCATTTCAGCTGTGAAATAACCATATTTATTAGTAGCAGTAGAACTTTTTTTTTTTTTTTTTTTTTTTTTTTTTTTTTTAATACTTTTAACTTATGCCAAGTTAGTCCAGGGAAGTCGGAAGGAGTCATCACAAAAATTGTAATACTAGTTACTACTACCAATTGCGTCAATAGCTCTATCGGAATAAGTATGGTGACAGGATTAAAATAGGTCTGAAAGAGACATCCACTTTGATACATCTTCGAATTCATGGTTCTAGGATATGCCGGTTTTCTTACGATGTTTTCCTTCAACGTTTAGAGAACCTATTGTGCACATACATTTTTCAGGTGAAAAAACGAAGGAACGAGGAGTGACAATAATAATAATAATTTATTTCAGACAAATCAATAGGTACACGTCAATTAAAATGTTCATACTTTAAATCAAATTAAATCACATCAAAATATAAAGTGCAGTATTTGTTGTCCATCCAAAGGTTGTCTGTAAGAGATCGCTTTGTAGCGATAAGACCGCCCATTGTTGCGCTTTTTTGTACATTGTTACTGATTGTTGTTATTTTGATTTTGTGAGCAATAAAGTATTATATATCTATCAAATCAAATCAAATTAAATGAAGTTAAAGTAAATTAAATTAAAATTACATAAAAATGTTAGGTCTAATAAAATAAATAAAAAAATGTCATCTAAACTCAAATTACAATTAATGTCATTACTTTTATTTAGTCCAGGAAACCATCATCCGTAATGAGGTACAAACATAAAAAAAAACTGACTGAGAACCTCCTCCTTTTTTGAAGTCGGTTAAAAAAGAATCGAACCCGGGACCAGTGGTACTCACATTTGGTGATGACTTGCGAGTACCACTCGGACAGGTCGGTTTCTTTGCTCGCCTCCAGCCCCAGCCTGGTCACTTTCTTCACTCCGCCCGTTGACTCCTCTTTGGACGGCTTTGGCGACTGCAAACAAGCCAAGAATAACGATTATTTTATTCTAGAATACACCCAGAATGTATGGTTTGACTGGCCGCACATCTCGGTAGTAACTCTGGCTTCCGTGCTGTAGGTAGTGGGTTCAATTCCCAGCCAGGGCAAGTATTTGTTTGACGAACATAGATTTTGCTCTGTTTGGGTATTATTATTATGTATTATATTTATGTAGTTACAAATAATATATTAGTATTATACCAGTTGACTGGTTCCCATCAGCTTACTTTGGGACTAGATGGCTCTTTGTGAAATGTTCAACAACTTTTATTTATGTCCTTACAGTTGTGAAATAAACTAAACTGGATGTAAATTACCTGCTCCTTAGGTTTAGCTTCTTTCGCCTCCTTTGGCTTGGCCTCCTTAGGCTTGGCCTCTTTAGACTTGGCCTCCTTAGGCTTAGCCTCCTTAGCCTTGGTCTCCTTAGCCTTGGCCTCCTTACCCTTGATGTCTCGCGGGGGGGCCGGTGGCGCGTACGAGGTGCCCGTCTCAGCTAGATATTGAGCCTTTAATTCTAGAAGTTTCTTCACCGCTTCGTCCACTTTCATCTGGGAATTATATTGTTTAATATTATTTCATTTTATTTAAGACTCTTAGGGTAACTGTCAGCTAGTACGAAACATTAACAAACATAGCTACAGAGGCCAATTAAACGTTTCCACGAATAAATATAACATTGATTTGTTAGAAATAACGTAGACACACAAGATTATAATGTTTTGATTATTAGTATTATATAGGTATTAAAGATTTATACTTGACTTTTAATTTATAGACGAGCCATTTTTTGACAGGCATCACAGCTCAGTTAGTAGTAACTCTGCCTTCTGCGCTGGCCGTGAGTTCGATACCCACCCAGGACAAACAATTGTCTGACGAATATAGATATTTGTGCTGTGTCTGGGTGTTGATATATGTATTTACAAAAAAAAAAGTATATATTCTATCAGTTGTCTGGTTCCCATAGTACAAGCTACGCTTAGTTTGGGGCTAGATGGCGCTGTGTGAATTGTCCACCAACATTATTGATTTATTTTAAGGATTTTTTGACTACTTATTAATTATGACTTCCAAGTAACAACTAATGGATAAACCGCTATTATTTCACATTAAATATATATTACCTTATCAGCCTTCTTAGTCTTGAGCTCCCTAACGAGATCCCCCTGTTTAGAGACCTCATCGCCGAGAGCTTTAGCCTTGTCGTCTGACCCGTTCATCTTAGCTGGGGTCGGAGCCTACAAACAAACAAACGCTTGTAGCTTTGTGATTTAATTGACATCTCACAGTTACGGGCGCATACGACTAGGGTCTTGTCGTATCTAGTAGGGGAGGACCCAAGTCGCATTGCTTGTTATGGGCCTAGGTTACCACTTAACACCAGGTGGGCCGTCGGCTCGTTCCGTAACTGTATCACATAAAAAAAAGAGCTAACGGCCCACCTGATGTTATGTGGTAACCGCCGACCGACTCCGAAAGATGTGATTGAAGTATAATAAACATTCGCGTTACTGTGTTCCGGTGTAAAAGGTGTGGTTGCCGGTCAAATTACAGGTACATGAGACATTCCACCTTCACGTCTCAGAGTTACGGACGCATACGATGCGACCTGAGTCTCGACGTACCCAAGTAGGGGAAGATCCGAGTCGTATTGCTTGTTATGGGCAAAAGTTACACCTTGGTACCAGGTGGGCCATCTGTTCGTTCCATAACTTTATAATAAAAACCGACTTTGTCACGGTATACTTACCGACGTTGGTTTGGCCTCGACGGGAGCGATTCCTGGCGTCCAGTCAATTCCAGTAATGGCCTTGTACTGAGCTTTCAGATTCAGCAAGTTCTTCACCTAACAACGAATTAATGAATAATTAGACATTAATTACACTGATATGTCAGACAGGAGCTTCATTTTCAGTGAAATTTATTTTAGACGTTATTGTATTTTTGGGTTTAATTACTGTTTTAATTAATAGTTAGCATATATATAATGGTTAGTATTTAATAGTTTAATTAATAAATAGTCTTATGGACATTAATAAGGCCACGAAAACCAGAATGGCCTCATCAACAAATTTAAACTTTTTAGTTTAATGTGGTTAAAATTAAATAAAAGCATGTAATAATGCTGACTTCGTAAAATATTCAGATAAAAATAACCAAATTGGTGTTTTCTTACCTCAACATCGATGACAGACTTTTCAGCCTTCTCCGCCTTGATTCTCCTTATCTTATCTCCCTGAGACGCGATCTGGACCATCAACTGGGCGAGCTGCTTGTGGTCCGCTAACCGTTGTGCCTCCGTCTGCAACATGTACGTAAACATGTATGTCAACATGTCTGTCAACATGTATGTCAACATGTATGTCAACCATATATGTCTTATCTATCTATCAGAGGGATAGATCAAATACGATTGTGCACGGCAAAAATACATGTTGTGACGACCCCACCTGATATGGGACAAGGGCAGGAAAATGGTGCATCTGTCTATCAACAGAAAAATCAAACGTGATGCTTATAAATACTTTACAAGTATTTTGTAAATCAAATTGCTTCAACCTGCCCAGATAGAACATTCGTAATGAATCGTTAAGAATCCTACTACTAATATTATAAACGTGAAAGTTTGTATGGTGGCATAGATATGTTTGTTACTCATTCACGCTCAAACGACTGAATGGATTTGGATGAAATTTGGTACCAAGATAGCTTATATCCTGGATTAACACATAGACTACTTTGATAAGTGCAGTGTTTCCGTGGGATTACTTATTCACCCCGGGTAACACCGCGAGGCGCAGCTAAAATTACATAAAGATACATATAATAAAACTGAAACGAAAGAATTGTTCATGCCGAAGCAACGCAGCTTATAAACGTTAGACACATTTTTTCCAAGAAAAAACTAGTACCGATACATAGAAACACAACATTCCTACCAACCTATAAGACCGAAAAAATTATAATTTAAAAAGCCTTACCATAAGAGCCCTTTGGAACTGAAAGAAAAACATACTCCTCGAAATTCTACATGTCACAAGTGGGGAATACATTCTGTAGAGATATTCGACGAATGCAAACACTTTGATCCAAATTTCCACTAAGCCCGCTGCTACTTTTCATAACACTCATGCAATGAGCAAAACACAAGCGTTCGACTGATTCTCAAAACCCAACTAACTACAGTCTACTATTACATAATTATATCGATCCATTTATCAATTTGGAGCGACAATGTCACATTCAAGATGGGAATGAATAATAAATACACCCTAAAGTATTCTACTGTTGTTGCTACTTCATCCCTCGTACGCACTTGGTAAGGTTTACCCGACTACTGGAAGGATAAAGGATTATGTCCTTGAGCTGGCATGTGAGATTTTATTCGGCTTCTACTCGTCTCTGGCGTCAAAATTACGAGGATTTTTCGAAAAAATGATGAGGAATCATGTATGCGATTCAAGGCCGCATCGTAAGCGACGGCATAAAATCATATCGCAAGCGAATTTAATTGGCAAAGCCTTTATTTAATTGGCTTATGTTTATAGACACTAATATCGTATCAATCTGTCAGTATTTTGGAATACATAGAACTTATCAAACAGTATCAGGGGAATGAACTTCCTTCTACACCATCCATATTTTATACACAGTGCCAATCTATATAATTATTTATAATCCGCATAATAGGCCACTCATTTCACTATACTTTCAATCTTTGACTAGCCTCAAAGCTCAGTTGGCAGTAACTCTGCCTTCTGCAGGTTCTGTCTTCGATGCCCACGACAAACATTTCTGTGACGAACACAGATGTATTTTCTGTGTATGGGTGATATCAGTTAACTATTTCTCATAGCATGCTTATTTGGTGGGTAAATAGATCCGTGTGAAATGTCCACCAATATACAAAAAAATCATTAAGAGTACAAGCAGTCTTCGCGGCTGAGTGGACTAAGCTTGTATTACTGGATATCATCAATTTTGCTACATTATACCAATCCGTGCACTACATTTCTACAAACAATGTGCTATCATTAACCTTCGCTTTTTTCGCTTTTCGTCTGTCGTCGCGTGCGCCGAGCTGGGACAATACCAAGGCAAACTCTTCGTTCAAATCGCTGTCTGCGTTGTACGGTGGGTTTTCCTGGGCAGAAATTATAATATAAAACGGAAATATACTGTAACTAATCTCGATTTGAAGTTGATTTGAACCTTCATACTCGATGGCCACTACGCAAGTAACATTTAGCTACATTTTTGGAGAAATCCTAGTTTCTTTGTAGTAGTAATATTTTGGGGCTTCGTAATTTATTTTAGAGAGAATATTAGCAAGTGCTTAGTTCCTGGGAGCAAAATATATGAATAACAATACTCTAACATGACATCACAGTATATTTATTACGATTTTTTTGTTATGTACAAAAATACATATCTAGGTTCGAGACGAAAAATGACATACAAATAAATTAGCCATCCCAAGATTTAGCTCAAGAAGTCAGTGTATTAAATAGACTTGCAAAAAAATAATTTAGTAAAAGAAACGTACTCCATGAACTGTAGCCGTTATGCTATACGAAACTAAGCCTTCCAATTGTAAGCCAAATAATATTTCAAACAAATTTCTTTGTTTTTTTTTAAATTAATAATATATAATTGTTATAAAAAAAGGAATTTATTTAAGGCTTTCTTGTAAGTTCTACTCTATGGAGGGACGGGTAATGTGAACAGGCACCAAACTTAGCTGTATGTAAGCGTGAGCTTGAAAATTTTATGGTATATTTTTATGGCCATAGCTAGTCCTGATGGCTGGTCTGTCTGAAAATCTACTAATCAACGACAGTGTCAGGATTTCTATATAAAACTTTTGCGTCAAGATAAAAGCGATTTTGTTTCCAGATAGGAACTATAAAATGAAGCATATTGCGGAAAAGGAGCTTTTTGAGCGTGAAGTTTTCCCAAATCAGATATACTTTTAAAGGAGCTTTCACAGACCTCAGAATTTTTGCCAATAAATAAATCAAATATGTATATAATACCACATTCACGTTCAACAGGCTTGTCATATCGGCAAAATCTTTGGTGTTCATCTCTCCTTTTAGTTTGGCACAGAATATTTCGATATCTTCTCTCGGTATGTCATCAGGGACAATGGTCTAGAAATAGACAACATTAATTCTAATGTATTTACTATGGATGGTTGTACAGTGGAAGTCGTGCAATTCAAGCATCCAGTAAGGCAAAGATCGGTTCTATAGGCGTGCTAATTGTGGCTGCTACTCGTGTCTATGGTTCTATGTATACATCTCTTTCTATTTGTCTCTACGTCGAATCTTTCTTCTCTCTCATGTAACGAAATGCGAAACATGACGCGTCTTTAAAATTTCACCCTCAGTTTTCGTTCAATTATCGAATCGACGAATAAGAAGTTTAACTTCAAAAATTAAGGAAAGTTAGTTTTATTTTCAAAGACAAAATAGTTACGTTTTTTTCCTCTTCTGCTTGGGAATGTTTTCCTCAAACTTTCAATAATGATTATGATCAAATTTACCATTTAGGCGGACAGTAGTATAAATAAACCAGCACAAGTTTTAATACATTATATTGTATAGATAAATATTATGAAAAAATATTATCTTGTTTTTTCTTTGTTGTGTACATTTTGAGTGGACAAAAGCTTTCTTTCTGTCTTCTAATTCATGAACACTATAATCTGGGAGTCTAACAGGATCATAAATACGTTATAAAGGCAAGCATGCTACATCGTAAGCCGCATCGTCACTGAACAACAATTGACATTCAAGTAAAAAAAAAAAACATAAAAAAAAAAACATTAAGAAACAAACAACATCAGCCTAATACTACTTCAATACCTTTATAATGGGCCTCGTATCCAACATATCCAAGAGTCGTAACGCCTCAACGAGGGGCAAAGCCTCCTTTCTCCTCGTCCCCTGTTAGTCACACCGTATTAGCTTATGTTTAAGTTAGTACGAAGATGTTACTACAGTTCCCTGTTAGTCACACAGCTTATATTTCAGTTAGTACGAAGATGTTTCTACAGTCCACTGTTAGTCACACCGTATTAGCATATATTTCAGTTAGTACGAAGATGTTACTACCGTCTCCTATTAGTCACACCGTATTAGTTAATATTTCAGTTAGTATTTTAAACTGTGACCGCCCTCACAGATCAGTTGGTAGTAACTCTGCCCTCTGAATAATGCACCAATATGCACTTAGCATAGCATAGCATAAAGCCTCAAACCCATAAAGTAAGTTTCCCTCGACCAAACGACTACGAAAGAACACATATAACTAAAACTTTCACTTTTACCTCAACAGCCGGCAACCTATTTATTTGGTTAAAAATTGTAAATCACACAAAATTGATACTATCATTTTGTTTGTTTTTTAATATAAGAAGACAGAGGGTAGACATTACCTGACCACTTGCTTCTGTTTTCGCAGGTTCGGGGCCGGCAGCTGGTGCGGCGTTCGGCTTCCAGTCCTATTGGGATGAAAACGAACCGTCATTAACAACTGAGCTGTGACTGGCCTCACAGCCTCAGAGGCTCCTTTCCTGCACTCAACATATAAGCCTATCGAATTTTTGGTTCTAGACTTGCCGGTTTACTCAAGATGTTTTCCTTCACCGCTATGAGAAAGCGCACATCCAATATTCAAGTGAAGAAAAACTCATTCACAAAAATAGCGACCTTCGGATTTAAAACCGGGGATACGCACCACTGGGCCACCGTCCCAAAGGCCCCAACGGAAATAAAGCTCCTGCCTTTTGACTTTACCAACCTGTCCACTAAGTTCCTTGTACTTCGCTTTGAGGTCCAACAACAGTTTGACCGCCTCGTTGACTTTGCTCTTGTCCGCTTTGGCAGCTTTCAGGGAGCGCACCTCGTCGCCTTGCTTTGTTATCTTAGTGTTCAACTCCGCTACTTCGTTCGAGGAGCTTGGAGCAACCGACGCTGCGCTTTTAGCCGGCTGAGGAGCCCAATCCTGACGCGCAAACATGACAGTAATTAATAATTTGTGTATGGAAACTATTTTTTATGTGATAAAGTTACGGGACTAGCAGATGGATCTCTTATCACATTTCTCAATCTATTCCTCAATATTACTTCGCATTTTTTTAAGTTAAATGTTTTGACTGGCCTCACAGCTCAGTTGGTAGCAACCCTGCCTTCTGCGCTGTACGTCGTGGGTTCGATTCCCACCCAGGATAAAACTTTTCATTTGCATGACGAATGTAGATGTTTATTCTGTGTCTGTGTATGTATTATATGTATGTATTTACAAAAAAATAAGTATTACATCTGTTGTCTTGTTCCCAAGATACAAGCTAAGCTTAGCTTACTTTGGAGCTAGATGGCGCTGTGTGAAATGTTCACCAGTACTAAAATTTAAAAAACCTATTGCCAAATACAGTCTAAACAAGTTAAAGGACAAAAATCTTTAGGAAATCGGCACGTCAAAGTACTTCTTCTATTCGCTTCTACCTTCAAGGGGGTGTCCATTGAAGACACTATATCTGTCAAAAAAGGCGAGAAGTGATATTCACCTGTCCAGTTGCTGATTTGTATTGCGCCTTCAGTTCCAGTAGCTCCTTGACAGCCGCGTCCACTTGCGGCTTGGGTGACTTGCCCGCCTTCAGAGATCGAACAGTCTCGCCCTGAGCCGCCACTTTCTGATACAGCTGTTTGTCCTCCTTCGGCGGCGATGGCGCTTTCGCTTCAACCTTCACTCCTGGTGTCCAATCCTGGTCAGTAAGAATATCCAATATAAAACCCCATATAAAACGTTTGGGCGCCACGGATATATAATACAGGACAATAAAAGTTCTTTGTCTCTCTGAGACATGACTATACCTCAACCGATAAAACATGATGAAAAAGCCGGACGTCTCCTACTTGGTACCTTGGTTGAGAGCGTGGTTGTCTATTGGTACTGACCCCGAGTTTCAATCCGGAGGTTTCCGGTTCAAATCCCGATGTGCACCTATGACTTTTTCGATTGAAAGATGTATGTGCGTAATACCACGTTCTCAAAACGGTGAAGGAAAACATCGTGAGGAAACAGACATGTCCTAAAACTAAAAATTCGAAGACATGTGTCAAATGCACTAAAGGAGCCTCTTTGAGGCGCACTTAAAATCCTTTCACCAGACTGGTTTGAGAGAACCAGTGACTCGAATAGAATAGAAACTTGATGCCTAGTCTCAAAACCAATGTATCATCGCATAAGATATGATGAAACGTCGTAAGTGCATATAATTTCAGGGGCACACATGCCAATTACTCACTGTTTCCTCACTCACAGGAATACGCAATTTTTTTCGCTCAAAATATACCCACGTGCCAAATAATGCGTTCTCAAAACGACAAAGGAAAACATCGGCACTTATTAGAACCAAAAATTCAAGGTTTATGTACATTTATAATCTAGATCCGGCTCTCGTGGTAGATTATATCCAATTCGCTTTCGTTGCACTCTGCAATGGAAACATAGAGGGTGGCATGGTACGGCTCCCTACTACCAACCGCGTAACTGTATTATTCTTTCTCTTTTAACTCTACTATTATGTGCGCCTCTTAAAAAGGCTCCTTTTATGTGGAATTGAAACATATCTTCTAAAGATTGGTACTTTTTCCTTCAATCATGCGTAAATATCTGCGGTGGTTTCTAGCCGCCGAAAAAGATTGTGTGCATCAACGCGCGAAAAGTCTTCTCTCCTTGGTCTGTCCGAATTGCTACCTGACATTGACAACCCAAGGTGCGTTCGGAAATCGAACGCCACATATCATACGGGTCACTGACCTGTCCAGTCGCAGTTTTGAATTTAGCCTTCAGATCCAACAATATTTTCACAGCTTCATCTATCTGGGGTTTAGCTGCCTTGGCGCCCTTCAGCGAGCGCACCGCTTCGCCTTGCTTGGCTATTGCGTCATTCAGCGCGCTAGCTGATACCGCTGGGGCTTTGGTAGGCGCTGGTTGCTTCGCTACAGCCGCCTCCGATTTCGGCTGCAAGGAGAAATTAATTATATCACATGTCACACACATCACATTTATTACATATATACATTTACAGTCCTCACAGCTCAATTGGTAGTTACTCTGCCTTCTGCGCTGTAGGTCTGGGCTTCGATTCCCACTCAGGACAAAACATTTGTGTGACGAATATAGATGTTTGTTCTGCGTCTGTGTTAATATGTATTATATGTAAGTGTTTATAAAAAAAATAGTATGTAGGTATTCTATCTTTTTTCTGGTTCTCATATTACAAGCTATGCTTAGTTTGGGGCTAGATGGCGCTGTGTGAAGTAAGCCAATATTATTAAAAAAAACTTTTCATTCTTATACAGAATAAATAAAAAAAATGTCGTCATTTTTAGATCGAGTTAACTGGCAACTTTTCTGATTCATGGGGTGTCGAAGAAATTAATATTGTTGTCGTAATGAATATAATGACAACTGCTAAAACAGTCTGTACTAGGGACTTGTGGCCTCGTGGTTTATAAGAGTCACCTCGCCGGTTGGATGCGCTGCTACATACAATGTTACCGTTTCATATACAGTTTTGTAAAACATTTATTTTCATTCTTATACAAAATCTTTTGATCCAATTTAGTGGAGATCCTTTAATGTATATTAGCTGTACCCGCGGCTTCGCAGCGTTGAATTCAGCTTCTGAATTAACCTTAATAATACAAGTAGCCTAAGTTACTCCTTATAAAATAGCTATCTGCCAGTGAAAGTCCCGTCAAAATCGGTCCAGCCTTTCGGAGATTAGCCGGAAAAACAGAAAGGCAATTTTTATTTTTTCTGTTTATACTGTACCTACAAACTTTCATACCAATTACTAAAAAAGCTGTTATATTGACATGACAAACAAACTTATTGTTTATTTTGTCACATCTACGTTAGTCACAATAGTGAACCAATAAAATGATAAGCTTAACTTACCTAACTAATTGATTTACAGTTAAATTAAATTATATACTCTTTTAAGAAACGACATACCTCTTGTGTTATTTAATAAACCATATGTTATTTATCACATAACGTGAATTCACAAACTCAAGCCACCTTTCTTTCTAAATCGTAGTAACTGCATAAAACTCAACAAATCTCACAACTTATTATTTAAATGTCGATTATTAACGAAATAATAGTAAACATAATAACGACACGTCCACGCAATCAACAGATGGAGACTGCAAAATTAGTTCCAACGAAACACATGAGTGTCACAGAATGTCACAAAGTTACTACGCATACTTTCTAAAAATCACTTCGAGTCCATTGCTTTAGATTGCCGGTTGCATATGAAGCAATTGAAGTTGTATGGAAGAAATTCGTCAATGGAATTGATGTACTGACAGAATCAAGACTAGTGGTCGTATCAAAGTACTTACATGCTGGTGAATGTGTGAACGTATAGGTACTCTAAGAAATCTTCTGAGGATTCATTTTCTTTGCTTTATATGTATCTCGCCAATTTTTTATACCATTATATTTTATTTAGCAATACGTTAGTGCAGGGTTCGTCCGGGAAAGTACTAACACCATACCCATTACTGCCACCAAGCGGAAGGCGTGTGTAATCCTGTGTTCGTAAAGCCGATGAAATTACACGCACAGTTTTCATGGGACAGAATTCCCATGTGCCGAGTCTCAATCAACAGCCCAATAACCAGACAATTTAGTGTTCAGCCGCAATAGCCCGGAATTCTCCATCTTCTAATATATAAAATTCTCGTGTCACAGTGTTTGTAACAAAACTCCTCCGAAACGGCTTGACCAATTTTTATGAATTTTTTTGTATGAATTCGGTAGGTCTTAGAATAGGACGTAAACTATTTTTCATACCCCTAAGTGATAAGGGTGAACCACCCCAATTTTATTTTTTTGACTTTTTTTTTAAGGATTTCGCATTAAAAATACATACAACCCTACATTTTCACTCTTCTACCACCAACCCCTATTTTTTATTGCGATATTAGTACTTTAATAATTTTCAACCCTCGGTGGTCGATTACTGATAATATGTTTTTTTTTTTCGTTTTTTGACATTTTTACCTTAACGTGGCTTTGCAGACGCATGCAACGCATGCAGAGTACAGCTAGTAATATCTATAATAGCTTTAAAATCTACCTACTTCCCTCCACTTTTCTTATAAACACTCGTATAAAACGGGCCTCTTTGCTGCCTTCGGCTCCACTAACGCATTTTAAACATAATAATAAGTCTTTATTTCAAACAAGAGATCCATTAATTACAAAATAATAATATTAGCAGTCAATACAAAAAACAACACCACAGGGTATTTTATTAAAAAGTATGTTTATCATACATAGGTAGGTAGGTACGCGACATCGTCACCAGACGCTATTTGCACCCAGTGTCTATATGTCAGTCGGGAGATTCTCTCTGCCAGACTTGTAACTAAGTTTAAATAGTATACTATACTATATACTAAGTATGTATTATGCAATAGACTTAAGCAGAAGACGACCTGATTATAGCAGATATAGTACCTGCAATACTACTACTTTCATTACCTATAATAATGATGAGTTTATAGCCGCATTGTGACCCTCGAATAACTCAGCTAACACTTTCTTCCAGAAACTCATGTTAATATTATAATGAGGTAAGGACTGTTAAGTCTGTATGAAGGAGGTGCGAGACCAGGTACTCAGTACTCATCCTATTACTGATTTCAAAAACTATCTTCACCTATCGTTTTATGTAAATTTTGACATTAGTGATCTCAAAATATTTGGTAGAATGGATAAATTGGAAAAAATGTAGTAACCCACAGCAGCACTATTATAACTAAATTAAAAACTTTCTTATATGAGAAAGGAAAAATACATTAGATTAAAAAGATAAAATAATGATAGACATGTTCGTTTATATTGGTTGAAAATTCGTGGCGTACTGTGATACCATTACTCCAAAAAAAAACATTCAATTTTAAAACACTGAAGTGACAGCACTGATGCTGTCTAAAATAATCTGTAATGTCAATGCCATTCAAATGTCAATCATTCCAATGAGCTGTCAAATAGTTAAATAGTTAAAATAATAATATAATAGTTAATATAATAATAATTATATATATATATATATATTATATATATTATATATAATATATTATTATATATAATAGTTTTATAGTCAAATAGTTAATTTTTTATAGTGCACGAAAGGAGCCTCTTTGAGGCGCACTTACAATCTTTTCACCACACTGGTTCGACAGAACCGGTGACTCGAAGAAGAAGAAGAAGTCAAATAGTTGAAGGCGCGCGTAATGTTCTTCGGTTTTCGGTCTTCGAATATGTCAGTCGATAACACATGGCGAATCGTTTCGATTCAATGTGCAAATGCAGTAAATTTAACTATAATGTAAGTAATACGATACTTATCTAGGTTTATGATACCCGGGCTCGGGTATCCTACTAATTGTCTTTCGCCCTAAAGACAGATAATTTTTTGATTTTGTATTTATCCGGTGAGCTTATATCGTTAGTCACGATGGTGATGAGTATGTAATTCGAGTAGGCAGGCACTCTCACATAAGTGGTTCGTGTACTGTGAAAATATTTGCTTTTTGACTTGGTTTCGACTCAGTTGTATTTCGCAGGAGCTTATGCTCTGGCCATCTGTTGGTACACAAGTAAGTCATTTGTTTGTAATAGGGGTCACGTCGTGATCAGGAGATTATCCACTAACGCCATCTGTTGTTGCATAAGTGAACGAAGCCGGTAAGTATGAGATTTTAAACTGTTTGAAACATTAATTCGTATTGTTTTTGCAAAATTTCCTCACACAGAGTATATACGTTTAACTTACGGCTGTATCAATGATACAACCAACTAGGGAATTTTTTAACGTGATTATTAATTCAAGTCTACCTTCATTTGAATTCGAAAAAGTATACCTAGTGCATGGTTTTGTTATTTGTGAAGATAATAAAGTACACTTATATCATTCACAAGACAAAGAGTGTCCAAAAGTAACATTATTAAATTTATTTGCTAATCTAAAATCTTGTATTAGATTATACATTTGTGGGAAATGTACAGTTGTACAAAGGTTGTGCTTGAAATATTTTAATAGTAAAATAAATTCCATGTAAAAATAAATTTATCTTATTATATGATGGAGTGTTACCAAAGTGCATATTCAATTTCAGAATACAAACAACTGAATAAACAAAATAATTATCACAAACATAATAGAAAATGTGAGCACAGAAGAAAAGGCGACCATGGTAATAAAGACACACTGTTGAGCAAAAAATAATGAAACACAAGACTGACATCGAACATAAAAGGACCAAATTTATAATAAAGTCGGGCACAATGTCTGATAACAAGAACACAAATGACAAATGTGATGATGAAAATTCGAAGAATTCAAATTGTGAAGAGCGTATACTTCCACTTTGTTTGAGGCATTTGTGTAATGAAAACATACAGCGTGCAAATTATTCCAGGCTTTATACATATTATAAAGTGAGTGAATGAAGTAAAGTGACTTCATAGCAAAATATTTACTGGTGATGTTTATTTAGTACAATTGCAACATATTGAACTATCAAATGCTTTTAATATTTCAGAAAGGTTTACGACAAGAATACACTTTGAACAGAGCTACAAAATGTATCGACACATCAATATGTAAACACAAAAGCAGGCATTCAAGCCACGGAGAGGTATGTTGCATTTATGTTTGCGACTAAGAATCCTACGACTTAACGTTGCTGTTCTTTAATATACTTACAGATTCTTTCATAGTGAAGTTGCAGGATCAATGGAGCAAAATTGTTATTTTGTCAAAAAGTTTATAGATTTTTTATATATAAATAAAGTTGCTGTTGTTGCTAACATAATGGAAGAATTCTTAAATATATATTTAGAAAGTATATGAATTGGGTCGGTCAATGCTCATAACTCTCTGTTTTTGTCATCAGTGCTGGTCTATCTAGATTTTCTCAATACTCATGGAACTGATATATCTGATACTGATATATATATCCTATGTTTACTTTTCAGCAGCTCAGCAAAGAAAAATTAGTACAGAAATATGATACACCAAATCTTAGTGGATGTATTAAGAATTTTGATTGTTCATCCATAAGCAGTACATCCATGGACAGCTATCCGGATATGCCAACATCTTACAAATATGTGTTTAACCAAAACGAGGAGAATACTCATGAGAGTAAACTAGATAAACTTATAAAACGCACAAAAGAGGTAAGTGATGGCAAATTTTATTAGATTCATAAATTCTTATTGTCACCATTTAACAAAGAACCAATAATTTTAGTAAAAATAATGTTGATTTCCATCACAAACATCATTAGTACAAAATATATTAATTGTTAAAAAATGATCAAAGTAAAACAAAATATAAGCAATATCATAATGTAATAATTTATGATAAATGCACCATACACAATAATTATAATTTTACCCCTAGTCTATATATATATATTATATAGACTAGGGGTAAAATTATAATATATATATGTATATGTATAAGTTAAAGAGCACTTTCTTAACATGTTATCTGTACTATTTATATATATATATATATATATATATATATTAATTTATTTACATGTATGTATGTATGTATTTATTTGCATACAATATATATGTTATTTCGTGTAAGTGTACACATCATACCCACCTTTAGTTATCGAACGTTTTCTAGCCTCAAAGTTTTGCTGGAAGAAAACTCTTTTTAGGGTTAAGCTCACCTTTGTACATATTTTTATATAAGATAATTTATACATATCTTTTTTGTCTACAATAAAGAATAAAGGCTTAATTATATGTATTGCAGCGTGAGAATAAATTACTGGAACAGTCCCGATTCCATTCAGTGGTACCCAAGCACCCCTGAACACACAGTTGCCAGTTTATCTGAGTTTGTGAGGACTTCCAGCAAAACTGTATCATTGCACTCCCAATCCACCTTGATCCTTGAACGGAGAGACCATAGATACTCTAACAAATATAATTATACTCCTAGTGATATGGAAATATTTCATGAACTCTTTCTCTAGAAGGATGTCCAAAATCATACTCAAGTATTTAGGATTTATTTGCACATAAGAAGTGCCAGCGATTGACATCTGAAGCATATTTCCAGTCCAGACTTGACTGGATAACTTGAATTTTCAATTATGTTGTTTATAAAAGTTTATTATTTTGACTTTTTGTAAACTGTTGATTAGTGTGCCAGTTAAGTATTTCAAGTACCATAATACTTAACTTTTGGTATGGATTTAGAACATTTTAGAAACATTATTGTTGATTAATACTTCAAGTACCTTAGTATATTACTTTTGTATCATTTATGTATTTATTTAATAAAATTAAAAAAAATCATAAAATCTTTTCATGACTTTTATTGTATTTACTTTAAAACCTACATAGACACTTAAATTCACACAACATAACCTTTCAGTGGATCTTTTCTGTCAGTTTTTGTTATAGGTAGAGTTGTTTGAAACTTCTGACAACATAAAGATGAAATAATAATTCATTAGCTATATCTGTTGCGCAAACAGACATACATACATTTAGTAATGAAAAGTAGTATAACAATCATATATCTTTGAAATTAATTTAATATGATCTGTGGCAAGCGAACTACGTAAAGATTATCGTCAAAGTAATAAAAAATACAAATATCTGTCTACAACGTTTCATGCCAGAAGCTTGAATGAATTTGAATTTGCTTGATCAGCAAAGTTTATTATCGCTATTCAGCTATCAATGACGCCTGTCGATGTGTTATTACTCGTTAATTATGTGTTATTATACTATGTGTTATTTACTCTTTTAATTAATCTGTACGTTCGCTGACCAACGCTTACTACAACGTTATTTTGATATTATTATGAAACTTTATTTTTATTTTGTTTGATTAACCATATTGTAGAGCATTCCGTTTATTATCAACTGAATAATCACGGAAACGTGATATTACTATTATTATTATTATGTAATAAGGAAGGCAAACAAGCAGACCCACCTGATGTTTTGATGGTGACAAGTAGGTTTTAGGAATTACTTAGTTTAAATCCGACTTTGTTCTAAGTAAATAAATCTTTTTCAAAAAGGTCACGTCTGTTTTACTTGTTTACTCAAATAGTGTATTAGGTAAAAAAAAACTCATTCGCTGTCAATGCAGAAAGAGAAAAATCACGTCCGGACATCTCTTTGGTGTGGCCATCCGGCACGTGAAACAGGACGAGGGGGATGGGCTTGCAAGTGTGGACTGAGTCGTGACGTCACAGCTCCAGTACTATAGCTAGCGGGTCAGTGGTCCGGGCATCTGTTTGGTGTGACCATCTTGCGTGGAATAGGATGATTGGGATGGGCTTGCAAGTGTGGACTGAGTTGTGACGTCACAGCTCCGCTACTAGCTAGGGTCTCTGACCCATCCCACCACCATGGTATGCCCATCAGGCACGTGGAACACGAGGGGTGGGGTTGCAAGAGTGGATTGAGTTATGACGTCACAGCTCCGCTAATAGCAAGGATGACTGACCTGTCCCGGCATCTCCTTGGTGTGTCCGTCTGGCACGTGGAACAGGACGAGGGGGGTGGGCTTGCAGGTGTGGGGCGAGGGGGGCGCGGCCGCCACGTCAGCTCTGAAGAACCCGCGGCGCTGCAGTTGGATTATGTCGCCTTTCTTCACTTTGGCCAGCTCCGGCTCGCCGAGCATTGGGATTTCCCACTGTTGAAGAGTTTGCGATTATTACGACAGATTAGGAGTCTGAGAGATAGATTCACGTCTCGTGTCCTGATTCGTGCCGTCAGAGAGCATTACGTTAGAATAATATGCCTTTAGATAAAAAAAACGATAAGCTTGTATATAGATATTCTGACACGCTTCTGATGCGTCAGGACAGACACTTTAAGTCTGAGCTGATCTCGCAGCTCAGTTGGTGAGTAACTTTGCCTTCTGAGCTGTAGGCCGTGGGTTCGATTCCCACCCAGGACAAACATTTATGTGAAGGTGTTAATATGTATTTATATGAATGTATTTACATAAAAAAGGATATAAATGTATTCTATCAAACATCTGGTCCCATAGTACAAGCTATGCTTTAGTTTGGGGCTAGATGGCGCTTTGTGAATTGTCCACCAATATTAAAAAAAAAAAAAAAAAACCAGCAACAGTATCTCACCCTAGTCGTATGTCCAATGTACTGCTTGAAGTCCTCGTCTTTGCCGAGCAGCGGCTTAGATATGATGTGGTCGAAGTACACGCAGTAGACCTGTAGTGTGGGCGAGTTGGGCGAGTCCGCCAGCCAGGTCAGCTTGACCGTCTTCTTGTAGTCTTTGTTCTCCAAGTTTGGTGTCGCGTCCACACTGGTCACGGTGCCGTCCGCGGCCCTGAAACATTTGTTTATTTTTTTATTTGCCAATGTACTAACATTTGACCGCAATCTCACCAGATGCTAAGGTATTTTTCTGCGATATGTAAGCATTTGACCGCAATCTCACCAGATGCTAAGGTATTTTTCTGCGATATGTAAGCATTTGACCGCAATCTCACCAGATGATAAGGTATTTTTCTGCGATATGTAAGCATTTGACCGCAATCTCACCTGATGCTAAGGTATTTTTCTGCGATATGTAAGCATTTGACCGCAATCTCACCTGATGTTAAGTGACGATGCGGTCTACGATGTAGCATGCTTGCCCAGAAGGAACGTATTCACTCTCCTCTTGAAGACCTCCAGATGTATTTGGAGATAGTAATAGAAGACTAATTAAGTCATTTTTTTCAAGACACTTTATATGAATAATTAAGTTTTATTGTGTTCAAGACTTCAATGCTAATCGGGGTTATCTGGTAGTATTAACTGAATAAATAAGTATTGGTGTATTGGGATTTATATACAGCGCTATGTAACTCATACTTTAGGAACCAGATAGCTGCTGCTATATATTTTTATTTACATATAACACCCCTAAATAAGGAACAAATATCTATGTTCGTCACACTAATTTTGGTCTTGGGTGGGAATTGAATCTACGACCTACAGCGAAGAATACAAGGTTACTACCATCTGAGCTGAGACCAGTTATTTATAAATATAAATTAATAATAAATTATTTCATTTTGTGAATGTAATATTTAGAAAACCTTACTAATACTAATTGCATGATAGCTGAATACAGTGATACCTTATTTGTACAAAACATACATTCAACCTGTATTCATACAAATAAAGTATCATTTCAATGCACAGGGTTAGCAAGATTGCTGATTTTTTTATGTAACAATGTTACGAATCGAGCAGATGGCCCACCAGGTATAAAGTGGTAAACTCTGCTCATAACAAGCAATACGAGTTACGAGTTGGGTCCTCCTCCACCTAAGTACGGCAAGGCGCAAGTCTCATGTATGCGCCCGTAACTCTGAGAAGTCGTATGTGCCTGTAATTTCACCGGCAACCACATCTTTCAAATCGGAACACTATACCGCGAATGGTTACTTCCGCTTCTACTCCATTACTACTTATATATGTGGGTGAAATTACATAATACTCACGTATGAATTTTATTAATCATAACATTTCCATAGTGCACAAAGGTAGCGTTCTCTCCTTCCTTCAAAGCCTTAGCGTCGAGCTGGTCGATCAGAAGTCTTTGGGAGACATGGATGGTCTTTTTCCCCACTTGTGGGTTCTTCGGGTGTAGGGCTACGGTCATAGTAGAGTCTGGAGCCCCCTTGAGGTTCACCGGTACCGGGTTCTGTTCCAGGGTGGTGTAGCGCGGCGCAATAGGGTCGATGACCTGGAGAAATATTTTGTGCGATCATTAATATTTAGATAAAGAATTCTTTATTGCACAAGAAAAACCAGTACATAGGCGAACTTAATGCTATCAGCATTTTCTTCCAGCTAACTTTCCATACTACACAGTATGGAGTGGACTTGGTAGTGCATTTATGAGAAAAATAATTTAGAAAATTTACATATATAAACGACATAACTTATATAAGCGATAGATTAGATGTGATTACATTACTTTAGTTTAAAAATGTAATTGTTTACTTAAGGTGTTATGCACAATAAAGAGTTTATCTATATACTATTAGAGTACCTTCTTGTTGATGGCCCAGATCTTGTCCCACTCCATGAACACGACGGAGCGACTGGAGCCCTGCGCCTGTATGAACTGCCGGAGCCCCTCCACTGTCATGCCGCGACGCAGGACTCCGCGCACTGTCGGCATTCTGGGGTCATCCCTGGAATGTAACGCCATCTTATAATGTCTTAATTATATTAAAGTCAAAGTAAAAAACTTTATTCAAATAGAATTCGTAAAAAATTTGATGAACTTAGCATCTAAAAACCACCTTGTACCGGTGCTAAAATTGAGCCCCAAAATAAGTATGGCTTCTACTATGAAGTGACTGATAAAATACTTATATGTATACTTTTCGTAAATACATACATATCAATACCCAGACACAGTACAAACATCTACGCCCGTTACACAAATATTTGTCCTGGGTGGGAACCCAACCCACGACCGACAGCACCTTACACGACAGCAGTTACTACCGAATGATGTGTAAAACCAGTCAAAATGTCAAGTTCAAATCGACCGAGAAGACAATTTACCAACTGCCTTCGTGCAAACACTAGTTTCCATTAGTCCTTATGCACTATTCAATAACTTACCTATACTCAGGAGTCACATAACAAAGTAAGCAGTCCCATTTCAATACCAGACCAAAATTGTGTATATCTGAATAAAAAATATCTTACCATCCATCAACAAGCCCTTGTTCGACAAACCACGTCAGTTTTCGCTTCGATAATACTGTATTCGTCATGCTCAACCTGCAAAACAAATTCCGATCATAACAGAATATAAAAAAAGAAAATTGTGAAAAGTTTCAGTACTAGCAGATCTGGTGTTAAGTGGTTATTTCTGCCCATAGCAAAAAATACGGCTTGGCTCTTACCCTACTTAGGTACAGCAAGACCCGAGTCACATGCGCCCGTAACTCTGAGACGTAAAGGTGTAATCTTCTTCTTCGAGTCACCGGTTCTGTCGAACCAGTGTGGTGAAAGGATTGTAAGTGCGCCTCAAAGAGGCTCCTTTCGTGCACTCGACACATGTCTTCGAATTTTTAGTTCTAGGACATGTCGGTTTCCTCACGATGTTTTCCTTCACCGTTTTAAGGACGTGGTATTGCGTACATAAATCTTTCAATCGAAAAACTCATAGGCGCACGTCGGGATTTGAACCGGCGACCTCCGGATTGAAACTCGGGGGTCAGTACCGCTAGACCACCACGCTCTCAAAGGTGTAATGTCAGATTGCCATATAATTTTACCAGTAACCGATTGTTCCAAACTACAGCGCAGTAACGCGTCTACGTCCCCGGACAAACTTGGCATAAGCTCTACTGTCTGTTAAAAATATTGCCTGAAACTAGCTTAGTTGTGCTGAGGTGGTCAGGTAATCTCACCGGCTGTACTCCCATATGTAGGGTTTCCTGAGTCCGATGGCGTCAATGAACCAGTAGAACTGCGGGTCCCGGTCGTGATACTCCATGGTCCTGAGTACATGGGTCACGCCTTCCACCGAGTCCACGATTGGACACGCGAAGTCGTACGTCGGGTATACTCTGCGGAATACATTCACATCTATAATATTATTTATGGACAATTCACACAGCGCCATCTAGCTCCAAACTAAGCATAGCTTGTACAATGTATAATATTAAATCATTCACGGTGAAAAGATTTAATTGCGCCTCAAAGAGTCCCTAGTGCACTTGACACATGTCTTCGACTTTTTGGTTCTAGGACATGTCGGTTTCCACACAACGTTTTCCTTCACCGTTTTAAAAACACGGTATTTCATACATAAATTTATAAAAAACTCATTGGTGCACGTCGGGATCTCAACCAGCGACGTCCGGATTGAAACTCGGGGTCTGTACCACTGTACCACCACGCTCGTAGTGACTACCAACTGAGCTGTGATGGCCAGTCAAAAAGAAACCTTACTTATACTGAGTGCCAGTTCTCGGATGCACTTCAGGTTTGCAGCGGTAGATGGTGGGATCCCGAAGGCAGCCGTTGGCAGATTGCATGTCGATTTTGGCGCGCACGCAACACTGCACGCCAATGTCGCTGGCCTTCTGCATCTCCGACCACAGCTGCAGATTCTTCTCAACGGCTTCGGAAATTACAAAACAAAATTATAGTTAATTTTTTTGTTCTTGATCTTCAATGGTAGCAATTATAACATATGTGAATATTAAATATTTTGTTAGGACTGAAGTTTTTTTAAGAGAAAAAGTACCGAAACAAGCTGATGGACCATCTGGTGTTAAGTGATAACATCTGCATAACAAGCAATACGACTTGGGACCTCCCCTACTTAGGTACAAGACCCAAGTCGCATCCCGTAATTTTGAGATGTGGAGGAGAAATATGTCACGTGGCTGTAATTACACCGACAACCGCATCTTTCAAACCAGAGCACAGTAAAATTAATGTTTTACTGCTTTGCGGTACAAATGGTTATGGTGGCAGTACTAGGACTAACTAGGCATAAGGTCCACTGCTTTTAAAATAAATAATAATTTATAATTGAATCGACTGCGTTAAATAAATAATCTTTTATTAACAGTAGAACTTGTGCTAAGTTCGCCCGGAGAAGTACTGCCACCACACCTGGTAATCCGCTGCCAAGCAGTGATGCACTCGTATTGCTGTGTTCCGGTGGAAGGGAGTGGGTGCCGGTGAAATTTCAGCCGCATGAGACGTAACATCCCCGTCTCGGGGTGATGGACACAACGCAATGCGACTGAGTCATCTCGTACTATGAAGAGGACTTGAGTACTGCTGTTGTCCACGGGCGGCGGTTATCACTTAACATCAGGTGGGCCGTCAGCTCGTTCCAGCCGTCACCGCTGTGACGTCATAAACTTACAGTTACTCCTGTTCTTGCTCTCAATCTTCTGATCTCGTTCGTTCTTCATCTGCTCCGCCGGTGTGTCGTCGAGGAAGGCCTTGCCCTCTCTTATCAGTTTCTCGCAGTACTCCAGCATCAGGTCGAAGTACTGGGACGTGTGAGTGAACATGTCCGGCTTGATCTCCAACATCTCCACGTCTTCGAGGATCACCTGGGGACAACGCGATTGTTAGAAAGGAGCCTCTTTGAGGCGCACTTCAATGCTTTCACCACACGGTTTCATGGGAAATAGTGACATGAGTAGTAACCCGATTGCGTTGATATGATCTATGAGTTGTTGCATTTTAATAATAATAATAATAATAAATACTGGGGACATTATAGTTTGTACTATGGGAACCAGACAACTGATATAATACTTATACACTTTTTTTTGTAAATACATACATGTAATACATATTAACACCCGGACACAGAACAAACACATATGTTCGTCACACAAATGATTGTCCCTGGTGGGAATCGAACCCACGACCTACGGCGCAGAACCCAAAGTTACTACCAACTGAGCTAGTTGGCTTGTCAAATATTAATACTTTCCTGACAACTGCATTCTATAAAAAAAAAGTTTTTTTATTTTTTTTGCAATAACGAAAAAAATATTTGATGATGATATAAATATATACCTATATCTATACATATAATATAAATTGTAGAAAAGTGGTGTCTGTACAATGGAAATATATAAAAAAAAAGTAGCAGGGGTTGTTATTATATCGATGCCGAACCCGAAATTGTAATTAATTATTTTTTTGTCTGTTTGTCTGTGTGTTTGTGCACGCTAATATCAGAAACGGCTTATTCAATTTAGATACGGTTTTCACTAATATATTGTAGTAAGCTTCACTTAACATTTAGTGTTTATTTCATGTCAATCGGTTCATAAATAAAAAAGTTATGTCAATTTAAAGAATCACGGCGAACATTTTTAATTTAAAATATGCTGCCCGAAAAGTCACTATTCCACGCGAACGAAGTCGCCGGCACAGCTAGTATTACATATATATACATATACCTTCTCAAAATCAGCATTCTCTTTAGCGGGGTTCGTGTCGTCGAACCTCATGATGAGTTTTCCATCAAACGCTTGCTGGTAATACTGATTGAGGAGCGCTGCTTTAGCGTGCCCTATGTGAAGGTACCTGGTGAACATATAATAATATATCGAAGCTATATAGGAAAAAGTATATGTATCTATTGAGCTAATTAAAATATATTAATGGTAATATAATATTGGTGGACATTTCACACAGCGCCACATAGCCACAAATTTAGCATAGCTTGTACTAGGTAACAGACAACTGATATAATACTTACATACTTTTTTTGGAAATACATACATACATTACCTATTAACACCCAGACAGAACAAACATCAATCTTCGTCACACAAATGTTTTGTCCTGGTGGGAATGGAACCCACGGTCTTCAGCGCAGAAGGCAGAGTTACTACCAAATAAGCCAGAGACCAGTCAATATGGTAAACTGTTTCAAATCTAATATGTTAATTGTTAAATGCAACTTGACCATAAGTTTTTCTTGGGATTTGGGCTAGGTGGCGCTGTGTGATATGTCCACTGTTATATATTTATTTATTATTTACCCAGATGCTTCAGGTGGGAACCGCACAATCACTTTCCCCATCTCTGCGTGGGGGAGCTCAATAAACTTGCCCTCTTGTAGCCTTCCAGAACTGGCATCGGCTGTTTTTTGTGGAGACAACCTGTAATAATACATATTTTATTATAGGTACTGATAACTTTACGGATACAGCAGTTGGCCTCAGCAAATACAGTGTTAAGTGGTAACCTCTGCCCATTACAAGTAGTAAGACTTGGGTCCTCTCCTACCTAGGTTCGACAAGACTCAAGTCGCATCATATGCTAAATCGAAATATGTAGTTGCTGGACAAATTAAAAGCTTATGAGAAGTTCAGCCTTCACATCTACAAGAAACAGGCACAATATCATGAAACTTGGGTGTTCTCATACCTAAGTAGGCGAGGGCCCAAGACATTGCTTTAGTTATTGAGGGGGGTATCGCTAAATATCAGAAAAGGCCTAGTGAGGTAATATTTCAAGTAAATTTAGTATTATTAAAACAAGATAAAAATAAATTATACCTATATAAAATTTTACAAAATACAAGGACTTTTTCCACTGATTGAGCTACCTAAAGGACATCCCACCTAATAGCTCAACAGATCCAATTCTTTACCAGGCAGCATTGAGGGCTAAATAATATACGCAAAAAATAGTTCTTGAGTAAAAGAAGTCTGGCAAAACATAGTTTCTTTTCTCTTCTTTGTTAATACTAAAAATAAATACATCAGAAATATTATTCAGGAAGAGGTCAAGTTTACCTGGAGGATGTCTTAGACATGGTCTTAAGTACTCCAGCAGGCAGCTCCTTTAGTCCCTTGGCAACAGGTGGCTGAGCCTCAATCAACTTCATCCAGCGAGCAATATTCTTGAAACACTTGCTTTTTGATGCTTCCTTATATTTATTGGAAACTGAAAATATGGAGAATAAATAAAAAGAAAAAAATACTAATAATGATTTCTGTATAGAAAGATCTTAACCCTGCTATCATGGCTGCTTTGCACCGAGTGCAAATGTATAAAAATATAATTTCCAACTGCATTTTTTACTGAGTCAATGGAAAGTAAAAAAAAAAAAGTCTTTGTTCTACTATTTTTTCTGATATAAGTATTTCAATCAAAACACAAATATGACATGTATGTACAACTTTACACTTCAATTACATAATCTTGAATGGAAACTGTAGACAGTTACTTAAATTCGTTTGCACATAATGACTAAAATTATTTTGTGATACTATGTGGGTAGTATGCTCTAACAGGGATACAACACATACATTGAAATTATTGTATACTTAGTTCTAAGCAAGGCTTTGAAAAAATATATAAAATGGTCATAGATCTGTAATATAAGGCCATTTTAAATAGTAATATGGTACAATTATAGTTAAACTATCTTACACCTCCTATACTTTATTGAAACAAGACTGTATGATTGTGCAATAAATAATTGATAGATTTCCTTTTAGTTTTGCATATTGGTAGTAAAGGAAACTAAGTATATAATATAAAAAAGAAATAACAATCAACCCGCTCACCATAAAGCACACTGAAAACAGCAAGATCAGCCACTGATATAGATTCACCGACCAAGTATGTCAGCGGCCCAAGAGTATTGTCCAAATACTCCAAGGACTTGGGGATCTCATCGTCCAGAATCAAGCTGAACGACAGCCAATGGTTTATTGTCACCTTTTGCAGAGGCTCAGCTGTTTTATTGAAGGCATTCTCTATAATTCTTATCAAATCATTACTGGTCCCATATGGCACTGGTGTCTGCGCATTTGGCAAGGTAATGGTCGACTCACTGCCCCATATTAATTCTAAATCCTTTTTAGAGCTCATATAGAACTCTGCTGCCAGTATTCCACCTGGAAACGAAAATGAAGTCGCTATTTTAGGCCGCACCTAACCAATGATTAAATATTGCGTTAGATGAATGAAATGGTAATATATACCCAAAGGTGGATTAGATTTGTTGCAGGAGATCTTCATTTCAAAGCTGATATTATTCTTCTATTTATATTGTGAGAAAAAACGAAAAATCCAACAACTCGCCGACCGACACCACCACGAGACCGAAGATTAATTTAATTTCGACAAATATTCGTTCGATAATCGATAGTAACGAGATTACGGAGCTATTTTCAATACGGGTTTAATCGAACAAATCGGTCGTGACGTGCCACACGCGTTTTTCCGTCACGGGTCGTCGCGTCGAGACGAGATGGACAAGCCCACATGAGCCCTGAGCCCACTGTGTGAGTAGACACAGTATTTATTACAAAACAGGAGCTCCGCACACAGCCGCTCGTATGTTATCCGTAATTATTAACCTTCTATGATGCTACCAATGATGGATACGCCTTACTTCTTCAGCAGCAGCCGTTGTTTTACTGTTTCTATTTAAATAATAGATGGTTTAAATTAGATCGTCAACATTATTTTTTATTATTGTTGTATTAATATAAATTAATAAGGCAGGGCAATCGAAAAGAAAGTTCCAAAAGAATCGATCTCACATCGATTACTTGGATCGAATGTACAACACTAAGACAATGACAACAGCACGTCAAGCTGACAAACAGATGACAATCATATCAAAAACTGTATAACGTGTCATTGAATGTCTTGTCTATGTCCTCTCAGAATGAATGAAAGCAGAAACGAATGAAAATCATAAGAGATAATAATCTAACATGAGTGCTTACTATTTTGACATAAAAACTAAAAGTATACTTTATCAGCATGACATAAAGCTCAATTTGCATTACCAATTAATGTAAGGAAAAACGGTGTTGAAAGAGAATACTTTTAAGAAGCGGTGTCTCTCTCGCACACATAGTCATTTTACGTTAGTTTCTAAATTAGTAATATTGAAGTCCTACATAAACTCAGTTTCTTTTTTTCTTCGTTTTCGTTCGTTTCGTTTCTTCTCAGTTCTCAGCTGCAGTTGTACGAAGTACATACTACCTCCATGATGAAAATACATTATTTGTACCTATTTATTGCTCAAAGTCATGAATTGCTTGCTTTTAGGACGGTATCATTGTTTTGACATAAACGGAACGTACATTACTTTTTCGTGTAAACTTTTTTGGAATCACTTTTCATATACAGCAATGGATATTGAAGTTATTGCAGTTTTTTATTACTAGCCATTACGCCTCGCCTTCTTTCCTCCCCCCTCCAGCCTCATCCTATTCATGCTTGCTTTTCTGTTTGATGGCGAACAAGAGCGAGAGTTGCGATCATCTTTCCAAAAACAAAAACCATGTATTTAATTTTTCCCAGTGCGAGCTACCGAAAAGACAGATTTTAAACATTCTGTGATGTAAGATACAATCTCTACTATACAAATTTATATATGGTAAGTTATTTAGATGCCTAATGTGGCTATGTATTTCCATCTATTTTCCCTTTTTTTTCATTTTTCATGTTAGTTTTTACGAGAAAATGGTATTAAATCAATAAATGTAAATGATATTTACAATATTTTACCATCGCACTTCACAAAATCTAGTTCTGATATGACAAAAAATATTTTTTAATAGGTGCCATGAATTAATCACTCCAAATATTGTATTTGGACGACATTTTAGAAGTCAAGATGAAAATGAAGAAGCAGAACGTCCGCACGCTATCCCTAGTTGTGTGTACATTTACATATTTGCTAATTGGGGCTGCTGTATTTGATGCTTTGGAGTCGGAGACAGAAAGCAAACGATGGGAAATCCTCTCTGGTATGTTCCACGTTTATAATAGTTCATTATACCCATTGTATCACACTGCCAGTCCAGGGTAATTGCCACACCACCATTTATTTGTAAGAAATATTGTTTCTCTATGTCATACTATGTGATTTTTACAATGCATAGAAATTTAAAATTATTGCACACCAGCCAAAGAAAATAAACAACTCTATTCTCCTGGCTGTTAGCTCCCACATCTTCACATTTGTCTTGGACTGCAGTGGAGTACTATTGATTCCATTCCTTCTTCACTCCCAGCGAGCTTCGCTCCATAGAAGGATTTAATATTTTGAATATTTGGGTTATTTCAGAGATTAGGTCAGGTCTCATCCGCAAATACAACATAACTTCAGAAGACTACCATATGATTGAGATAGTAATAATTGAAAACAAGCCGCACAAGGCTGGCCCGCAGTGGAAGTTTGCCGGAGCATTCTATTTTGCCACGGTCGTGTTGGCCATGATTGGGTACGGTCACTCTACACCCGTCACTGTTGGAGGGAAAGCATTTTGTATGGCTTATGCAATGGTACGTTATAATTTTTAAAAGCCTTTTTGTTAATAAGTTAGTGAACTAGCCAATAGTAGACATTTTACACAAGTAACTCAAGTTGTACCATCAGTTCACCAAGCCGCATCATATTCAGACGTAACTATGGAATGTCTTCTTCTTCATCTTAGTGGTGGCTACAGAATGGAATGTCTCATGTGCCTGTAATTTCACTGGCAACTTCATGTTATTCCTTCACACTCAATGGCTGTACAGATATGGATGAAATTTGATACTTATATAGCTTATATCCTGGATTAACACATAGGCTACTTTTGATCCCGGAAAAATGCTGTGTTCCCTCGGGATTATCAAATGTATAAAAATTTATTTACCGGTGGACGCGGCTAGTACACAATAATAGAAGGAGGATAATTATTTTTTCAGGTGGGCATACCATTAGGTCTGGTTATGTTCCAAAGTATAGGTGAGAGACTGAATAAATTTGCATCAGTTGTAATAAGACGGGCTAAGTGCTACCTTCGCTGTGCTACCACTGAAGCTACTGAAATGAATCTGATGCTCGCTACCGGCTTGCTATCATCCATTATCATAACTACAGGTAAATGTAAACCTGTACTAATCTTTTTTGTAATAGTTTCTGAACGAGCAGATGGCCCACCTGGTGTTGAGTGATCACATCTGCCCATAACAAGTAACCACTTGGGTCCTCCCTTACTTAGCGTCTTGCTACCCAGTTTCCTACTTATGCGCCCGAAACTCAGACATGTCGGTGGAATGTCTCATTTGTCTGTATTTTGCCACCTGGTGTCAAGTGGTAACCGCTGCCCGTAATAAGTAATACGAATTGGGTCCCCAACTTAGTTAAGATAAGATCCAAGCATCTCACTAGAATTATAAATGCGAAAGTTTGGATGGATAGATATTTATTAATCACGGCTGAACGGATCTGGATGAAATTTGGCAAAGAGATAGATTATATTCTGGAATAGCACATAGGCCACTATTTATCCCGGAGAAGTGCAGTGTTCCCTTGGGATAACTTAATCACCTTGGGAAGCAGCTAGTACTGTATATTATAATAGCTGACCATTTGCTTCATCCATTCGTTTAGGTATCATCAACTCTTCTTGTATTTCAAGACTTAGAGATTTGCTTAAGTTGACTGTATAGAAATGATACAAACACATTATGTTTGCAGGCGCTTGGGTATTCTCGGAGTACGAAGGCTGGGACTACTTCGACGCGTTCTATTACTGCTTCGTGACACTGACTACCATCGGATTCGGAGACTATGTAGCTCTACAGGTAAATATATAAGCACCTGGGACATTACACTTTCACTCAAGTCGCGTCGCATGCGCTGGCAATTCTGATACGTGTAGGTGGAACGTCTCGTGTAGTTGTAATTTCACCAGCATCCCATTAAGTTACGGCAATATATTTTAAAACAATGTCCTCAGAATGACCAGGCTCTCACCAGCAAGCCGGGCTATGTGGCCCTCAGTTTGGTGTTCATACTGTTCGGGCTAGCGGTGGTCGCGGCTAGCATCAATTTGCTGGTGCTCCGATTCATGACTATGTAAGTTTTTTCATTTAAGTTTACTTGCTTATGAATGTGTGCTCCGAACTGATAACTTGATTTGCATGTCGTTTGAACTTGTTGTGCCTTGAAGAACTTAATTTTTGCTAATTGTATATTAACGAATAATTCTATTCGAGTCACTGGTTCTCTCGAACCGGTGTGGTGAAAGGATTTTAAGTGCATCTCAAAGTGGCTCCTTTCGTGCACTAAAATCATGCACCAATAATTAAATTGATTTGAAGAAATAATTTTATATTATTTCATATATAAAGATTAGTAGGCGAGTCCGCAACTTCGTCTACGTGTTATCTATATTCTTGATATATTTGTTGATTAGACGACTCTAGTCCTCATGGCCTCAATTGAACCCGTGCCAAGCCGGGGCGGGTCGCTAGTAGAAGGTAAATAGTAAATGCTGCATTTATATCTAGGCAAGCTGAGGAAGCGGCCAGAGATGAAGAAGGTGACGACTCATCACTTATACCAGTCGACATTGGGTACTTCGGCCGCGGGCGTTTGCACGACGACCAAGCATCGGTAAGTTCTAATAAGTATTTTGTTGGAAATTTTCAAAACAAGCTTTTATAATAAAATATTTGACTCCTAAACCCATAGTACTATTCAAGACAAATCCAACAAGCCCAAAAACGATGGAGTTATTCCGCCATCTTAGGCGGTCCGCCATATTTGATTTAGAGTGAAGTCAGTTTATTTTTCGTATTCTTCTCAGCAAACCCTTTCATTTGATACCCATGTCATCGGAGTGCATAAAGAAAACCAGTAGGCCAACATGGATGGTCCGCCATATTGGATTTAGAACGACGTCTTTTAGTTAACCATCCATTGTCATCCAAACTAAACGTGTATGCAAAATTTCAGCTCAGTCGGTTGAGGATAACTGCTATAAAATTCAGTTGCAAGATTTGACCCTAACAAACATTGCAAGTTAAATAAAGGGCTTTTATAACACAAAACCACTTCCAGTGTGAAAATCAATTATATAAATTTATTATTACTTTATCTCATCACTCAATGTCCATTATTTTAGAATTCTGTGAGTAAAATTGCGTTACTTCATAAAATCATCTGGGTAATGTACGGCGGCGCCGATTAGTTTCGTCTTTGCAACTAGATGGCGCTGCTAAAAGTTGTCTGCCGCTGAATCGCGCTGACGAAAACGCACGGCTTTTAACCACCTGCCTCGGCATATCTCACTACGGTATCGCTTCTCGGCCTTTTGGCTAAGATCAAAGTGTAGTATCTGTTCTTTTCAGCTTAATATCTGAAAGTTCCCTCACTGAGGGACCAGTATATTAAACTGATTTTTGTAAAGCGACGGGATGTTCGGAGCTCGCTCCACTCCCGTCACGGGTCGGCCCGGCATTGCAGTGCCGCCGGGATCGGCCCACCAGAAAACATTTAAACATTAAATAACAAATTCACCCTTTATTACGGGCTAATTTGTACCTAGAATGTGTGTCTGTGTGCACATGTAATGTGGTGCGCGGGCCGTGAGTTCGATTCCTAATCTTAACTATAATATTATCGGTATGACGCACATAGGATTTTGTCTCATTCTGGGTATATTATTATATAAAAGCATCTTCTATCAGTTATATAAATCCGATTCCGATACTACAAGCTATGCTAGAATGGCGGTGTCTGAAATGTCCACGAATATTTAATTATAGAACTTTGTTCTTGATAGGGATATTTTATGTGGGTTTAGAGGTTATCAGGAATCACTAGTCATTGATATGGAGAAATTAGTCAGGGTCACTTTCTGTATTTGAAATCGAAACGTTGACCGCTTTGGATTACACTCAGTACATTTACTGCTTGACATAATGGTTATACAGGATGTCCGGTAATGAATGGATAACCTTGAAATGGGTCTTAGTAAAACTATTGGGCATTCGAAAAAAATATCAAATAAAAAAAGACCAAGTAGTATCAAAGATATGTATTTCCAGGACACCTGTATAGTAATTGTTTTACATTATGCTTGACCTCCTTTAGGGGATTGCTCGTGGAAACAATATAGACGAGATAAAGTCAGCGGTCCTTGCTTTCCCATGATCAACCTATCTAACATTTTGATACTGTAAATTACCAAAATCCTTTACAGGAGGCGTAAATGCACATTATTGTTGTGTCGCAGCTATAGTATGCACCGCATTGTTGTGTCGCAGGTATGTTCCTGCAACTGTCTGGGCAACAAGCAGTGCGAGGGCGGCGCGCTGCTGCCGATGCAGCGGAGCGTCTCCATGGAGAACGAGCTCATCGAGCGGGCTTCCGTATAAACAACAATACATACTAACCTTAACAATACTATGTTCTTCATTTTAGTTTCATGACTACATATCCTACTATTATAAACGTGAAAGTTTGTATGGATGTTTGTTACTCTTTCACGCTCAAACGGCTGAATGGATTTGGATGAATTTTGGTACCGAGATAGCTTGTATCCTGGATTAACACATAAGCCACTTTGATACCGCGGCTTTGTTCGCGTTAATGTTGATTTTCTGAAACAATTCTGGTTGTCGATCGGTACAAAATATTATTCATTAATTTTTTTTAACCGTGTCCATCTATCTATAGGTACTAAAAATTAACATAGGTAATCAATTCAGCGGTTTAGGCGTGAAAGCGTAACAAAGAAACAAGCAAACTCAATTTCGCATTTATATTATTAGTATACTTTATAACGTATTTGCCTAGGCATTCTCTCAGGTAATTTGTGAAATTATAATTTATACATACCCAAATGTTTGGTGGCGTCCCATAGCTATTGGATTGCGAACTTAACGGGGCCTTCCCGCTTGGCGTGATAGGCGTGAAGCTTATCACGCGAGCATTGTAAATACTTGATGTATGCAATAATTAGATATAGGTACCCTATCTAGTCCTAGTGTTTAATGAAAATAGTATTTTAAATATTCTCAGTATTGTGACTTGTGATGCCAGCTCTAAGTTAGAATTAAATATTGTATTTGTGTCTAGATAAGTATAAGTCTCATACGGTTTTTGTATGCATTTGCGTATTTAGGATTTATCATGATAACATTATATACTTAGATAATATGTATACATATTGACAGATATAATAGTTTTGGTATATAATTTAGTCCTGAAAACTCTATTAAACGAAATGAAACGTGAATAAACTTTTAACACCATAAAATGAAGTGAAACTACATGAGTGAATCTACTTCTACTCAGTTCCACATTAATTACAGTGGACTCCCGGTAATCCGACAAACATTTTGCAGGGCACCATCGAACTATCAGATTTGTCGGATTATAGAGTACTGCCTAAGCCCCCTATAGTCCGGATTTTTTACAAAAGAGTACCTTGTAATCCGACAAATTACAGATCCAATGATAAGATTCTATATGTTATATGTACTCTGAAGTACAAATCATACTTCATTATGTATGTCAAATTTAGCAAATTAACACAATAGAGAGCTTACGTTTTATTATAAAATTAACGTCGTTAATGCTATTATATTATTGTACATGCATTAGCGAAGATTGTCAAAAAATATTGAATAATAAATGTTTGAATAATAAATGTTGGATTACCGGGGGTGCCGGATTAGACAGGGGCGGATTACCGGGGGTCCATTGTATTGCAATGTACCGTCAGCAATGTGCCAAATTATGTGCCAATTGGTAAATAATTAATAGAATAAATAGTTTTAGCATTAGTGAGTCATCGTGTGTAGAATCGTTGAAATGTTCGTGGGTGGAGAAGGCCCCCGACATGGTAAAGCCAGAGGCGAAAGAACGTACTGTCGTAAGGTTGGTTATATTATAGGCCAAAAGCATAGTATTAATGTACTGTAGTCTGCAAAATATTGCATTAAGTCGTTTATTTAGTTTTAAGAACGACGTTCTGTGATATGATTTGGAATTCATAAGTGTTTGATGTTGTGTACACGTAGTTTTAATATGTCTACATACATACTTTAGTATTATGCACTTAAGTTAGCACTTATTTTCGGCTCAGGTACAAATTTTAACATAATTACTGATGCTCGGTTTCACTTACCCCTTGTTTTACCTATTGCTGAACACTCGAACCTTTAATTTCCTTTCAGTTTAACAGGCTCTCCCTTTTACATGTTTTTTTTTCTGGCTCTCTCGAACTGGCGATCAAAGTGCGCCTCACAGAGGCTCCTTTCATGCATTTATATACGCTACAAAAAGGTTTCTTCTCAGGAGGTTATAATACCAAAAAATATTCTTGGGGTCAAACATTTTTGGGTCTCTGGAAAATGGGATTACATTTTTCGCTCTGATCCAGTCTGTTTCCAATTAGTATTTTGAATATAATCCCTTGTTACTAACTTCAATGCACTATCCCTTTGCCATTACTAGACTTGCCTTAGGTGACATTTTAATATGTGAATGTTAGTGAGACCGGACATTTTAATTTCTTCGCTCAGTGTTGAATATTTAGAATTGAAAATTGTTGAGTAGGTATGATATAATAAATATTACAGGTGTTATATATAATATTATGTAGCAATGGATAGTGATATTGTACAAAATAAATGTTTTTATACTATTTTGGTTTTCCTTAATGATTGAAAATGTCCTTGTTTTTCAATAGTCAAGTTCTTCATACGGTTAAAAAAGGCAATTTTGAACTTAGAATAAGTGTAGGTAATTACATTTCATTTTAAATTCGGTCGATTTATAGTTTTATAAATTTATATTTGACGATTGAAAAACCAGGCCTTATGACTTTTCATATTATTTTTTATCAATTAGATTGGGACATTCTCCTATAAAATTACAAATTTTAGTATTTCCTTACCAATATCGTGTTTTTAGAAATTTTATCTTAGCCAAAACTAGGAATCATACTTTTGTTTTCACAAAAACGTTTTCCTATTTTGTTTCATAACAGTATCATAACATTTCTTGGAACTGAATGTCGATTGACCTGAAAAGTCAAAAGAACTTGATTTCCATAGATTTCAAAAAGGAGAAAAGCAGCTTCAAATACATCAAAAAGTCAACAAGTCTTATTCAAAGGTCACGCGTTTTGGTAACTTTCAAAATCTTCTTGGTAAATTTCACGCTGTTAAACCCTATCCAACCATCCATGGGGAAACAGACAAGAAACCCTTAAAGGAGGAATTACTTTTTTACCTAATCTATCATCTATGCAAGTGGCAAATAAATCTCATCATGCTGTCTAACAGTAATTTAAAATATTTAGTCAATCAAGATGTTATTTTATCTCCATACTCAACTATTGACTAAGGCATTATCTGGAGGCACTGACCTATAAGTAATTACTAATTACTTAGTTACCTTTAAATAGGGCTCCTAATTAAGTGAGGTGTCATTTACACAATGTTTTCGTATACAGTCTTGGTTTACTGTGCGTCACTTTTGTATACAGAAGCTTTGTTTTTTAAGTCTCAGGACACAGGTTTCGACGCTGTGAGGAAAGCACCACGATGTAAGTTCTCTGTTATATATATTTTAAATAAGGGACATTTCCCACAGCGCCATCTAGCCTCAAAATAAGCTAAGCATAGTTTGTCATGGGAACCAGACAACTGATATAATACTTATATACTTTTTTTAAATACATACATATATTATCTATTAACACCCAGACACGAAAAACATATATATTCGTCACACAAATATTTGCCCCGGGTGGGAATCGAACCCACGACCTACAGCGCAGAAGGCAGGGTTACTACCAGCTATGCTTAGCTTAACTGGGCCTAGATGGCGCTGTGTGAAATATCCACCAATATTTATCATTTATATCAGGGAACATGCCATGGCTGTGGATGGGCGTTTATTGCAACGGGTGTCCGCCGCGCGGCTGTGAAGACGACGAGGCTGTCATACACGGATACTGCTGCGGCTGCGCTTATCCTTTGGGTAAATATATAATAAATAAATATTGGTGAACATTTCTCACAGCGCCATCTAGCCCCAAAGTAAGCTAAGCATAGCTTGTATCATGGGAACCAGACAACTGATATACTTTTTTGGTAAATGCGATGCGAATACTGAATTACTATCCGTTTCATCTCTACTACTAATGGTCTAAACTATGGTCAACCAAACACACTGTCTGATATGTGTTAGTTTGTCCACCGATGGGGACGTCCTTGGTGGCAGACGGTAATAATTCGTTACTGTGGTTGCCGGTGAAATTCCAGGCAATTGAGACATTCCACTTTCACGTCTCAGTTACGGGGGCATACCATGCCACTTGGGTCATGTTCTACCTTAGTAGGACCCAAGTCGTATTGCTTGTAATGGCCAGAGGTTACTTAACACCAAGTGATCCATCTGCTCGTTTCCTAACTTAACCACGGGTGGTGTTTGTGTGATAGATCGTCTGCCGGTCGCGTGTCCCGAGTTCCTGCAGTGCCCGCTCAACCTGCACGGACTGTGCCACGACTACGAGTATATGATGAGATGCTGTTGCTGACAAAACTCAACTCTAATCCATTCAGATAAGGTGGAGAATAAATATTGGTGGACATTTCACACAGCGACATCTAGCCCCGAACTAAACAGAGCTTGTCACTTAAATGTTTTTTTTTGTGTTGGTTTTAATATCAACTCTCAAAGAGAAGCATCTAATTTCTTTACACAAATGTTTGTCCTGGTTGGGAATCGATCCCATGACCTACAGTGGCGCAGATTTATTACCGAGCTGAGGCAGAGTAGATTCGCGCATTTTAGCAGATGTCATATTGGTGATTATGTTGTAACCAAATAAATTTTAAAGGTACATGCCTCTTTTTGTTCGTAGGTCAACCAAAATACTGTTTTCTCACCTCTCTTCAAGCTTTCTCCTGTCATAAGTTATTAAGTATTATAAATGCGAAATTTTAGTACGATGGGTGTTTGATAGAACAGATCTGGATGAAATTTGACAAAGAGATAGATTATAGTCTGTAATAGCATAGACTTAGGCTACTTTATAATCCCAGAAGTGTTCCAGTCTTTCTGTTGGATGATTTATTCACCGCGGGTAACAGCTAGTACTGTGTAATGTGTGGCACCTTTAATATTTCTATATATACTAGTTAGAATAGGGAACAAATAGGTTTGTAAAATAAAACATCCTTCCTATAGCATACTGTTTTAATTTCTAAATACCCTCGATACAGAACAGGTGTTAGCGGACTTGATTTAAGTAAACTTAACTTGAATAGTACAAAAATAACGCTAATAAGTAGGGTTATTATAACATCAAATCTTTTATAAGGATCCAACATTTCAAACACTAGAAGAAATCGAGACGAAGAAAATATCAGACTCCACTGTTTAAAATATTGGATCGCAAGTTTAAAAGTTTCAAAACTATCACAATTTACGGTGATAATCGTTACAATTGTCTTTAACGAATACATGTTCCCGCTCGATTGTATTCGTTGGCTACACAAGTTTACTATAATTACGAACTAACTCCAAGGCCAATTAGCTATATCTACAATTTTGTGTAACGTAGAATATAGAAAACACAAAATATGTTCGACATAGCACAACCCTCCGCTCGAGATAATTGTACATACAGAATAAACACCCAGTGCATACGAATTTGTATAACCATACGTGAAACGGAAATTATATTAAACATAAGCTGGAATTAAACGTAAAAAAAAATTAGCCTACGCTCATAATGGACAGTATTTAGAGAACGATCATGTATTTAAACTTACGGTGAGGATTCGCACAGTTTACATAGTATCCTACAATCTACCACACGAACTCGCGTTTGGATAGTTAGTACCGCGCTGTGACAGTACATTTTCATTCTCGTGTTTCGTTATATTCGCGCGCGTATTTCCGTTTCACTCGAACCGTACATTTCCAAGGCAGTGTGTCACTAAGCCAAACAAGAAAACAAGCGTATTATGATACTGTGCGAAAACTCACAATTAGCTACGACCTACCCTCAACCCGACGCATTTTATTTTACGCTTTATACAATGGTAATAAAGTTCAGATTACTGTTTCAATAATTGAGTCCAGGAATTTATCTTCTACTGCCATTGCACAAGTCGCAGTTTTCATTGAAATGCCACATCTTGAGTTATGAGTACGACAAAACGCTCGTTCGACCGCGCCGTTAGAAAACGCCGTTCGACCGCACCGTTAGAAAACGCCGTTCGACTTCAATCGTTTGCTGACCGGCTCGTGTTTTGGAAACATCACGAAGTTAACCTACGATATAGATAATCATTATATATAAGCACTGTATAAATATACACCATCCATTTCACCGTTTGCGTCTGCGCCATTGTGCAGCGCACGCGGATAAGTTGCGGGGCTTGGGCGTGAATCAATAATTGATGCCTCACGTACAGCGTACCGCCATTCCTGATGTAGTAAATGAGCATATGCCCAACTGCTTGTAGTAAATGAGCATACGCCCAAGTACTTGTAGTAAATGAGCATACGCCCAAGTACTTGTAGTAAATGAGCATACGCCCAAGTACTTGTAGTAAATGAGCATACGCCCAAGTACTAAAAGGTTTATCGAACTGACCGCGCACTGACAAGCAATAACAAACTCTATACATATCCGTAAAATTTTAAATTAGGGTATAGCAGCAGAGAAGATGGTATCTGGTAAGAGCAGAGTTACGAGAAATTAGACTTAGGCCAGAATACATCGATTTATTTAAACAGTGTCCAACCGAGACTTTATCAGTAATTTTCCTTTACCCGCTATACTAAACTAGAGCTAAAATACTTTATAGATGCTCTTTAATATATTCGGCCTAAGCATTTCCGAGAGTTGAAAGAGCATTATGAATTGGTTAGAATATATGCTGTATTGCAGTGTCAAGGTTTTACGTCGCGGTCGGTTCGAATGTATTGGAAGATAAGCGACAATAGCAGCGGTTGCGACGTGTTGGTGACGTCACACAGGCGCGGGCATGCGACGTATTGGTGACGTCACACAGGCGCGGATATGCGACGTGTTGGTGACGTCACACAGGGCGGAGGAGGGTGCGTTGAGTGTGTGGTGGGCGGTGGAGGCCGGCGCCCGCGAGCCCGCTCCTTGCGTTATGCCGCGAACCTGGAGGAACAAAACATCGTACTTTTTATGTGATTCAGTTACGTTACGAGCAGATGGCCCCTCCGCTGTGAAGTGGTAACCTCTGCCCATAACAAGCAATCCGACTTTGGTTCGCCACTAATCAGGTACACGACCGAAGTCTCATCCTTAAATATAGATAGATAGATCTTCATTGTACACCAAAGAAAGAAAAAAATTACAAAGAAAATAAATTATAAAATATTATATAGGTAGACGCAGAATGGGCGGCATTATCACAGAAAGTGATCTCTTTCATGCAATTTTTTTTTTTTTTTTTTTTTTTTTTTTTATTTATTTATTTTCAGACAATTAAAAATCCAATAGTATTAGTAACACAAAATAAAATAAAATAAAATCAACTTAAAACTAATGTTAGTACTTAATAACTAAAAGGGAGTTCGTCCTCTGTATGAGCTTCCATACCAGAGGCGAATCAAATTGAGATGCAATTGCGTTTAGGATGCTGTTGGTGCTTGTGCGAAGTCTGCTCAGCAGTGAGGCAGTCTTTTTCCGCCACACAGCGTCAAAGCCATCTGTGCGCGCCTCCGCAAACATAGTGGAAGCGCTGCAGAAGCGCGGTAGCCGCAACAGCGCCCTAAACGCGTTATTGTACTGGATTCGCAGAGCATTGTAAGCCCTCTGAGTATAGTTGAACCACAGACTCGCTGAGTACAGTGATGTACAGTATGCCTTGAATAAAGTAACTTTCACGGCATCTGTACATCGAGCGAATCTGCGGGCCAACATATTCGCCCGGACTGACAATGCTCTGCGTTCCCTCTCCATATCAGCGTCATCTCGCAGATGATCGGTTAATAAGTGCCCCAGGTATTTAAACTGGTACACTCTTTTGAGCTGAGTGCCATTTAATGTAACAGGCGGAATAAATGCGGGGCACTTAGTACCCGCTTTGAAAACCATAAATTCTGATTTATTGGCATTATAGTGAAGGCCGTGTGATGCCGCGTATGACTCGCATACAGCAAGTAGTTTGCGCAAAGCACTGATCGAGGGAGCAATGATATACTTCAGAGATAGGAGAAAAACTGTATTTATTAAGGTTAATTATATTATAGTTTTTATTTTTCAACCTAAAAAGGTTACTGTTAGTAGACAAACTGCCTCGGAAACTCCCTTTTAGGGTATCCCGAAGGGCCTTAAGAGAACGCTCGTGATTTTCAGTGTTGGTGTGGTGTAGTGTGGGGGGCGCTTAGTGCGATGGTGGTGGTGGGGGGGGGGGGGGCAGTTAGTGTGGTGGTGGGGGGGGGGGGGGGCAGTAAGTGTGGTGGTGGGGGCGGCAGTTAGTGCGGTGGTGGGGGCGGCAGTTAGTGCGGTGGTGGGGGGGGCAGTTAGTGTGGTGGTGTTGGGGTGGGTTAGTGTGGTGTTGGTGGGGGGCAGTTAGTGTGGGGGTAGTGTGTTGATGTGGGGGTAAGGTGTGTGTGTGTGTGGGTGGGGGGGATGTGGGGTAAGGTGTGTGTGTTTGCGTGTGTGTGGGTGGGGGGGTGTGTAGGGTAAGGGGTGTGTGTGTTGGTTACTGACCGTGGTGTGCTGACTCGCACTGTTGCATTCAGCAGCACGAGGACTTGCCGGTGTCGATGGGGTGCCCCTGGTCGATCTTGACCTGTCCGCCGACGGGCGCGGCGCCGGTGGAGGGCGGGCCCACGCGCGCCTTGATCTCCGCCGCCATTGTCATGAACGCCTGCTCGACGTTCGTAGAGTTCTTGGCCGACGTCTCCAGGAACGGTATGCCCAGCTGTTCCGCGTATTGCTGGACAAATGTAACATGACACATAAATATTGTTGGATATATTAAAATTATGCACCTGATATATAATGGACTGTAACTGGATATATTTAAAATACCTCAAAAGCGCAAGATCGTAACGAGTGGAAGGGGATTAGGGAGGCCTGTGCCCTGCAGTGGGACGATGCAGGCTGATATTAATAATAAACAAGATTTACTCGAAGTGTTTCATCTTTTTGTGTGGATATCATGACTCTCGCCAAGTTCGTCCGAGGAAGTACTGCCACCATGACCATTTCTGCCGCCAAGCGGTAACGGCGTTATGGTGTTCCGGTTATAAAGGTGTGGTTGCCAAATTACAGTCACATGAGACACACCTACACGTCTCAGAGTTACGGGCATATACGATGTAACTTGGGTTTAGTCGTACCTAGTAGGGGAGGACCCAAGTCGCATCGGTTGTTATGGGTCTAGGTTACCACTTAACACCAGGTGGGCCGCCGGCTCTTTCCGTAACTGTATTAATAAAAAAAAAACGCATAAACAAGAGAAATATTATTGACGACCTACAAGTGTGCTGGTCGTGTGACACGATAACCATTCGCGAGATAGTTGGGGTAGGTCACACCGCGCCGGCCAATTACCTATGTAGGGCAAATATAATGTGGATGGGAATGCATGCATCGAACATGAAATCAGTGGTAATTTACTTCCTTTTGCGTGTTTATTTATTACCGATTCGTCAATTGAATAAAATAAAAATAAAATTTATTGATAGCTTGCGATATCTAAACTAATATTATAAAGAGGAAACATTTGTGTTTTTGTATGTATGTTTGTAATGTTTTCACACAAAAACTACTGGACCGATTTCAAAAATTTTTTCATCATTAGAAAGCTGCATCTTCACTGAGTGACATAAGCTATATTAAATTTTCAAAAAAAAAACACATAGGCTACTTTGATCCTGGAAAAGAGCATTGTTCCCGTGGGATTACTTATTCACCGCGGGTAACACCGCAGGGCGCAGTTAGTATATTATATTATTTACTTATCTATACTCTGCGCAGCAAAACGAAAAACAGACTTCATCGCAAATGAACGAGAATAATTCCTCGTTATCTCGTACTTGAATATCATATTCGTTCCAGTCATTTTAATTTAAAAACCAAACTACTGAATCCATTTTGATTACAATTTTATGGGACCAATCTAAAAGTATAACCATCAAAGAAAAAAAAGAATTTTCCAAATGGGTTTTGAAATACTTAAGATAGTAGTAGTAAGTAACAAACATAAAAAAAATACAATCGAAATGAGAACTTCCTCCTTTTTCTTAAGTCGGTTAAAATATTTCACTCAAGGCGACCGTGTGGTTTTACTGCGTCGAAGTTAATATTCAAATCGACCGAATACACTTTCAAAGTTGCCTTATCTGTCATCGAATCGTGACACAGGTTATGCAAACCAGACACGATGAATCAATTAGGCCCAAAGTGTTACGTATAGATAATAGAAAGTATAATAAAGATCTTTCCGGGCTTCTCCAAACGAGAAATATAAAATAAATAAATAACAAATGTTGGTGGACATTTCACACAGCACCATCAAGCCTCAAAGTAAGCTAAGTAAATAGCTTGTATCATGGAAACCAGACAACTGATATAATAATTAAATATCTTTTCTTATAAAAATACACGAATACATATTAATACAATGGGAATCGAACCCACGACTTACAGCGCAAGGCAGGGTTACTACCACCTGAGCGATGAGGCCAGTCAAAGTAGTATACTAAACAAAAAAGCGAACAGCATAATATTTTAATAAAAATTGTTGGACGGTATAACTTGTTTTTTTAGATGAATTCTACAACACGATATATGTGAATTTTTGTAACTATATAGGTAAATTATCACTGTCGGGCACAAACAGAGAAATTCAACGATGGTTTGAGTATAGGTTGTCGGTGGAAAGGATTTTAAGTGCGCCTCAAAGAGGCTCCTTTCGTGAACTTGACACATGTCTTCAAATTTCTGGTTCCAGAACAAGTCGGTTACCTCACGATATCTTCACTTGTCTTTGATAAATTTGTGTGCGCAATACCACGTTCTTAAAACGGTGAAGGAAAACAACGCGAGGAAACCGACATGTCCTAGAACTAAGAATTCGAAGACACGTGTCAAGTGCACGAAATAAATAAATAAATATTGGTGGACATTTCACACAGCGCCATCTAACTCCAAACTAAGCATAGCTTGTTATATGAAAACCAGATGACTGATAGATTACATAATATACTTTTTTTTTGTAAATACATACATATAAATACATATTAACACCCAGATACAGAACAAACATCAATGCGCTTCACATAAATGTTTGTCCTGGTAGGAATCGAATCCACGACCTACAGCTCAGAACGTAGAGTTACCAACCAACTGAGCTGCGAGGTCAGTCGAACGAAAGAAGCCTCCTTGGGGCGCACTTAAAATCTTTTCACCGCACTGGCTCGAGAGAACCGAATAGAACTAATAGATACAATAGAAGAACTCACATTAGCCGTGGTGTAGTCGACCACCTTCTTGGTGGTGAGATCACACTTGTTGCCCACTAGCAGTTTGTTCACGTTGTCGCAAGCGTAGCGGTCGATCTCCTCCAGCCACTGCTTCACGTTGCTGAACGAGTCCTGATACAAACATTTTTACTAATAAACTACCTGTTGCCCGCGACTTCGTCAGCGTGGAATACGGTATAACCACGCACCCCCTAAAAAAAAATTAGCAGCTACTTTTTAACCTGGCCCCAGGCGAGTGAAGGCACGAGCAGGAGCTAGTAAAATCTGAATTAATCCATGTCGTTAAACATTCAAGCCATCAGCGTAAGTGATACATTAATTCATTGTTTACCATTTGGGCAGAGATGTTTATGCTGGCTCGTTGCCAGCTTCCTAAACTCATTGCTTATGCTGAGAATTTTAATGAACAGTTATGTTCTGAAGATAATATGCTTGTTGAGTGTGAGGTGATCGTTAATCATATATTAGATAGGTAAGTAACAAACTAGTGTCCGGAGTCAACAGGTTTCCTAGCTCAGCCTATGTTACACTCGCGAGCAGTGCAACGCTGATATTCTGCTAGGGCCTTGATGAAGTGGGTAATGACGTTTGTATCATGGAAAAGTGCAGTGTTCCCATGGGATGACTCATTTACCATGAATATATATATAAATATACATATACACATATTTAAGCGATAACATCAAGGGGGTGCAGCAAACATTTGATAATATATAATACACCCAGACACAGAACAAACATCTATGTTCATCACACCAATGTTTGTCCTTGGTGGGAATCGAACACACAACCTACAGAAGGCAGCATTACTACCAACTGAGCTATGAGGCTAGCCAAAATATATAAGTTATTATGAGTGAAAGACTTTATAATATTCTATTTTATATTTGTTTTCACTTTAAAAAAATCTTAATAAATGAGGTAGCTATGTTGGTCGGTAGCTTTAGCTGGTTTGAACAGAAATCTGCCATTAAAGCACTAAGGTTTATAACAAGAACAATTTGTATTTACTTATGACTTTAATAAAATGAGGTAGCTAATTCTTGGTTTGCATTTGTCATCACATCTAAGTTAAGCATTCTGAGTAGATAAGCAATGGTTACTTTGCTAAATAACTTATTCTAGGCTTATCTTATTCATGAGCTACTGAAGAATGACCCGTATATTTCCAAACAAAAGAAACATTCAGTCAATGTAAAATATTTGAAATGAACAATAGATTTCATTATTGATGTTTCAATGTTATTGTTTGTTTTTAAGTCTGTGATTTGAAAAAACAGCTGTTGTCTATATTTTTGACAAAGATAATTTATTAGTGTAGACTTGTATATTTTTTTAGTAACAATTATAAAAATGTTTGTTTCCCACTGCAAACATGGCTAAGTCAATTTTTGACCGGATGCCATTCAGTAACAGATATTAAAAGATCTTCTTAATAGCTACATGACAAATCGAAAATAAAGCCAAATACCAGCAGTCTCGTTCTATTTGACTATGAGAATAGCCAATCGCATACAACCATAGACAAAAGAACACAATTTTTTGAGATTATCTCAAATTTGTTTTGGCCTAACTAGCCCATTTTGCAATTGGATTACTCAAATATAGGTGAATTCTTCATACAGTGTTTAGGCAGTATGAGGAAATTCTGATCAGTCACAGAAATATTTCGGAGACCTATGATGCATGATTTTGTTTGTTAAGTGTTGAAGAAACAAATTATCAGCACAATATATTGATTATTAATTAAAATATTACTAAAGAATTTCTTTTATTTTTTATAAATATTAATATCTGTTTTCCTTTATAAGCCCATGGTACCATTTAGCACATTTTTCTAAGACTTATAAGTTCGGAATACTCCCATACTGGCTAGAAAAAAACATCACCTATACAGCACTTGCTAGCTAGTATATAGAATCATTAAGTCTCCAAAGAAACATGAGACGTAGGTGTGAAGCTTTGTTGATATCATACTACATATAGAAACAAGGGTCAAAGTTTTGTTTACCAGCATCTAGACATTTCTTTCCACAGACAGATTATATATTCTGAGCTTAACTGTATAAATAACAAGTACTAATGTAGGTATTTGTAGTGTAATATTATCCACTATGGACATTCCCTCATAACGAAATGCACCAACATCCTGTATTTCGTACTTCAGGGTATGTGTTTTGTTTCTCTCAATAGAAAACTGGTAATCAACATCTTCCTGAGCAATTAAATAGGGATACGTAAATTTGCATTCTTCCTTCATTTACTCCGCTAAGACTAGTGAAGAGTTTAAGAAACTCACCTGGTCTGTGCAATCATAAACAATGATGATTCCATGTGCACCTCTGTAGTATGACGATGTAATTGTTCTGAATCTCTCCTGTCCGGCTGTGTCCCATATTTGTAACTTTATTGTCTTTCCGTCTAACTCTACAGTCCTAATCTTAAAGTCCACACCGATGGTACTGATGTAACTCTCTGTGTATGTGTCATCGGCAAATCTCAGTAGAAGACAGGATTTTCCCACTCCGGAGTCACCGATCAACAGTAGTTTGAACAAGTAGTCGCTGAAATAGTAATGTCTGTGTTACTCACTGACCTGTTGGGCAGGCTATATTTATTAAGTTACTACAATCAAGGCAACAAAGAACTACACGCGTCATTACACTTCTACAGAGATAAATACATCACAAAAGAGGCGTATCTCGTTCTCCGTCCTTCCTTCGAACAAAGGAACATGCGCATATCTTATATCAACAGAGGCCATATGTTTCTGTGGAGAAGCCTGACACGGTTGAAAATCAAAGATATGCGCCATTCTTTAAAAAATACGTTTTGACTAAAACCCGATAGTACGTACGTACCACGAATGCGGAATGAGTCACCATGTTTATCGTAAACCACTTTTCAATTAGAAATTGACTAAATAAGATTAAATGGCGTGATTCAAGCTCACTCATTAAAATAAAACAGGTAAGTGTGCGAACACAATGAACGTGCAAAAACTAAAGATTACACATCCATCCTTGTATCAGAATCGTTTTATATGATATATCAATACTCACTATTCTGGATTCATATTTGTACAGTTTTTGTATTATTTCCGTAAACTATGATATTTCTGTACGTTTAAATGTAACTTTATTTCTTTATTTCAGGCACAAAACAGCAAAAAGTTTTAATATCTACAATACGTAGAACAATGGCCGCCGTCTGTAACACCCACTGACGTAAGTCAGAATTCAAACGAGAGGAGTGCCACTTGGCAGCACTAAAATGCGTTCATAATTAGAAATCGAGTTAAAAAAAACTATAATTGACTAGAATGAATTAACTAAAAAGTCAATAGCGTTGGTTATTCGGAAGGTAAACGATTTAAAGAATCCTTATATACTTAAAATGATTTATGATGCCAAATTACGCGTGGCGTTTACAAAAAAAATATGGAGTGTTCCATCGATGGTGTAATAAATGATATATATATATATATATATATATTATATATGTCAGTGGATTTTCAGTTAAAGTTAACATTTATTTACACGATTTCATTGATTTATATTTTTAACTAGCGATCCACCCCAGCTTCGCACGTTTAGCAGAGCATATACGAAAAAGAAGAGAGCGATCGTTTAAGTTATTTTAATAATAATATGTAACATGGTTCACGTTACATGTATAATACAATTATTATGTCATTGGTTCACTTCGGCATTTGAACCGGCCTCCGACCTCCGGACTGAAATCCGGGGTCAGTACCACTGGGCCATCACTACACTCGGCATGCAGATGACGGTAAAAATTAACTATTAAAATATATATTAAAAATTTGGTAGATATATCTATCTGCTTACTGGCAATACTGGCTTTCGACGTGTCAAAGCTCTTACGAATTCCTAATTGGTAGATATTAGTGAAAAATAAATAGTGCTACCATCTCCTCGATAAAAATCTTTTATTATGTACACGCATATAGAAACTAGACAAAAATATTGTGAAACATACACAATCAGAATATATTATCTACAACACTTAATTTATAAAATCATTTCTTGGAGTACAGCTAAAGGTATTTTCCATATGAACAAACTTCTATCCTTGTAGCCAGCAATAATCTGAAACAAAAAGTTACTTTACTTAAAATGTACCTAAAAGGGACGGCTAATATGTGATTCTCAATTCTCGATCACTAATCGATTATCGAATTGAATGCTAAGAAGTTTCACTTAAAAAATAAGAGTACTGAAGTACCGGGCAGATTATATATTTACAATTTACAACTCTCGCTTGTTCAGAGTCAAATGAGCGACATTATTCATAAGGGCGGTACAACAAACAGCACGCAACAATTTAATATAACGAAGGCAGTACAAGAAAATGTACTAAAGCACGCCACATTATTAACCCGTTTTGAGTTTATAGGCTGGACGTTTCGTCAATCGAGCGATGAATCTTCGACATACATTTGTGTTTTATTTCGTGCCCTGCACGGCGAGGCTGAGTGTACTGACCTTCGTGCCTTGCACGGCGAGGCTGAGTGTACTGACCTTCGTGCCTTGCACGGCGAGGCTGAGTGTACTGACCTTCGTGCCTTGCACGGCGAGGCTGAGTGCACTGACCTTCGTGCCTTGCACGGCGAGGCTGAGTGTACTGACCTTCGTGCCTTGCACGGCGAGGCTGAGTGTACTGACCTTCGTGCCTTGCACGGCGAGGCTGAGTGTACTGACCTTCGTGCCTTGCACGGCGAGGCTGAGTGTACTGACCTTCGTGCCTTGCACGGCGAGGCTGAGTGTACTGACCTTCGTGCCTTGCACGGCGAGGCTGAGCAGCATGAGGGCGGGGCCGCGCAGCTGCGCCAGCGGGCGCGTCGCGCCCTCGCGGTACACGTACACGGCGCCGTCGTAGCAGCCGGCGAACACCAGCCCGCCCGTCGCGCGCAGACACACCGCGCCCTTACCGCCCTCGTGTGCGTGCACGTGGGAACCACTCTACACACAAAATGATTACATTTGTTACATTGGTATAGCTGGCCGAGTGCGTGTTGAACCGCAGACCCCAATCTTTATCAAAACATTACTGTTTATATTGTGGACGATGGAGGACTATCTACCCACAACACAGGTATTGTAACCTAGGGTGGGGGATAGTGATACTTACATTGATTTAATTATCTAAATTGAACATATTATATACTAAACATTTATTTTATTTCAGAATTATTAATAATGTATTAAAAAAAATCAGGTGGCAAATTAATTATAAGAATTTATTATTGCGCAAAAGATTTGTGAAAGAATAAATTACTATTATTTTTAAAAAAAAGCAAACAACACACAAACAATTTGTACAAAATATAGGAAAAATTTGATTTGTCTGCTGTTTGAGTTTTAGTCGTCTCAACGAGTCTCGTTTTACGCACTTGAAAACGTGTCTTCTAATTTTTCTAGGACGTATCAGTTTCTCTATGTTTTCCGTCACAGATTTAAGAATGTGGTGTTATAGCAAAAAATCTCAGTGGGGAACGTCTGGATTTGAATAGGCGACCACCGAATTGAACCCAGTATTTGTGTGTGCCACAAGGCGACCACGTAGTTTTAACAAGTAACCAAGTATACTCACAGCATAATCAAACACGTGTATCTGATGAGTGCTCGTCCCACAGTACACCTTCCCGTCTTCGTACAGCAGCGAGTAGACGGTCATCTTGGGTCCCTCCAGCGTCCGAAGCAGAAGCCCCGTTTGGGCGTCCTTTATCGTGACGTTGTCGGATCGTGCGGCGACTAGCAGCACTTTGCGAGGGCCTTCCCTCATCGCCCGGAGGGCCAGGATCGATTGTTCCGAGAACTTCACTGTGCTCACCGGGATTAGCATGTTGTTCTAGAAGAAAAATAATAATAATGTGGCAATGTTACGGAACGAGCTGATGGCCCACCTGGTTATAAACGCCACCTGTGCAATAATCAAGTGTAAACAGTTCAGCGTTATTCAAGTTAAGGAAAATAGTGTATCTGATCTATCATGTAATTTTTTTTTCTATGTAATATTGATTATATTATCTTGAATGAATAATAAATAATAAAGGGTAATAAAATAAAATAAAAAGGTAATAAAATAATAAAGGGAAAATAAGATTGGCTAACGTTATTTCATTTCTGTTCTTTCTTTTTTTACAGCTCAAACTACGCTGATATATATAGCTTGTAGTATGGGGCCAGGTCTAGGTATATATTCTTGTAAATACATAGATATAAATATATATTAAACCAGACACAACAAATATATCGAAGTCTGTCCTGGTTGGGAATCGAACCCATGGCAGAACCACGTGTGCCATAGTAGTAACACGTACCTTGCACTCAAACTGTAGCACGAATCCGGTCCTAGTGCCGACGAACACGGTATCCCAGGCGCGGTCCATCGTCTGTATGGGGCTTAGCACGTTGCACTCTGGACCTTTCTCCAGACCCGTCTGATTACAAACCGACACATAAATCACACTTCACTTACAACTACTATTAGTCACAACCAGTGTGGTGGAAGGATTTAAGTGATCTTCAAAGAGGCTTCTTTCGTGCACTTGACACATGTCTCACGATATTTTCCCTCATTGAACGTGTATTGCACACATAAATCTTTCAAGCGAAAAAGCTCATTGGTGTTCGTTTGAATTTGAACCAGCGACCTCCTGAAGACCTTACCTACAAAAGATGTTTTAATAAGCTTGCAGTAGGGTGACCGCTAAGTATTTATCAGGCGTAACTAGTGCTTACTTCAATATAAATAAATAAATATTGGTGGACATTTCACACAGCGCCATCTCCAAAGTAACCCAAGCACAGCTTGTATCAAGGGAACCAGACCACTGATGTAATACTTATATACTTTTCTTTTCTAAATACATACATATAATACATATTGACACCCAGACACCGAACAAACACCAATGTTACAAATATCACACAAATGTTTGTCCTGGGTGGGAATCGAACCCACAAAACACACAAAACATCCTGTAATAGTATATTATGTAGTCATAAATGTAACATAGACCTAAGTACTCAATTGTTACAAGGATCGTGCTCGCGAAAAAAAAGGAATCCCTCCATTAGGGGTTTCTTGTCTGTTCTCCCCATGGAGGGTCGGATAGGGTTTGAACAGGCGTCAAACTTATCGATAAGTACGCGTGACCTTATGTTTTGATTATTGACGTTTCCAAGCCATTTCTTTATGAATTCTATGGAAATAAAGTTTTTGACTTTGACTTTGACTTCAATCTACAGTGTAGAAGGTAGGGTTACTACCAAATGAGCTATGAGGCCTGTCTGTGAATATGTAGTGATATTCTCAAAGAAGATATGAACACTTACTTCCAAGTCGTAGTATCGTATTCTGGAGTCGAGGGAACCTGTGTACACGGTGGTGCCATACTTCTCCTTCACGATGGTGAGGCAGGTGACGGCCAGGTTGGACCCTCGCATTGTGTTTATCAGTTGTCCTTCGTTGGAGAAGTGGTACACGTTACCATCCAGGCACGCAGCTAAGAATGCATTGTCTATGCACTGGAAATGAGATTATTAAATGGATTAAAAATTATGTGTGTATATGTGAGAATATGGACTGTGGAATATACAGTATTCATATACTGAATAGTAGATCATTTAGTTTAATTTTGGAGTGAATTACTTAGGAATGAGATATATATGGCCCACCTAAAGTTAAGCGATAACCTTTGCTTGTAACAACAACTTTGAGACATGAAGCTTGAACATCTCACATGCCTGTAATTTCACCAGATGGGTGTGGCTAACTTCTACGGATGAACATGGTACAATTTTTACTGCAGAAGTCATTCTTAACATGGCCGTGTAGCATTGAAGAACTGGTGAAGAGGATAATGCAATAGATGTGTATGAGTGGTTGGAACCTCTGGAATACACAAAATGCTCATAGGTTAGGTCATCAGATCAGCCAACCTTAAATTATACGTGCTGCAAAAGCAATACAAATACTTACTTCAACTGCCAACACGGAGTCACCGTTTCCTGTGACCATAACAGAATCTCTCTTCAGAGTATCATCGGTCGAGTAGTCATACAATTTACACTCTCCTTCGCTCACCTCAGGAGCTGTGTCTGCTGAAGATTGACTATTGTCTAGTATAATTTCCTCGGTGACTTGCAGCCTTCCGTTCACGTCTTTATCACCGGTTCTTACTTCATCCCCTATAACTATGTCCTCCGAAACGTCCATCATATCTATTTGGATGTCGTTTAAGATATCTTCAATCGCCTCGCCTTTTACTGGAGTGCCTTCAACTCCAGCTGCAGCAGCATCAAGAGTTTGGACCTTTTCTATTGACGAAGGGATCACCGGTTCACAGATTATCTGTTGATTAGCTTCTGTCATCACAGAATCGACAAATTGTTGTGTATTACATGATTTTGATTTTATGTATTCATCGATGTTCAAGCATTCTAATAGTACAGAGCATGGCTTTAAATCGTAAGATTTTAGATCCAAAACGAATGATTTTGATCTCACAGATTTCGTCTTTGATGATTTCTTCTTAGTTGATCTTGATGGCCTCTTTTTACTTCTTGAAGGAGTGCGTTCAAAATCATCGAGCGAGATGATTTCTTCAAGAGGCCTGTCGTCAGTAATAATTTGCTCCAAAAGGGATATGTTTGGAGTTTTCGCCTTCCTTTTACGAGTGGTAGGACTTTCCGATTTCTTCCGAGTTTTCTCCATAATCTTGTGGCGGCGATCCTTTTTCTCAAACGGAGGACTTTTGATAGGGGTGGACTCCAATGCAATCTGTTCCAGTTCCATCACTGGTAAGTTTGAGAAGTCTTCGGCGAAGGAATCTACTGAGCAATCGTCAGGATCAGTATTATCATGTTCCTCAGCCTCTAATGGGACATTCAGTACCGCCATGCCTAAAGCACTGCTACTATTTTTATTTTTATCATTCGTTTCCATCGAGTTGTACAATTTGAACTTTTCCTGTAATAGCATTTGAATTTCCATGTCTATTTCTTTCATCCTCTCTAACGGATTCTCAGATCTCTGCTCATTTTTCTCATTTTGAACTGGATCTGTTTGAGTACCTGAAGAATGTTTTTTTACCAATACTGTTTGGCATTCCTTGTTACGTAATTTTCTTATAACTTGGGTGCCCATATGCCGTTTGGTCAATTTACGGGCAAATGATGTTGTTGTGGGGATTACTGGCTTAATTACAACTGCTTCTGGGGATTTCGCAGCGGGAACAGAAGTTTGTGCAGATGTATTTTTATGAGACTGATGTGCATTTCCCTTCTTTGGTATCTCTGAAAACATATCTATAGTGGTAAGTTTAACTTTTTCAGACTTAGACGGCGTTTGGTCGACACTAGAACTACTGGTTTGATTTGGACTCAACATGGAATGACTATGATTTGAGTTATTCTTTTCTGTATCTGGTTTCGGTTCAGGTACCTTTGCTTTATGTGGTTCTTTTCTTTTTACATATTTATCTGAATATCCTTTATCTGTGAGTGAGTCTGTGTTTTTGCTATCTTTACATGATGGTGAAGGTTTATTTACATATAACATATTTAAGATTGATTTAGCAACTTGCTGACATTCAGAGTGAGAGCTTTTCTTTCGTTTTTCTTTACGATGCGACGGTTTCTGGTCAACTGACCGTTTCCGCGAGTTGGAGTGTTGGGCATACTTTCCACCAGAGTCACTTGTGTGCTTCACTGTATCGTTTTCTGGTTCTTTTGTGGGTGTGGGTGGTGGTTCAGGTTTCACCTTGACATTCTCAACATGCACATTTTTACAGTCATTCTCATTTAAAAGAGTTCCCTTTATAGTTGACACATGTTCCTCTATTTCTTGCTTTACTTCTAAAGCATTTAATTTGATGTTTGATTCGTTTTTATTATTAAGGTTGGAGAAGAGTTTCAGAGGTGACTTAGCAATGCTTTGTAATTTTGAGTCAATTTCTTTTAAGACATCTTCAGATTGGGTTATTGGCCTCTCTCCAACCTCTATCTTAATCTTTTTGTTGTTTGTATCTGGTGATTTAGGTGCACTCTGCAATGACTGATTATGAACAGGTGAGGGCTCACAGATGGGAGAGCAATTTTGAACAGGTGAGACCATTACTCCATCCTCTTGCTCAATAAAAGTATGATCCACTGCCACATGGTACTGATTATCTAAATCAGCAAACGGGTCATCATCATCTGACAGCTGATCGCAGTTATTATCAAAAAGTGGACGAGGTTTCTCACTGTTATCTTCAGTCGATTTATTAGGAGTGGTAATGGTATCAACACTTTTTTTTGGTTGCCAGCTTTCTGTAATTTGTGGTTGCCAGCTTTCTGTAACTTGTGATTGCGATCTTTCATTTGAGAAATCAAGTTTCTTGGGGGGTCTCCTCTCAAATAGTACCTGTGTTTGTTCAAAAGTGGGTTGCTGTGTAATATCATATTTTCTATCTTCATACAAATCACCCGTGATGGCTTCATTGTCAATGTTACCGCGAGCATCATATTCATAGAATGAATTATGAGGATAATCTTCACTGGTAGGTTCATTGTAATAGGAAGCATTATATTGCTCATCTTGTGGATACATTCTTTGATCATTAATTACCTCATACTTTTCAAAATCATCCAGAGTAATTACTTTGCTTAGCTCAGCCAAAATAATAGGTTTGATGTCTTCCAGCAAAACTGTGTCTTGTGGGTCAAGAACACCTTGCATTTGCTTCATAAAGGTGTCTTCATAAATAGTATTATTATGATTATGAATGAAATCTGAACTGGAATTAGCCGTAATAAGTGACTTCTCAGCTTCGCTCCTCATATGTCTATTTAAACTTTTCTGAGACTCTGTGATCAGGCTATTTATGGCATATTCAAACTTAGACGAGGAGTTAGGGTTGTCCATTAGTTTGTGAATTTTGTCTTTGTCCATTTGACACAGTTGATGAACTATATTGTTTTTCATTTTATGACAATGTTGTCTATGCCGCTGAACCCTCTTCTTCACACATTGTTCTTGCTGGACTTCTTGGTAGCCTTCATCTATATTTTTTCTCATATTTGTGTCCACTTCTCTTTGATCTATTGCATCAGAGTGCTCCTGCGAGTCTCTGTTCAGAAGCCTCTTCCTCACAATATCGACAGTATCATCAACTGAATGAGAATATGGATTATTGTTATTGTTAGGGCCAGAAGTTGCCGAGTAATGGTCAGATGCAGGCGGTCGGTGACCAGAATATTCAGCTATTTGCATCACTGTGTCACCCATATTATGGTGTTTAGGTGTTTTGAGTGGGCTTTTGTGTTCATTAATGTAAGGAGTTTTAAATGGAGGATTTACCCATGGGGAGATATGGCGTGGACCAAACATGATTTGCTGCCTATGATCCCCATCTCCCATATTATTGATTTTATAAGTGCTATTTTCACCAAAATAGGGGGTTTGGTTGAAACCCCCACGATTGTTGCCATGGCCTCTGATATTCATCAGTGCAGTGCTTCTATCCTGGAGATGATGTCCTCTATCCTGTGGCCTTGAATATTTTTGACCACTATATTTTCCTCCCCTTCCATGATCAGATTGTCCTGACTCATCCGTGTTTAGGAGATGCTGATTGAAAGGACGCGGTCCTCTATATCTTTGTAATGATGGCGGGAACCTGAAATTAGATTATCAATACATTACAAATACAATGCAATAAACATGTCAATACAAATCCAAATTATTCGAGTTAGTAAAGCTATCCTGGTAACTAAACACGACTAAATTTGTGTTGTTTACAAAATTAGATGGTTTCCTATGTCATTTTTTCTACATCAAATTGTAAACCCCGTCAAACTGGCGCGGTTACGCTTAATTAGTAAAAAACATTACACATTAGTAATTATTCTCTAACCTTGGTGATTCCAGTTGTCCGTAAGGCGTTGAAGACCTGAAATGCGGCGTACCACCACCTCTAGGTCTGTAATGTCTTGGATTTTCACTTCGCCAACCACCAACACCTGTATGACCTCGCCTCATATTGTCACTTTATTTGCATATCACACTATACACCAATAAATACACAAAGCACTTTTTATTTTTACAGCTTGATTTACTGGAATTAGATATTTTGGCATAAACATGTTTGATCAATGTCCCGCCGAATAAATAAAAATACGGCAACCATTTCTGTTTTTCTTGAATGACATTATATTCAATGTTGCCATGTTATGCCAAGAAAAATAATTAGCCCTTAATTCTGTGGTCTAGAAGTGAGTCAGACCTTTTACTATTTTATTATATTAATTTTTTTTGCTACGAAGACAAGTAAAATAACGTTAAAACACGAGCAAAGTTATGTACGAAAATAGAGTTTCTGAGCTGGAAAACTCCTCGTTTGAGTCTGATAAGTAAATGAGGCCATATTCTTTGATAGATCCATACACAGGCCCTATTACATAGTTCGGTATTTGGCCTAGGCAACTCTGTTTTATATACAATGAAGGAAGTTGGAAACACAAATATATCAGGCAATCGTGCAAAATAGCGCACGGAATCTTCTGCCTCGCTTCACTTAAGCGCGACAAAAAATTTGGGTAACACGCCTCTCTCTCTTTCACCATCAACGTGAATATAAATCAAATTCACCATGATAGTTCGGTTAACTAATGTTCGAAAAGAAAACAAATGTAATGTTTAGTCTAATTCAGTGTGTATATATATATATTTATATCCTGAGCAGGAGGGTATCAATAATCAATAAACTCGAGAAACGTTATGCAAAGTGCACAGCGCTCCAGGAATATGCAGAAATATATAAGCAAGTTTTTATTAAAAATCTGCATTTGTCTGTCAAATATCACGGACCAACCGTAGTTTGGGTGCAATAATTTGTAGTACCTACCTAGGTAGGTATATTTCTTCAGGTTTTGGTACTTCACGTGCCATCTGGAGAGGGTTTCAAACATTGATTCGATGTCAGTATAACAAAAATACCTACGGCAACAGAAAAAATATGAAGTAAACCTTTAGACCATCGCGTCACCCTTTCTTGGTCCAATTACCACACATCCGTCCGAAGCGTTTTGCTTCCACTTTCATAATGCGGACAGCCCAAGAGTGGAACTCCTTGCCTGCGTCTGTAATTCCCAAGAACTAATCTGGAGGTCTCCAAGAGGAGAGTGAATAGGTATTTTCTAGGCAAGCATGCTACATCGTAGACCGCATCGTCACTTAACATCAGGTGAGATTGTGGTCAAAGGTTTAGCCTATCGTAATAAAAAAAAAACATTTTGTTTCTTTTCGTGGTAAGAATAATAAAATGACTTATTCCCGCTGTAAATGAAAAAAAATACAGAATTTATTTAAACATATCGTGATTTGTCTGAAATAAATGATAATTATTATTAATATTATTATCATTATATCCTTTTTCTTGAATTCTAAGGAAAAATAAAACTATTTGGTGCATCCCGGATAGATTTATTTACATTACAATATTAGGGGGCCATCCACTAACGTTATTTCCTGTCGGAATCGGTAAGGATAGAGTACCATGTATTTGCGACAGCGAGAAAGACTGACGGCAATAAATAAACTCCTCCGTCACGAATGACTTCTAGTTGATTCAAGTTTTGTTTTATGCTGTCAAGTGTCTGTACAGAAACGTACCTACAATGAGACAAGCCCGAAAGAAAGAATGTTAGTGGATGGCCCACTATTCATATAGAACAAAATCATGGGTATCAGGTAAAATCTTCCCATGTTTCATGCACTTTTTTTGATTATCAGCACAATCACCAGTCTCAACTTAATGATTCACATGCCAGGGATTCACGACTGTTACCCAGAAGGGGTAAATATATCTACAGGAGTTGCAGTAAGCACTGTTGCCTTTCGTATACTTTGACTGGACCTGCCTATCATCCGTTGAATAAATCTGAGAGCAAATACTCAATTTATCGCGTACACTAAATGCCAGCTAAGATAGACGTTGGATCTTCAACTCCCGACTTCACTTTCTTCAAAAAGAGCACAGCTTCGCGACCGTCTATCAGTCTGTGGTCGTACGATAGGGCGAGATACATCATTGGCCTTATTTCCACCTGAAAAAGTTATAAGTGATTAGGGACTTATAAGTAAAAAGTATTTTGTGATTGCTAAAGTGATCGGTATCTACCCTCTATTGTGTTTACGTATGGATTGTTAAAATCAAACTTCTTTTATTTGGACTTAACAGTAAGTGAGTTGCTGATTATCTAACACTAGCTGCGCCCCGCATTTTTATGTGAATTAGTGACGGAACAAGCTGACAGCCCACCCGATGTTGAGTGGTAACCGCCACCCACAGACAACACTAATACCACTCAAGTCGCATTGCTTTGCGTCCATTACCTCGAGACAGAGATGTTACGTCTCATGCGTCTGCAATTTCGCCGGCACCCACTCCTTTCCACCGGAACACAGCAATACGAGTGAATCACTGCTTGGCGGCAGATTACCAGGTGTGGTGGCAGTACTTCTCCGGGCGAACTTAGCACAAGTTATACTGCTACATAAATCTGAATACACCACCTGCCTAATAAATAATCCTATTTACATTTGACTGTAGCAAACTGATTTTAATTATCTTATCTTACCTATTTTGTAAAAAAAGTATACCGCACCTTGCCTTTAACAGCTACCGGCCTTTGGAATATGCCGTGCATACCCAATATGGCGGACTGCGGCAAGTTGATGATCGGCATTGAAAGCAACGACCCAAACACACCACCATTGCTGATCGTGAATGTACCGCCTTGCATGTCCCCTGGGGTCAGTCTTCCTGCAAAATATTTTCACTACAATGTACCTACGTGTTCTTTCAGATCCAAAGTATGATCATAATTTCCATAAAATTCATAAAGAAATGGCTTCGAAACGTCATTTCATAAGCAGTATTAAAATACTTATAAGGTGACGCGTACTTAACGCTAAGCTTGAAGAAATCCCTATGGGAGGGATTCCTTTCTATTCGCGAGCATGATCCTTTTAACAATTCGAGCAATTAAATCTATGTTACTTACATATACTTACCTCGACTTGCCTCACAGCTCAGTTGGTAACCGTGCCTTCTGCGCTGTAGATCGTGGGTTCGATTCCCACCCAGGTGAAATATTTGTATGGCAAATACAGATGTTTGTTCTGTATCTGGGAGTCAATATGTATTTACAAAAAAAAAAGCTTATATGTATTATATCAGTTGTCTGGTTCCTATGACACAAGCTATGCTTACTTTGGGGCTAGATGGCGTTGTGTGAAATGTCCGCCAATATACTTAACAGGGTTTCCACGGGATACTGGATTCACTTACCGCTTCTCGCCTTCTCAGCCAGTGCTCCCATCGCCAACTCTATACGCGGGTAGTCCATAGATTCCACGTTGCGGAGAACAGGTACTACCAGACCCCTGGGCGTGGCAACCGCCACAGATATATCCACGTAGTCTCTGGAACATATCAACGGATGATGATACTCAGAATGACAAATTTTAACTATCTTACTAAATGTATTCTTCTGAAGGCAAGATTCCGAAAAACTGCGCTGTATCGGTTTAAAGAAGTTTATTCTCAAAAGAACACAAATACAGTTCACCTATTAAGAGCAGAAACAGAGCATTAACAAAACTTACAAACAACACAAATATACAAATAACAAATCATTTTCTTTGAGTTGTCAATTGGTAACAAATATGGTACTGTATACCTACTTAGCACAAAGTTCTACTGCTACTACTGTTCTTACCTATAATGAATGTTTTCACCCACAATGACGCCATTGATAACCGGCTGGTCCATCAGTGCGTTCGCAGACGCCTTCAGGAACGGAGACATGAAGGATAGCTTCACACCGTACTTCTTAGTGAAGGCCTCCAGGTTCGCTTTACGGAAGGCCATGAGGTTTCTACAATGAAATCATACATCCATTCAGCCTGAACTCTTCAAGTCTGAACAGGAACTCATTGGAAAATATTGGCCAAGTAAATGTTATTAATTCTAGAGGCAGATACGTTTTTATTCGCTGCTGAATTGTCGTTTCATGGCTATATTTATATATTAGAGACTGGCCTGACAGCTCAGTTGGTAGTGACCCTGCCTTCTGTGCTATAGGTCGTGGATTCGATTCCCAACCAGGACCAACATTTATGTGACGAATGTATTTGTACTGTCTGGGTGTCAATATGTATTATAGGTATGTATTTACAAAGAAAGGTATGTAAGTATAATATCAGTTGTCTGGTTCCCATGATACAAGATCACTTTGGGGCTTAGAAATTCTTGGAAATCAGAAATTCAAAAATTATTTATAAGCGAGAAGAGCTGTTCTAAAATACGCTAGCAGAGATTATTTCTCTGAACCAGCAAAAAATTGCAAAGCGTCAAGCCATGCAATTTCTCTAAAATAAATAGGGAAGAAAAAGTAAGGTGATCAAATAGAATAGAATAGAATAATTTTTATTTGACACGCACATACATAAACAGTGAAAATAAAATAAATTGACTTTTGTTAATGGCGTGGTCAAATGGGTCTCCGCCTCAGCAAGATGCCGCTCCCTAACATGATAGACCAACCCATCATGCCGGCAGCGGCGCTGGTTTTCAGGCTTATTAAAGAGGCAGATTAAATGACTTCCATACCCCATATCGCACTCGTTGTAAGTGGTTAGCATGGCGGTGGTGTTCTGCGCCTCCTTCAGCCTCTCCGCGATCCGTTTCCTCATCTTGTTCATCGGTACAGGATGCTCCGTTCGTGTGCCCGATATCGTCTTCGTTGGATCGCCGATTTTTTGTGCGGCCAGCTTCAAGTGAACACATTTACTAATAACATTTATTGATTGCAATATGCACCTTATCCGGCCTGACGTTAGGCAGATTTTCCCTGAGTGGCAAAGGTGCATACGCTTGGCTAACATGTCTTTCACTTATTGACTGGCCTCACAGCTCAGTTGGTAGTAACCCTGCCTTCTGCGCTGTAGGTCGTGGGTTTGATTCCCACCCAGGATAAACATTTGTATGACGAGCATTGATGTGTCTGTGCCTGGGTGTTAATATATATTTATATGTATGTATTTATAAAAATAAAGTATATTATGTATTCTCTCAGTCATCTGATTCCCATAACAAGCTATGCTTAGTTTGGAGCTAGATGGCGATGTGTGGAATGTCCTCCTGTATTTATTTATTTAATATTCACAGGACAGGCTTGGGAGCTAACCAAGATAGGCAGATGACAGGTTTGGAAGCTACTGCTGTGTTTATAAGGATTTTACCTAGAAGAGACAAAGACAATAACGAAAGGGTAATACAGCGGGTTACCGTTGGCCCTGATGGAGCTTTAGCTCCAGGCTTGGCTGCTGGTTTGGCTGCCGCCTTAGCTGCCACGACAGGCTTAGCGGCCGCCGGCGCCGGCGCGGCTGCTGCTGGAGCGGCTGCTGGAGCGGCGGCTGCAGCGGGAGCAGCGGCGGCTGGCGCAGCGGCTTTGGCTGGCGCTACTCCTGTTACATCCACCTGAGTGATGAAATCAGATGTAGTAATTGCTGTATTTTGCAGTTCAAGTCAAGTCAGTGCATAAAGTTCAAGTATGAGAAAAATAATTAGTCTCGGTGGCCATTGGGTGATTGAGATACTCATGCAATGGCATGCAGTGTTAATATATTGTAGACTTAGAAAAACTGGGCGACGTTCTAGAAAAAGGCCGATTCATGAGTAGCCTAAACCGACGAGAATATGACGAGAGTGGATGAAGCATAACAGTAGGAGTTTGTCAGGATCGTAGCAGGTGGAAAATCGTGATTTTATATCTGTGATATATTGTATGTATATTACCACCGTGTTGCCTGATTTAAATAAATAAATATCATGTGGTATACTGGAAGAAATCGCTGTTACAGATAAGGCCGCCCATTGCCATACATCGCCCACTTAGCTCAAATATTAATCTTTACGAAATTTCCATGTATGGTGGTCAATAAAGTATTATCTGTCTATCTATCTATAGTTTACTTGGAAAAGGGGCTGCTGCGACTTGACGGACTCTCCGTCCTTCACCAGCATCTTGACTATAGTCCCGTTCCCGGGCGACATCACCGGCAGCGCCGTCTTGTCCGTTTCAATTTCAAGCACCACTTCGTCCATCGCCACCGCGTCGCCCTCCTTCTTTATCAGTCTGGGGAGTTGATATCAATACATCGTCTTACTTATTTTACGTTCAAATAATCGTAAATTCCATTCCCTTGTGAAGTTAAATCTCAATCTTAGGCATAATCATTTAATTACCTGTATTATCTCTATAAGTAATTTTGTAATCTTTAGAGTAAAATATATTTCTCCAACTTCACATGAGGTGAGACTGCAATCAAATTATTGCCAACCGCATAAAAAAAATGTGAGCCGTCACGGGACGCCTGGCAGATGTGAAACATAGACATTATTTTGTAAAAGTAATATGCAACGGATGCCGTGTCGACGCGTCGCCACGCCAGAAATCGGTTTTACGTGCGGCTATAGATGTTTCACATCAAAAAACTCGTATGAATTAACAATGCTAAATGTTTTAGCTTAAATTACTCTCCAAAGGCACTCAGTTACAAATGCGGATATGCTAGATTGCAGTTCTCTTACTTGATATCACCGCTGGTGACAGAATCCGGGAAAGTAGGAGCCTTGATATCCTCGACCGCTTGAAGTGATGTGCTGGTGTGGAGTGCACTCCGCGGTATAAGCTGCATGAGCTCATGCCGTGCATGGCTGCAATGCACCAAGTAGCTCCTGAAACAAGTGATATTATTAAATAGGATCAGCGGGCCGGGTGCTTCATACCGACCACACACGGTCTTCCCATACCTTCTATCACACACAATGTCAACAACGAATTCTAACTGTGTAAGCTGTGGTTACCTTGAAGAAGTGAGCACAAGATGTATACTTTTACAATGATAATTATGTAAGAAATGTGTATCGCTTATAGGAAACCCTTAATAAATAAATAAGTAAATAAATACCTAAGTTAGGGGGCCCTAAGACGTATTGTTTACAGATGTTATCGTCACATCAAGCAATCTTTCTCTTTCTGTAATTTCATATAAAGAAATACGGTTTCTTCGTTCGTAGTTGTTGTAATTTCAGTTACGTGTGCGCACAAGAAAACCTTTCAGAAGCTTGTATTAATGGATTTTGCGCTAATTTATTGGAACGTGTTTGTTGTCAATCAAGACTATGCGAACATTTCTGCCGCCAATCAGTAACGCATTCGCGTTACTGTGTTCCGGTTTGAAAGGTGTGGTTGCCGGTGTAATTACAGGCACATGAGACGTTCCACCTACACGTCTCAGACTTACGGGCGCATACGATGCGACTTGGGTCTTGTCGTACCTAGTAGGGGAGGACCCAAATTGCATCGGTTGATATGGGCCGAGGTTACCACTTAACACCAGGTGGGCCGTCGGCTCGTTCCGTAATTGTATTACATAAAAAAAATAAAAGGCAACTTACTTGTGTGCTTTTGAAGACTGATATCTCGTGTCATGTTGTAAGATGCCAAGATGAAGTCGTGCTCTGCAAAATTTGGACCACTCCTTGCCTTGTGTAATCTAAAATATATATGTTGTGTATTAGCTAACTCAAATAGGCGATATAAATAAATATTGGATATAATGCACGTTCAGTAAATAATACTGACTGGCAGCTATTGTACATTTTTTAAGTCAACATCTGACAATATAATTCTCATGCTTGTATTGAACTTGCATTTTATAAAATGTAAATCCTTTATTGGTTGTAAGATAAGTTAATTGAGATTTTATTGTGTTAAATTAAGGGCTGTGGATTTTAATGTACTAAATAAAATAAACTAAATAAATAAATTTCTTAAGATTGTCAGAATTTTAGAAATTAATATTTCTAAACAAATTTATGCTAGTATTTCGAATTTAAAAGTAGTTTTATGGAAAAGTTTATGGTTTAGGGCCTAAACTAGGCATAAGATGATTTGAAAATATGCATTTAACAAGCAGGAGTCAAACCAGTGACTTTATGTCTAGTGGTCCTGAGCCGGTTTGACTTATCACTTAACTTAATGTTAAGTTGTTAAATACACCAGACCTATATATACCTGACCTCTCACTAGAATTTCCCTGGGTACCTATACGAATCTACGAGTAGGTACCATGGCACCAATGCGGTGCAATTACAAACAAATCTCTGAAGCCAAAATATAATACTTACAGTACGTAACAATTTTAACATGCTCTAAAAATAATAATTTTGAAAAAATATTCTGAAAATAAACCATAAAATCGAGAGAATAGAAAATCTTCGTAATGTCAGCACTTGAAAACGTTATTTTTCATTTTCTGTCAAGGTGTACATGACAGAAGATTGAAAAATCATTGGACTAAGGAGATTAGGATCTTTAGGAGATTACAAATATAAATAAATTATAATTATTTAAGTTTCAACGTAAATGAAAAATTGAAAATTTGATATCAATTGAAAACTGATCGCAATTTTTCCCTTTTATGATTTTATAAACTTCGTCTACTCGGTCATAGGTGGTGCTCATAAAATAATCTGATGATTAATATATTTCGCTAGTCGTATAGTACCTCTACCGTACCTCTACTCACCACGAGGTGTCACGTTTTACTGCTCCGCGGCTCCCGAACATCTTAAATAACAAGCATCTAAGTGTCGCTACTTCACCATAGAGGTCGCTAGCCAAGGTAGCCAGAAGAAATACATAATTATTGCTTCAGATTAGTGTATTCATTGAAAATTGTCGTGTGATTGTAATAGTGATCTACAATGGTATATTACAATCAGTGAATGTATGTATGATTGTACGTGGTAAATCGGAACGCTAAGTTTTTATTAATAATTTATCATGCCTATTAGAATTGTTGAAAATTGTTTGAACAAAAATATATTTGTAATAAGGTAGAATTCAATGTTTCTTTTTTATACAAATCTAGCAACCCAACCCGGCTTCGCTCGGTGCAAACTACTAGTAAATAAAATGAGCGTGCACTTATCAAGAAAATATTGAAATAAACCTCTTAAAAAACCTCTTTTATCGCTCTTTCTATTAGCGAAAACCGTGTAAAAATGCGTTTCGTGGTTTGAAAAGAAGGAAGCGGCTAAACAGACAGAATCAGTTAGCGTTTCCGTTTTATCTAAAGACAATAATAGATAAAACAACCAAGGAGTAAATGAAATTGCATTCAACCATTTGAGTCGTCTCAATATCCGCTGGTAATTGGCGCACTAAATTCTAATGAGACAGCCGTTGACCAGCATAACGACAAGTTGCCGGGTCGCAATTAATTAATTACAGAGGGTCGCTATGCTTTGGTTATTCGGTATAATGTACCTATCGCTTTGAGACGACATCAGCGGTGGCGGAGACCACTCAAGACGGTCAGTTATGGCGCACTTCTTCATATCTAGGGCTGTCACTCGGAAATATTTTATTTCAATAAGAATCGTTTGATTTTTGAATTCTATTGTATTCTAGAGCCACTGGTACTCTCGAACCAGTGTGGTGAAAGGATTTTAAGTGCGCCTTAAAGAGGCTCCTTTCGTGCACTTGACACATGTCTACGAATTTTTAGTTGTAGGACATGTCATATTTATTTATTCTACGTATCAGATATGATCTTTGAATAATACCATTGGTATCAGATAGTATCACTTTATTACATATATAGTACCTATTGTAGCAGTAGAACTTATGCCAAGATCGCAGGGGAAGTACTGCCACCATACTAATTTCAAGCATTCGATTTACAATTTCAGTTCGTGGCACAAATATTTGTCCTGGTTGAGAATCGAGCCCACGACCTACAGCGCAGAAGGCAGAGCTACTACCAACTGAACTTGTGTACTTAATTTAGATTATTAATGCTGCTTTTTTTTTCTTTTTTGTAATATTCTTTAAGTTCACAAGCTTCCCAAACCGTATTACTGTATGGTGGAAACTTCACTGCTTTCTATATTATATATTAGTATTAATGTAACATGACTCATGTACTGTTTGTTTCCCAAATAAAGCGAAATAAAATCAGTGAGGCCTGTAGTACACGTACTTACTGACTTCGCCGGCCGCCACCCCTAGCTTGGCAAGGGGAAGTTTCCCCACTAATTTGCTAAGATTCGTGCAGCCCGCATCTTTGATTAGAAATCTGCGATGGCCCCGTATCGACTGCCCATTTATATACATCACGACAAATTGTTAGGTTATATTTGCATTTTAATTATTATCTATACAAAAATAAAATTGAAGTATCTTTGACGCAGCCGAGCGAAGCCAGAAAAAAAAATGTATCTTTTTACTGTTTTTAAAATCAAAATAACAGCTTTTTACTAACGCATATGAAACTATAAAAAAAAGGTTTTTTTTTGCCGGTCGTCTGTTTGTTCCGGCTAATCTAAGCTTCACAGTACTTGTTTTGCATGTTACTAGAACCTAAAAACAACACAGATTCCTTTAAATTGACCATAAAATAATATTTCATGTCTCTAGTTTCTAAATGATTCACTTCTTCCAAACCACGCGACGGATTTTGATATGGTGATTCTGATATGTTTTAAGATGCGAGATAATTCCTCTATTTTAAATGAATGTTGCATGAAAGTTGTCTGTTTGAAACTGGCCTCATAGCTCAGTTGGTAACACTGCCTTCTGCGCTATAGGTCGTGGATTCGATCCCCACCCGGGACAAACATTTGTGTGACGAACATAGATGTTTGTTCTGTGTCTGGTTGTTAAAATGTATTATATATTTAATTATAAAAAAAATTGTACATATAAGTATCTTTATATAAGTATCAGTTGTCTAGTTCCCATGATACAAGCTATACTTAGCTTACTTAGGGGCTAGATGGCGATGTGACGAATGTCCACCAATATTATTATTATTACTACTTTAATCCATTCCCCATACTGATTCGAGCGAGCCAATGACTCGAGTAGGTACTAGTAGTTAAGTCAAAGTCAAACTCAAAAACTTTATTTCCATAGAATTCATAAACAAATGGCTTGGAAACGTCAATAATATTCAAAACATAAGATCACGCGTACTAATCGCTAAGTTTGACGCCTGTTCAAACCCTATCCGACCCTCCATGGGGAAGAACAGACAGAAATCCCTAAGTTAAAAATGCATTCTTGTTTTTTGTTCTAGCATAGCCAATTCTCCGGCGATGTTTTTCTTCACCGTTTTGATAACGTGGTGTGTTCATTCACAGTACGTCGCAACTATACCTTTTAATAGTGAACCTCGGACGTCCAACTTGTACTCGAACTATGTGCCGGCAGTTGGCAGAGTTGGGAAGTCTTAAAGTTATTAATACTTCGATGTTTAGGAGATAGAGCCGCCGAGGCGCGCCGGCTTATTAAGTGTTTAACTGTTCCCAAATGTAAGAAGGTATCATCACTTTTGTAAAATAGACGTGAAATACTAATTTTTTATATAGTAATGAGTATATTAAACATTTACTCATTATTGTTTAAAAAGAAATAAACTTTATTTACTCCTTACTCCTCATATGCTCGTATTTTCGTTCTTATCCTTAAATCTGCATATATATTTCATGTCATAAACTTACCAAACGAGCAGATGGCCCACCTAGTGTTAAGTGGTAATCTCCGTCCATAACAAGCAATATGAATTGGGTCCTCCCCTACTTAGGCAAGACAAGACCCAAGTCGCATTTTAACGTAACCCCGAGACAAGAAGGTGGAACGTCATATGTGCCTGTAATTTCACCAATATAACACCTTTCAAAATAGGACACGAACGCATTATACTGCTTGGCGGCAGATATGGGTATGGCAGCAGTACTTCCCCAGACGAACTTGGCATATGTATTTTTTATCTATTGGATGGTTTTATGATAAGAATTCGTTAAATGAATATATTTCCCATACAATATACTTATAAAAGGTGTATGCGTAGTTATAACTATATAACCTACTACAATTATTTAAATTGCGACTTAAAATGGCTCCCTTCGGGCACTTGACACATATCTTCAATTTATGTTTTGACGACATGCCCGTTACTAACAGTGTTTTACATCGCCATTTTAATAAAGTGTTACAAAACACGTTGCATGTTCTTAAAAAAAAAAGTATACGGAATTTGAATCAGCGTCCTCCAGATTGAAACTCGGGGTTAGACCAACACCGAGACTAATATTTTAATCTGAAAATATGCCCCTGGTCTCCTTATATTTTACCTCGAAACAAGGAGATTCAGGTTAACATGAGGTCATATATTGAAGTAAACAACCTCTTTTGGTTCGGAATACAGAAAAAAGACGTGTGGCACTCGGAGACTGCCGCGGTAAAGCTATTGCGCGTGATATTTCAAAAAGTCATTAAAAGTTCTGGTATTTATCGATAGATGGAACTAAAAAGTATCATCGCTGTGCCGGTCGGAGTGGGGGGTGTTAGGTTTTTTTCGTTACGGAATTTCTGGATTCGGTCTCCACGCTCAAGGCCCGCGATAGAAGCTATGCAATAGCTTAAAAAACAACGTTTCGCAACCTCCTTGGAAGTTACGTCATTACACATGTAGGGCGAGGCAGAGCAAGTTGTGCCATCTCAGGTAATAAGTAAGCTACTGTTTCAGCTTAAATACCCGGACTTGCCGCTTGCAAACACCGCACACTATTGTTCAGTGTTGCCTGTAACCCGATTAGATATCGTCGGAATTTTAATAAAAAAATATTTAAAGCGTATTTATTTAGCATTTTAAAGTCTTGCATATCAGTATTTCTTCATTAGTAAATCAGCGTGTGACGAATAAACTGAAAAACAAGCTGGCTATATGCTGTAATGTAATGAAATGAAATGATTTATTTAGTAGTATTAAGGTATGCAGATACAAACAGATAGATTGGAAACTCCTTTTAAGCTAAATTTTGCTTGTGTTAGGAGAAACCGCTCTGCCATAACCACGATTAAAAATCAATTTTATTAATTTGACAGTTATAAGTAAGACATACAGAACACAAAAAAGAAAGAAAATATAGTGTACGAAGAGTAACTATATTAGGTAGATAGATACACACAACTCACCGGTTATTTCGATATGCAAAAACGTAAAAAATATTTCTAGCGTCCTTGCACTTTTAAACCTCTAGACAGATACTGCCATACATTTAACACTATCAATATAATCTTTAGTTTTTGCATGGTGCAAAGTTTAACTTCTGGCCACCGCCTCTGCGCCTTTCAAACGCCTATGATATCCATCAAGATTGTACTGCAATCTTGAATTTGTTCAAATTAAACGTGTGTTTTTTTAAATCACTTAACGCTCCTTCCGTGCTAACGCAACTAAACGTCTCTGAGACATGAGCTACTAATAGCTTCATTACTAAGTATAAAATAGTGCCTAAGTTATTTATCTGATTAGCATTTATTCCTCTATCGATGACCGATATTCCCTCCCTATTGAAACTGGTCAGTACCGAAGCGAGTTGTGTACTTTCTTCGTCCGTAAGTCCGGTGTTTGGCAACTCCGAAACTTGTCGATTTATGAACAGTTTACAATACGCCGGAATTTATAGTTTGTCTTCTCACAATGCGAACTTATTGCGGCAAACGATATAAATCTCAAACTTGAGGTATTTGACTTGAATTAGTCTAAAGAGCTGATCCTTCGGTTCTGTGGTCGTTATGCAATTATTGACTATGTATTTATCTCTATCTGTGCTGTTAATAATGGCATCCGCTAAACATCACAAAATTTTCTGCATATTCTATATTTAGTTTTTTCCATATCTAGATCTAGATCTGGAGCAAACTAGACATAAAAAATTAAATAGTCCAATTGTCTCCAAGTTTAGAGTCGTTGCTTTATTTGGTGTGGTATGTATGTTGGTTTTGTATATAGCCAAACTTCGTTTGACCGTTATTTCGCTTCATGAAAGTGAAAATGCGGCCCCAGCAGAACACGCTTGCCTAGAAGATACCTGTTTATTCTACAGTTGATAGTCTCCCATGGTGTAATTTTATGGAACACAGAGCAGGCAAAGCATTTCCTTTACAGTAAGCTTCGGAAAAAGTACGGCCATTTTTCTAAAAAAACCCTTTCATACTACACCGTACCTCTCGGAATCGGAATAAAGCCGTCCACACATTACAGAATTAAGGCATGCTTTTCTAACCCACACTGTAAGCTTTGGAATTAGCTACCTCCAGTGGTTCCCGGCAAAGTATGACATGGTAGCTTTAAAAGAAATCTCCAGGGTAGCTAACGCATCTGTAATCCTCTTGGTGTTCCTGACGTCTTTAGATTGCGGTGACCGCATATCAGGCGGGCGGTACGTAAGCCTTTAGCTAACAAAAAAAAAAAAAATTTAGGTTTTTTTTTTTAGAATTACACATAGAATAGATATAGAAATATGTGTGATACCTACTTTTGGGAGAAGACGATGGCATCCGAAATACAGTTTATAACTAGTTCGGGAGCCAAAGGCTTCAAATCAATTGATTGTACAATTATGCTAAAACAATAAATATTATTATTATTATTTACTTGGTTTGTATACTTGAGTTCACGGAACATTCATTACAAATAAAATAAAAACATATATAAAATATTTAGTCATAGCTGAATATATTCTACAGGATTTATCTTAAGAAAATATCCCTATTGAGAGAGCGATGTCTTACAAAGCATGAATGGTCGTATTAAGAGCAGATAACTAAGACCAAGGAAGCATTAATATGAATACTTGGTTAACGGAAACGGAAACGTAGCCATTGTGACGCGGGAAGTAGCAAGACTTCCCTCCTTTGGGTATAAATTGCAAGGGAGTTTTGGCAACCTCGACTCGCGCAGATTAATACGTTGGTTATGATTTCTTGAATAGCTTCAATGGAGACCTATTTAGTGTATCTATTTAATAACGTGCCTTAATAATATGCATAGTTTAACTATTTGTGTAAACGTTTCGGTCGGCAAACTGTCTGAGGATATCAATAGATAAGAGGTAGTTTTTTTCTACGCAGTTTTATATTCTTGTATAAAAAGTGGTATTACGGTCTTTATAGAAGCCGAATATGTATCCCAGATATTAAAAGAATACTTCCAAAAGTGAAGCTTGAAACTATCCCAGAAGTATCGAAAATAAGTTGACTTTTTTTCCTGAAAAACAAGGAAATGGCTTAACGAGCACCCCTGGCGATGGCGCCGGCACTGTCGGGAAAGTTCTTAACCTCATTAAATAACCAATAATTCACGACATTTACATAAGGAAAAGATAAAGGCAAGACGCAGTTCCCGCTCTTTCCGTGCCGCCATTTTACATTTTTGAATATCGAAGGGGGAGACCCCTCTTGTTACCGATGTACCGTATCGAGATTTGCGAAATTATTGCGCCAACTCAGCGATCGTTTCATTGCGTAATTCTGAAAGATGGGGTATTTTTTTTTGTGTTGCACCACCCTTCGAAATTCAAATTCGTAAACTCTTTGTTACACTAAGTTCCCGGTTGGATATCGCCGAAACGATACAAAAACTTTTATGGATTGAGAAATTTATTTTACTCTAAAGATTACAAAAATCACGTAATGAGTAAATACAGGTTCTTAAATGATTATGCCAAATAGCGTAGAACGTAAACAATTTCAATCCAAGATGCGGTATTATTCAGTGCCTACCCCTTTTATTGCCATTATATATTTTAATGCACGCATGATATTTTACACTAATCATTATTTTGGATACCATGGAATTCGGAAGTAAACTTACAGATTGTTTTATATCAGACTAAACTAATTTCTAACTAAAATAATTATTTAAAAATGGAAATTTTAAATAAAAAACTAAAAGAAAAACTTTTCTAGCTATAAATAACTATTTTTAGAACGTTACGTGGTAAAATGATCTTTATACGATCAGCAATAAGGTACTTATCGTCCCAGACAAATAAATAAAAGGTGTGTTTGTGACAATGGTCTATAAATGAGATATCATTATTAAAAGGACCGGTCACGTGGTCCGACCGCTATTTCACCCTACAGTGATTCTTTTGATGATCATTAGTTCGCACAAAATAAACATACAATAGAAATTATGAGTTTTATTACATCAATTGATTTTACTTGGTAAGGGTTTCCACAATTTAGGTCATACATTTTGAGAAGAGAAAAAGAAAAAAAAAATTGTACTCATAAAAAATAAAATTAAGCTCTTCTTGGTAAGGGTTTTCCACGGTTTAGGTCAGACATTTTGAGAAGAGTATGATAACATATATCAGTATAATTATCCACTGGTACTGAAAACAATAGCTCACTTATACTTCTTCTCTTTCGTTAATCATTTTCTGGTGTTGTGACGCCACCGTCTACTAAAAGTCGCATAGCATCGAAGATATGTAGTCAAATTCAGATCTGCCAATAATAAAAATAGAAGGCATCTATTACTTTATAATATAATAATAATAATATTGGTGGACATTTCACACAGCGCCATCTACCCCCAAAGTAAGCTAAGCATAGCTTGTATCATGGGAACCAGGCAACTGATATAATACTTGAATACTTTTCGTAAATACGAGTACATACATATAATAAATATTAACAGCCACATACAGAACAAACATCTATGTACGTCACACAAATGTTTGTTCTGGGTGGGAATCGAACCCACAACCAACAGCACTGAAGGAAGGGTTATTACAGACTGAGCTATGACTTATAACTATACTATAACTTATATAAAAGACATGTACAAAGGCGAGCTTAACCCTAAAAAGAGTTTCCTTTCAGCAAACCTATCTATATAAAATCGATGTGTCAGGTGCGAGGAAGAAGCCTCTTTAAGGCGCACTATATCCGGTTCCCCAAGCTGGTTCGAGAGAGCCAGTGACGTAAAGAAGCTTCCAACCCTGCACACATTAAATTACGCTCTTGTACGACATGTCTCGGCCTTTTTTTTTTTTTTTTTTTTTTTTTTTTTTGAATTTTTTTGGACATTAAGCTGTTGGCCGCAGATGGCCTTGACAGCGTTTACACGGGCTTTTGGTGAGAGCAGACGGCTCTCAACCGGTAAAAACTTAAAATTATAAACAACGTCACCAAGGGCACCACTTAGGTTCGGACCTCGGCTTGGGGCGTTGCGAGTCGGGAGGAATTGGAGAAAATGCGCCCCGCGCGGGCATTTACGGAGATACTTCGACCCCGCCGGCGGGGTCGGTGCGAAGGTTGAGTGTTTTCTCTGTGGGGGGCTGACGATAGGAATAACTCCGGATAGGCGGCCGTTATCTCGTCAGGGGGGTCACCAAGTACGTGTCTTGGTCTACGGAGAGAGCGCCTAGCAGGGGGGACAACCGAGTAGTCGGGTATGGTGCGAACCAGGTGGTTCGGGTGGGACTCGACCGAATCATAATATCGCTGGGAGGCGAGTTTCATGAAGCGGGCTATAGACTCGAGACGCGCGTCTCGGTGGAGGGAGCGATTGCGTACGTACCAGGGAACGCCCGTGGCTTTCCGTAGGAAACGATTTTGAATAAGCTGTAGGGGGCGGGTTTGAGCATGAGCGAAAGCCACGGAGGCGTATGTCATGATGGGGCGTATGCAAGCTTTGTAAAGTCTCACCTTGTTGCCAAGGGACATTTTACTCTTCTTGCATACGAGGTTATTGAGGCGACCCAGTATAAAGGCCGCCCTGTTACGAACAGTTCTAATGTGTTCGTTGAAGTTAAGACGTTTGTCAAGGACGACGCCTAAGTAGCGGGCAGACTTCGCCCATGGAATGGGTTCGTCATAGAGAGTGAGGGGCTTGAGCGTTGGGCGTCGCCGGGAAAAGTACACCGCGGTACTTTTCGTCGGGTTCACCTCAATGCGCCACTTCGTAAACCATGCACCGAGTGCATTGAGTGCGGCTTGCAGCTTTATACGCACCCTATCGGCATTCCGATCAGATGCGTATAATGCTGTGTCGTCCGCAAACAGGGCGAGCTCTGTTTGGAACGAGTGGGGGACATCGCTGGTGTACAGCGTGAATAAGAGGGGGGCTAGTACGGAGCCCTGAGGGACTCCGGCTCGGATGGGCTTGGGTTCGGACAGCTTCCCTTCCACTCGATAGCGGAAGCTACGATTGGTCAGGAAGTCTCGTATGATGAGCACGAGTCTGTCTGGCACACCAAGTTGAGAAAGCTTGTAGACCAAGCCGTTGTGCCAGACCTTGTCGAACGCCTTTGCCACGTCTAGGAAGACGGCTCCGGTATCTTTAGGCCAAATGCCTTGAGAGTTTGAAAGGACGTGTTCCGTGAAGCGGAGGACCTGCTGGGGGCACGAGTGTCTGGCTCGGAAGCCAAACTGTTCGTCCGGGAGGAGTTTAAGTTCATTGACAATGGGCCAGAGACGATTAAGGAGGAGACGCTCGTAGAGCTTCCCCATGGTCTTGAGGAGACTGATGGGACGGTAACTAGAAGGCTCCGTGGCCTTCTTGCCTGGTTTGGGGATGCCAATGACATTGGCTTCCTTCCAGGCGTCGGGGAAAGTGCAATTGGCCATTGCCGCATTGAAGATGCTTACGAGGAGATAAATGAGAGCAACAGAAAAGTGCTTGAGCACTCTGTTGCTTATGCCATCGGAACCGGGGGATTTCCTCGGATGGAGATCCTTGATGACGTGCTCCACTTCGGAAGCTCTAATAATGGGCAGAGGGGGAGAAGAGGGGACTCGCGAGCTTAGTATGTCAACTTCACTGTTCACCGTATTAAGGTGAATAGGGTCGACATAATTAAGACTGGGGGCGCATTGGGCTTCGAGGCTGGCAGCCAACGTGTCGGCTTTTTCCTCGTCGTCGAATGCGGGGGTTTGATGGTTGGGGCGGTTAAGAGGGGGCATAGTCGACAGTTGGTCTGACTTCATAGACCTTGCCAAGTTCCAATATGCTTGGTGGCTCGGCTCGATCTCAGAAAGCAGGTCATCCCATCGACTGTTGCGGAGGTCTTTAATTCGTTTTCTCACCTGACGGTGGAGGGAACGCATTGTAACGCGGTTAAATTCAGAGGGGCAAGAGCTGTAACGTCGGTTTGCGGCGTTCGACTCGGTGATCAACCGTCTCACATCGTCTGGCAGGACCCAGCGATGATCGGGCACCACCGGGACCTGTTTCGACGATCCGCCAATGGCGGTAGTGACATGGCTGGTCAACGAGTCGACTGCGACAGTAATGTCGTCCTTAGTCAAGATGTCGTCTGGGATCCTATCCAAGTCGGGTGAGTGGATAGACTTGAGAGCAATCCCAAGCTTATGCCACTGCACCACGGTCTTGGTGGGAGGAGACGAGTCTGGGGGGGGGCCTAGTTGAAGAAGAACGGGTCTATGGTCGGAGTCGAGTTCGTACAGCGTTTCTATCGAACGCAACTGTAGGGTTACGTTCTTTAGCAACGCTATGTCCAAGACGTCTGGGCGAATGTCTCGGCCCATTGGACAGATTTAATTTATCTTACGACCGGACTGTTAGACAAGTCAGTTTAATTTAATTTACATGAATAGGATTCGTACCGCGGATCTTTAACGGGTAAAAGACGTTTCTAATTATTCATACAAGCAAGGAATTTGCAACGACATGTCTATAGAAATTACTTGCTGGTATGAATAATATAAATGACGTTATCCTTATTATTGCAACTTTCAGACTTTTTACATGGTTGCTGCCGTGGTTGATCGAATTTTATTGCAGAACTGAATATTTTTCAATGTAAACCAGTAATTTTCCATCAAGATTTTGAGTTAAGCCTACATATCCCGTTGCTGCGTCTGACAAGTTAAAAAGTTCTTTAACTTAAGCACTTAACTGACGAAACGCTCGTTTTCAGTTATAACGAAAATTAAAATTATCACGACGCTATTATAACGAAAGTATTACACGTTTGATTGACACAGGGAGACGCGGGCATCATTCGTGCACTCAAACTCACATCATTCGATATGTTTTACAGTTTTTTTTTATCATTTTAACAAATTGCTTAAATACGAATTAGCACTGTTTTGGCTTTTTCATTGCTACTCACTAAGATTTCATTGCTCTACCACGTTTTTATAACATTTATTCAGTATATCTATCAGAAATACCTCATAAATAAAATATTTCAAGAATTTCATTTATAGACTTATGTAACTTTACTTATATTTTTATATTTACTTACTTTATTTTAACTAATAACATTACTTATTTATTGGGGTTACTCGCAGTTTTGTCCACTTTGTCATCGTATATGAATTATGATTAATTCTTTGCCCGCTGACAAATATAACTTGTGCCTATCAGCTCAAGCGACTCAGGGCGGGCGGGCCGCGGCTGGAGGGCGGCACTTCCGCCGGAAATGCTAGTAACGGCGCCTACACGTGGCTAATTGCAAATCAAGTTGCTAAATTAATATGATTTCTGATATTATGGTAGTCTTAAGGGCGTCTGTATTTCTGTTTTGCTCTGTTTTTTGGTTTTGTTGGTGACGGAAGGATCAGGTCATTCAAGGTTGCAAAAGCTTAGATAAAATGTAGTACCGAAGAATTTACCAACAATTCCTAGAGAATCTAAATTCACTAATATGCCAAATTCACAGTGCATTTATAAATATAAATCAATTAACTAACGTAGCGAAACATTGTAATACCTTCATAATCATAGTCACATTATGGTCAAGTGGAGCGCGTAATGGACCCATCTACCGACTCTGCTATTGAAGGCGAGGCGACCTGCTGAGACGAGTTACTTGCCGGGTACCACTGGCACAAGTCACAAGCGCCAGCGAAACCTAACCCAAGTATGAGCTGATTTACAAAGTTTAAACAAAGTAGAAACATAATTTATGTATTATTTTGGTGCCTTTTTCACTCTTCGCCATCTAGCCCCAAACGAAACATAGCTTATACTATGGGAACCAGACAACTGATAGAATACATATAAACGTTTTTTGTTTTTTTGAAATACATGTAATACCTATTGACACCCAGACACCGAACAAACATCTATATTCGTCAACAAATGTTTGTCCTATATTACAAGCTATGCTTAGTTTGGGGCTAGATGGCGCTAGGTGAATTGTCCGCCAATATTATTATTATCTATTAACGCGACCGAGGTAATAGACTGATTTTTCTAAGAAGAAACTTATTTCTCCGTGTAGGGGGACGAGGCCCATGACCAGCCTGCTCTAGTTAAAGCTACACGGATATTATAAATAGGTATGTAAAATTGTAAAGTGTATGTTTGTAAGTTTAGATACAGGTAATCTGCAAAGCTAGTGATACATAATAAATTCTTATAGTTATAGGCAACTACATTATCCCTCAGTGTTATAAACTATTATCTGATAAAGATGAGCTTCAGCAGTAAGTACTACTTACTACAGTACCTGTGCAAAGCTGGGACGGACCACTAGTCTATAATAAATGCCCTTTTAAACGTTCTTCTGTGATATTAAACTATGGACATACAATTGTAAGTAATGTGGATACGTATATTTGTGGGTACTACATCTTAGCAAGAGAGGATGATCGCGACGCACTCTACAACTTAATGCAAGTGATCTGCAGAAGTGATTGACTTGGACCGCAGCATATATATCTAGCCCACCTACTTGGCAACTGATAAGTGTATGGCAGGCTGTGGGTGGATGGAACGGGTTGTTATCTACCTCTCTGAGTCCGGTCATAAACAATATCTATACCAACTGATTGTACTTATATCAGCGTTTACATGGCCTGATAACAGTGAGTCTAGATTGTGTATGATGTAAATAAAGATTGCATTAAAGTTTATAATTTTATGTTATGTATTTTATTCATAATTTTATGTTTTTAAAACATATCATTTCATCATCAGGTACCTACTAGTTCTATAAAGATATGTCGAAAAGAAATATCATAAATTTAGAAAAATTAGGGCCTTTAAAGTGTGTTTTGATTTATATTGAATAGACGAAAAGATTCAGATAGATCATATTTGAAGATATCCTTGTGGACTGCTGATATCACTAAAAGTAGGACAATGGGACCCAAAAAAGTTCTAATAGCACATATAAAGGGGCACGGGACTCAAAAACTTTGTCCTATTAAATTTATAAGCTATTTGTACATCCACATTTAAAAATAAGCAGCATTTCCAAAATAATATAAATCTCGCAGGCATAAACATGTTATATACATTTCCGGTTCCCTAGATATATCCGTACGCTTGTCTGCTTATTGAAATTTATGTTCAGACGTTAATCTTCTTCCCCTTGCAAATGCCGTGGTTTGTGGTCGTTCTTCATATCCAAATTATTTCAAATATTGAAATCGATCAGTAACGGATCTGTGTATTCGCTCTAGCTCAGATAAATGTGCACTGAACACTGATTGGTGAATTGATTTAGAGAAAATATGAATAAGTAAATATTGGTGGATATTTTACACAACGCCATCTAGCCCCAAACTAAGCGTAGCTCGTACTATACGAACTAGACAACTGAGAGGACCCCTGTATAATTTTTGTAAACATACATAATATTAACATCCAGACACAGAACAAACATCTATGTTCTTCACAAAAACATTAGTCCTGGGTGGGAATCGAACCCATGACCTACAGCGCAGAATCCAGAGTTATTACCAACTGAGCTGAGAGGCCAGTCTATATATATAGTCATGGAAATACGGTACTCATATACTGAATACTCATTTCCACCATAGAGAAGAAGGAAACCTTGGTTAGGTATGGTATAAAGAAGCTAAAATAAAAATTCAGTACATATTCAAGACATTGAAGGTATATTATATAAATATTGTGTTTGTCTGTGAAGTATTGAAGATACCGTACATAATATTGGAAAATTTATCTATTATGTGAACTTTAATATCAAATTATCATTTTATTATTAAGAAAGCGTTAAATAATTCACCACTTTTTTAAGATAACTGAATAATATTAAGTGGGTACTTGATACACATATGCTGAGCTTTTAATGTGACAAACGTAAGGAACCAGCTGATGGCCTACCTGGTGTCAAGCGGTAACCTCTGCCCATACCTACCAAGTAATCTACTTGGTCCTCCCCTACCTACAACACAAGAACAGCAAGAACCAAGTTGCGTCGTATGCACCCGTAACTCTGAGACGTGTAGGTGGAATGTCTCATGTTCCTGTATTTTCACCGGAAACCACACCATTCAAACCGAAACAAATGCATTACTGGTAGGCGGCAGAAATGCTCATGGTAGCAGTACTTCCCTGGATGACCTTGGCATAAGTTCCACAGCTACTAAAACCTTAAAAATAATTAAAAACTAAATATTGCACAATTATTACAGCGTCCCTCTTAAGATTTCCTCAACATCAAACAAACAGCGAGTAAAGGGTTCAGACATGCTTAGCCCTCCGACAAAAAAAAGAAAAAATCCTCAAGTAAAGACGCAATTACTTCTTTACCAAATTATTTTTCAATCCCCATAACTGTATTTTTTATTTTAAGTCAACGCAATAGGGTTGAATATTGCGTGTCATTACTGGGGTCCTAAAGTGGTTTCGCAGCCCGCTAAAAGCTTGCTGTATCAAAGAAATGCTTCTAATGAATCTATTGATAGCTGCGTTTATGTGTGTGTTTCCAGTATTTTTTTTAGATACACAAACGGAGACTGCGCGTGTGTGCGTGAAGGAGGGTGATGCTAAGAGATGCTTTCTTCGACCCCTCGTTTCTTATAGGAGGACCGAGTGATCTTGGTCGTTGCTGTACAAATAATCCGATAAAAAAACCAATTGATCGAGATATTATGCCGATATCCGTCACGAGACATTTGATATGAGGGGTTGTCATGTCGGGTAATATGCACTTAAAAACAGAACCCAGCCTTCTGCTCTGTAGATTAAGGGTTTGATTTCAACCCAGGAAAAACATTTGTGTGACGAACATACATGTTTGTTCTGTGTCTGTGTGTTGACATGTATTATATATATATGTATTTCCAAAAAAAGTATATAAGTGTTATATCAGTTGTCTGATCCCATGATATCAGCCATTACTTCAGCGCAGCGCAGTATATTAACGATAAAGTTTCTCCGATCAAAACTTAGGTATGTGAGCAAATTAACTGTGTCAGCCAAACCAATCAGTTTACATACAAATTGTTGGTGCAGTTATGTTTTTTACGACTAAACTGTTTGGGTTAATTTAGTTCATAATAAATTCATCATAATAAACTTTTTTTTGTTAAAACTTCAATTAATCATTTCCTCAAGTATCTTAATTCCGTCGAAGGAGTTCTTGAATGAAATTATCTTGGCATAGTCGGGAGAATTAATTATTTTGTTTATTTACAAGATTTGATTACAATAAGATAATCATCACACTTCACATTAATATTATAAATGCGAAATATTTCGTTTTTATGTAAGTACTATCGAATGTTTACTTAATTACACTTTCAGAGAACTCCTACGGAACTACGATAGGTACTTGAGGAAACGATTAATTGAAGTTTCAAAAAAAATAATGATTTAAAGTAACACAGAACCAAAGCCAAATCACAATAGCTCGCAACACAGGATTACCTAGTTCAGACTCTCGTGTTATATATACCTATGTATAAATATATACCTATATATAAAAAAATGTAAAGATTTATCTACAGGGTAGGCAAAGCATTGGCATCCCCGGGGACGCAAATGTCTATAGGCGACGGTAACCACTTAACATCAGGTGGGCCGTCTGCTTGTTTGCGTACAATTACACAAAAAAAAAAAAGAAAGTTTTACGATTTGTTACATTTACCATGTTTTATTTGAATAAATTTATTATTATTATTATTAATAATAATAATATATTATGAGGGTTCCACAACGTTTGCTCTAAAACGCAATTTATAATAAATCAACGATCAAGACGGTGGGGTCTACGACAAATCACTCCCCTTATTTCACTCGAGTCGGCCGATCGTCTCAGCGCACACTACACGCACACTACACGCACACAGGCGCACAGTGGGGTGCGGGCCCTTGCAAAACTCCTCCTTATATTTTCTTCTTTGTTATGTAGAAAAAATTGCAGAAAAGGGGATGCCAAAATCGATATCGAATGTGGTATGTATTGAGTGTTTGCGTTTTTTTAAGGACGTTCTGTGGTGTATTATCGGCTTGGTTATTGTTACGGCGACGGTTTTAGGTGCAGTTTTCCAACAGTACTTGACTTACTAATTCAAATTCGAAGCATTTATTGCACTACGTCGTTACAAATATGTTAATATATTTATAGGATACAAACATAAACCCTGTTAGGGCACAGCAATATTGATTCTAGGTGTCACAGTACATTTTACTTTATTTTGGTAAGTTAGTTATATTAGAGAACAGACTGCACTCAAACACTACTTATTATTTTATTTATTTATGTGTAAAGTTACTGAGTGAGTAGATGGCCCACCTGGTGTTAAGTGGTGACTTCTGTCCATGACAAGTAATAGGTACGACTGAGTCCACCACTACTTAGGTAGGTACATGAAGACCGAAATCGTATCGTATGATCCCGTAACTCAGAGAGGTGAAGGTGGAATGTCTCATGTGTATGTATTTTCAGCATACACACTTTTTAAACTGGAACACACTGAACGCGTATGTCTTACTGCTTGGCGGCAGAAATGGGTAAGTTTATAGTACTTCCCCGGACGCACATTAGTTTTACTGCTACTAAACATAACTCTAAAATTATCATTTATAAGACTATTTTATAAGGATTTTTTTGGCAAATGGCAAATGAAAAATGGCAAATAAATGGCATTGAATAATTAATGTTATGACGAGCACGTAGTAGAGACAAGTGCTAAAATACAGTTAGTCTGGTAATTTTTTAAAAGTATTTCTCATTAACAATAACGCGTAGGCCCACATCTCATCTTCTCCTCGAAGGGGAAGAAGCCTCTGTGATCTTTCCATCATATCGGTTACACTATTGTGGGAACGTAGACGTGAAAAGTGGATGGGCTCATTATCACCGTTGATTTCCCGATAAAATTATTCAGTAAAATTATACTCACCTATATTTGTAGCTGATAGGAACATTATATATGTTCTTAATCAAAAAACTACACACCCATAGGATATATATAAAAAAAATTTGCTACACAATCACACCAATTTAGATAATTTTTTTTCTAATTTCAAGAACGTTTTTATATAACCAACACAAATCAAAAAAACAACTTCCCTCTACAGATTTCATCCCATACTGATTTGGTATCCAACCCGCAAACTGGCCGTTGCTGACCTAAATACCTTTACAAAAAAGAAATACAATAAAAAAACCGGTTCATCAAACCACTTTGTCTTTTGAAATAGGCACAAAAGATGTTCAGATGTCCGCGGATGCTGTGATCCTCTTGTATGAAAAAATGAATAAAAAAAACTGGTTTAAATTGTGAATGAGCTTTTGTCCTGTGATCGGTTATTTTGATTTATTCGATTTTTAGTACGCGAGTGGAGTATGGGAGAAATAAAAAGATAACACGCGTTCAACAGGTACCGTTATGATCAAAAGTGTTACTCAAATGTGAATTGTGTTTATTTATTTATTTATTTCAGATACTCCTAAAACATACAGCTATTGTAGCTAAAACGTCTTATGAGCTAGTTTAGGTTAGTTTTTAGTTAGGTTGTTTCTACATAACACTTTTGTGTAGAAACATATCTAGCAAACGACAATCAGGTATGAAATGATAATAGAACTTCACATATGTAAGTTCATTTAATCATTAACCATTTACAGCTTTACGTATCTGGTTTTCAATATCTGTAACACTTTTGCGACTGACAGTATCAAAACCTGATTTTTATTATTTTCTTGGATGTCGGTTTGGATGTTTGCCCTTTCACAGTGCTTTCATTAAATGACAATATTTTACATAGATATAAGTGGAATTGGTTCCCGGCTTATCTCACCGGCGCGGCGTACCAGAAGATATTTGGATAGTAATATTACCTTACGCGAGCTTTCAGAATCTTCCATTTGAACTTCTACCTAACAGCAATACGTTACAGTATCTTCCTAACATTATTATAGCTATAAACTTTTACAGAACCCTCAAACTATGTCCGGGAACATATATGAACTCTTAACGGTTCCATAAACCTGATGCTTACACATTCGTTCAAGGATAATACTTCGTAGAATAATATGCTTACAATATTGTATTATATTATTATATTATAGTATTTTATTGGTAATATTGTTGTAAGACATTTTCTACTCAATTATTACTTTTTAATTTATTTATCAATTTTTAAATTTTTACAAAACTTTATGAACTTAGCATCTATAAACGAATAATGTTTGTGTCGGTGCTACAAGTAATATAATTAATACAATTATTAATGTATTAATTATATTATTTCTTATTATATATTTATTTTATTATATTTATATTAATTAAAATATTAAACATAGGTACATTGATAAAAATAGCCCCCTGTTGGACAGTCCCTCTGAACAGTCTATTAAAAACATACCGTCCACAGGTGTGGTACGTGGTAGGGACCGGTCCAGCAGCTGCGGACGATGTCTGTCTGTTTGTCATTCTAATACTCCTTACTCACATTGTACTGTGTCCGGAGAAAGGATATTATAACAATATAATAATAATATTGGTGGAAATTCCACACAGTGGATCTAGCCCAAAAGTAAGCTAAGTATTAGCTTGTATTATGGGAACCAGACAACTGATATAATACTTATATACTTTTTTGTAAATACGTGCATTATATGCATATACATATACATAGTAAACACCCAGACACAGAACCAATATCTATGTTCGTCACACTAATGTTTGTCCTGGCCTCGCAGCTCAGATGATTTACTAATCAACTGAGTTGCGAGGCGTTAGGCGTAGGGTTACTACCCTACCTTCTGCGCTGTAGGTCGTGGGTTCGGTTCCCACCCAGGACAAACATTTGTTTGAGAAACATAGATGTTTGTTCTGTGTCTGGGTGTTAATATGTATGTATCTATATGTAAGTATTTAAAATAAAAGTATGTAAGTATTGTATCAGTTGTCTGGTTCTGCTTAGCTTACTTTGGGGCTAGATGACGCTGTGTGAAATTGTCCACCATTATTTATATATTTAGTTATTTATTTATATCAGTAAATAATTTAAAAACAGTTGCAAATATTCTTGTTATCTAATATGGTGTCATTAATTGAGAACCAATGTGCATTTATCCTAAATAGGTAATGAAAAATAAATCTAACAAATAACATCAAACTATTGGGTAGCAGAGAACCTTTTCAATATAAAGTTACCACTCATTTCTGCCGTCAAGCAGAAGTGCCGCGTGTAACCAGCCTCCAGGAGACACATGCCTTCGCTCGAATACCGAGTATGAATGTTTTTAGTGTTCCGGTAACATCATTTGAGAGCCCTTTCGCAATACAGGCGATGCAAAGCGTCACCACTGGCTACATATTGTTATAAAAAACGTTATAAAATAATGAAAAGCTTATTTTTACAAATGTTCGCGGTCAGCGGTTAAATAAATGTCACAAACTTTAGGCCGGAAATAGGGCTCCTGATTCTGGACTCATCATCAGTACTTACAAAGTCGTATTAATCTTACCTCTACCTATGTGTCTTGGTATTAAAGGAACATAATTAATATTACCAACGTCAGTACTATAAAAATATTCCTTCACATGATTTGTTAGACTTAATTAAAATTTTATCATCTTATCCATATTTTAACATGCTCTTTAATATTATTTAGTATACTTTTTAAATGAATTAGTTGCTACTCACCGCTAGATGCTCCTTAATAGTCTTACGATGTCAACGCCCCTAGCGAAGTTACTACGAACTAAATTCTGCCATCTGCTGTTGAGTAGGTGAACCAAAAGTTATGTCTACTTGGCTAAAGATGGCAGTACCTGTAACTAAACATGCAAGTTTTTAAAGCTGAATTACATAAAATTGATTTTTATTGTATTGACTTACCGAAAATGGCATTATAATTTTATGGAATGGTTATTTCAATCTAAGTGACGAATAAGCTTTCATAAAGCTATTTATTGCGATGAAAAAACCGTAGCGCGGTGATAGGGCAAAATAGGTATGCACGATTTGCTAGATACCACTCTCATCTTGAAAATTTGCCGACAAGCACCTGTCTACGTGTCCCAGTAGTCACACTTAGGAGCCAGATAAAATATATTCTGTTGATCAGCTTCAGATTAGTCACATTCCCCGCGTTGCCAACATGAAAACTCAATTTTTCGCGCCATCGGAGCGTTCCAAAGAAAATTACCGGGACGACATGTCGAAAATACCTCGGCAAACATGCTACTGGTTTTACCTATATTAGACCTAATGTAATCGCGTTACGGTTTAATTTGCGTTAATTTATTTAAATAGAGGTTCCAATTTTCTAGTGCTTTAGGCGTTTACTTATCAACCATGGAACTAAAACACTAATGCGGTTTGAATCTGCTTATTAGGGTTGCTGTTAAGTATCTATTACATATTCAGTTATTTTTGTTTCTCTGCGGTGAATATTTGGGTTTTGTTCATTGAATGCCTCGACGGTGAGCGCAAATATAAAACAGAATAAGAGACAAAAAAGATATTTACAAATTGACAAGTTTTGAGTAATAATGGAAGAATAAATAATTAAAGCTGTATAAAATATTATTAGTTTGAAAACGCATAAAAGAAAAAAATATTATATATTAATAATTTTTTTCTTAAGTTATTATGTTTAAAGAAGTTGACTACCTTGAATAAAAAATATATTGACTAAAATAATAAATATCATTCATAATTAAGTGTTAAAAGTAATGTCACACAAAATGGAAAATATTCTTCTCTGTTTGCTAACGACGTTTGTGTATATTAGTAGGTATCTAAGGAAGAAATGCTACAGGGGATATCAAATGATTGCAGTCAGCGAGTGGCCACACCTGTGGTAGTTTTACACCCCTTACACCACCCCGGTTTATTAATCGTTAAAATTAAAAAGTAATGCTTCTATGCAAACACAAAGTTGTGCTGTTTTTTATTTGCTTGAGGCTATTGAACCGAAATCTCACCTGATGTTAAGTGACGGTGTGGTCTACGACGTAGCATGCTTGATGCTAATAGTAACCTTATTCTCTCTCAAAACTAATTAATCAAATGATAATTTAAATAAGTAAAACACATTAATCTTTTTGGCTGGCATTACAGTTCAGTTGGTAGCAACTCTGCCTCTGCGCTGTAGGTCGTGGGTTCGATTCTCACCCAGGACAATAATTTGTATGACGAATATAGATGTTTGTTCTGTGTCTGGGTGTTAATATATATGTATAATACAAAAAGTGTATAAGTATTATATCAGTTGACTGGTTCTCATGATACAAGCTGTGATTAGCTTACTTTGGGGCTAGATGGCGCTGTGTGAAATGTCCATCAATATTTATTTATTTATTTTCTCATTTTGCAGCTCAATCCAGTTATCACTAAAAGCCATTTCAACTTAGCAAAACAACGAAATAACGGAAAACAATAAAAAACAAAGCGGTCGTCGATAGCGGCGACGGGCATCACGAGGAGTGTAGACACTTCACCAACTTAAACACTTTTAGCGCCACTAAGTATCCCGGACACCGCACCGGTTTCTGCCCACCACGCAACGGTTTTATGTGAATCCGTGATTTTTTAATAAAGAAATAAAATCGTTCTAATCGTAATCTGTACACAAGACCAAATACATATTTATATAAACAAAGAAAAATTAAAATTTTGAAAAGAGATGCCTTGGCAGATCGCTGCTGAGTACATGGTTTTTGAGAAAAGCTCTGTACTCAGCGTCTGTGAGGAAACAAGTCTCCAGTGCTGAATTTCAGCGTCATTCATCATTTATTTGGGATACAAAGCAAAAATAAATACTAAGTACACGAGAGTAGACGTAGCTTCATTGTAACTTAATATATTTTTTATTTTGAAGACTATAAACATTTAGAAGAGACAGTTATGTTATATTCCTTTTTCAGGAGTTTCAATAATTTTTGACTCTGCAAAGAAGCAGAAATATTAAAAATAATAATACAAATATGCATGAATTCTTAAATAAATTGCTTGGAAACAAATTTTAACTTAAAAATTACAAAATCACACGTGGTATAAATATATTAATAAAAAAAGTTTCTACGTCAAATTGAGTAGTGTACTCGTATGCAAAATGGAGGTTACAACTTTATTCTCGTATTAGGATATTGTAATTTCAGTGGTATGTGTGCTTAATAAAATACTGCCTTTCATATTCACAGATCGATATTAATTAGAGGTACATATTGGAAAACAACACTGAAATAAAAATAAGGATCAAGTTTTTTTTTAGCAGAGACGGTGGTGTCATGTTTTTTAAAAAAACACTTTGGGTTCGCAGTCTGTGCGACGTAAGAAGTGAAGGGGATAATTCTTACGTCCCGCATCCGGCCCGGACGTGTAAAAACCTCTCCGTGACCGGCAATTTGCGTGAGAGCTCCTCTTATTGGAACTCTTTAGCTAATTAGAACTTTCGTATGCATTACGGAATGAGTCTTTAGATGAAGTAATTTAATTCTGATGGTTTTTTTTAGCACTTTGCAGAACATTTTAGTTTATCTTGAATGAGCGCAAAAGGGTGTTTTTTAAGTATACAGTAAATAAACAAAAACGAAACTTTACATTTATTCACACCCGGGCACTTAAGTCTTAGGGCTTGGACACTGGAACTAACATAAACATACAAGATAGAGAGAAGAGACTGACCTCACAGCTCAGTTGGTCGTAACCCTGAAATCTGTAGGTCGTGTGTTCGATTCCCACCCAGGATAAACATTTGTGTGACGAACATAGATGTTTGTTCTGTGTCTGGGTGTTGATATGAATTATATGTATGTATTTACAAAAAAGTAAATAATTATTGTATCAGTTGTCTGGTTCCCATGGTACAAGCTATGCTTAGCTTACTTTGGGGCTAGTGTGAAATGCCCACCAATACTTATTTATTTAAGGTCCGAGAAAAAACTTTAACCACACAACATTTGTAGATTTATTACTTTATTTTTTTCTGTATATTGTTATCTGCGTACAAATAAGAATAAAGAAACTTTCCTCCTAAACCTGTTGCAGTGCGACACTTAGCCACGGAGCCATCGATATTATTTATCAACAAAAAAGCTCAATAAAACAATTGATATGAAATATTCGTAGTTATAATTCTTGCTGGAAATTGGCCAACATTTAACGTTCGAGATAAACTTACAAAACATGTGATTTGACTATATAGTCAATCTAATTTAATAAATACCTGTAAGTCTTTCTATTTCTCTTCTGTTTTTGACTGAGAGACAATAATCATTATATCTATTATAATGACCGATATAGATAACTCGCTAATTATACCAGTAGAGAGGCATAGTTCATAGTTCATAGTTTTTTTATTAATAATGATAATTACAGGTCAATATAAATGGCAACATAACATCACAGTCATATTTAAAATCGGCCTTTAGAGAGGCCTTTATACTAATGACTACTTGCGTCAGTAATATTTATCTATAGTGGAATCTTTCAAGGACCAAATTTGCGGTCCCAAACCCTATCTGTATAAACTGTTTGAAACTACCAACAAAAGATAACCCGAGCATTATTGATGGCAAGCCTGAAATTTAATATGAAATATTTCAAACTAAACGCACACACCGCCGCGAACCAACTACACTCACACAGCCGCAATAAAACTACACAAATACATTGAAGCGTAAGAGGGGTGTCTTTGTTACACATTAAGGAAGAAGGGCATGAAGATGGGAGGGGGTTGGGGTGGGACTGGCCTGTTTTGTATTCAACCCGCTTGGCCGTTTACGATTTCGCGCGGGTAGGCGCGCGAGTCACCGGCTTTCTGACATTTTTAACTGCTATCCGTCAAATCGCATGATGTTTAAAGGATATTAACGGCAGCCATCAATTTTCACAAATTAAAGTATCCAAGCGATTTCGTTAGGAATTGAATGGAAACAAAGTTTATCATCCACATCGACAAAAACAAAAACTGTTAAACAATGGTTTACGTCTTAATTACACGATGCCTCTTAAATATACATAAATAGACAAAAGTAAGCTTATAAAAAAAAAAAACAAAGAAAGCTTAAGCTACTGTTAAAAACTCTAAACAGCTTGGCACTCGATATTTTAAAATAAATAATTGGTGAAATAAGCAGATTCCGACGTAATGAAATGTACTACATTCCTGGAGTAGAAAAGCCGGGAAATATTTTCAATTATTTCAAGGATCCGGTCAGTGTCCGGCCCTTTTTGTAAGCTGCCCTACGTGGGACACTTGGAGATTTCTATTGCTGGGCATTGCGTGTGTATGCTACAATTCGGAATTTCTTTATTAAGTGTGGTTTGTTCTGTTCGGGGAGGAATTTGGGAAATGCCGATTGTCAATTCACACTACATCCACGGACTTAGGAATACCGAACTATGAATTTAGACACGAGACAAATTTGGTTTATTTTATTGTTACTCAAATATTTTATTAATAAAATAATGTACAAAATTTCTTTGTTCCCATCCCCCATCTTACAAATGAGTCTTTTATAGCGGTCATCAAAGAAAAAAAAAAAAAACAATATACTGGTATCCATGACACCATGTTTTTCAACCTGTTTTACTTAAAGAAACATCATTTTGACTTTCCATAAAATTTTTGTGTATCAGCGTACTATTCTGTTTTTCTTTCAATATGACTTTATCTGACAGAAAATGCAATAGTCTGTCTTGTCTAAGCTCTAGTCGAAATAATCACTCGGATACTTAAGATAAATGGCAATTGAAACCAACTATTGAAAAAGCTAGATAAAATTATTCCTTAGAAATTATTAGATTACTAATTTGAAAATAAAAAAATCGGCCTTCGCAGGTATAGTAGGTAATTATAATAAGTGTTATCAGTTTCATATCAGCGTTTGGATTGAGCGTCCAATTTTTATAATTTATCCCATCAATAGGTTGTCGATTCTAGTTTGGCTTTGGCTTTGGCACTTAGTAAGACTTAAAGTCATGAAAGTTGAGAGTATTAATTTCACATTTGTATAAACACCATAAAAAACTTCATCTTAAATATGTGTTGAATAAACGTTCACATTTCGTTGCTCCGTGGAAATTCCATTGAGTTTCAAGTAAATAAATTATCGCTTTCAGCTTAGATGGAATTAGCATTAACTGAGGAATCTACTTTCGTAAATACGGCTAATTTGAAACGAGAGAGAGAATAAAAAGTGTTAAAAGTTAAACGATGAAAATATTCAGCGCATTAGTGGAGGTACCTTAATGCCAGACTGGACCTTATAAGAAGACAGTTATATGCAAATCTTTTTCCGCTACTTAAGCATTCGAGCCACAAACGTGCTTGGGTTAGGGTTGTCACTAATTTATAAATAATGAAGCATGATATTTTATCGCATTTTTTTTTATTTGTTCTTTAGAATAGTATAGAATAGAATAGAAAACTCTTTATTGTACACCACACAATAAATAAACAGAAGAAATAAACAGGTTTAAAAGAAATAACCTTAAAATCCTGTAAATCTTTAATATTAGTATTAAATTTTATAACTATATTATTAGTATTTAACTTCTCCCTTCTCCGTGTTCCGGTTTGAAGGGTGTGGTTGCCGGTAAAATGACATACACATGAGCCATTCCACTTTCACATCTCAGAGGTACGGAAGCATACGATGCCACTTGAGTCTTGTTGTACCTTGTTGCAGGTAGGGGAGGATCCAAGTCGGATTGCTTGATATGGGCCGAGGTTACCATAAACACCAGGTAGTTCAAAATATCGTTCTGTAAACAAAAAAGAAAAAGGATTTCATATTAAGCCTTTCCCAGTCACCACAATGGCATCGTCTTGCTGTCATCGCATTTGAGAATTTGAAAGTATCGGTAACTGGGAATAACTTATCAGTTCAGGAGGAATCGTTCCTAATACATTACGGGCATTACTTAGGTGGTAGCAAAATCAAAATCTGAGCAACTTAAAAATGGATGGTCAAATTAATGAGTAAAGCCTTAACATGCAATGCCTCGACAGGCCTCACAGCTCAGTTTGTAGTACTCTGTCTTCTGCGCTGTAGGTTATGGGTTCGATTCCCACCCAGGACAAACATTTGGGTGACAAATATAGATGTTTGCTCTGTGTCTGGGTGTTAATATGAATTACAAGCATGTATTTAAAAAAAAAAAATATACATGTATTCTATCAGTGTCTGGTACTAGCTATGCTTAGTTTGGGGCTAGATGGCGCTGTGTGAATTGTCCACCAATATTATTTATTTATTTATTTATTTATTATTATAACTTTGAAAGCAGCACCGCGACAACCCTAAGCAGAATGAGCTTAAATATATTTTTACCAGACTCGGAGTTGTATGCAAATGTATTCAAGTTATTCGTCTCAGATTATAATTATTTTTATCGTATGCATCTCTACGGTATGCGAGAGAAGTAGGTACTTTGTTGAATGTAGGAAAATTTTCTTTCATTTAAAAGATGAAATAGTATAATTTTGTTTTAATGATACGCTGTAAAAGTGCTTCTTTATAATTGTGTAAAGTTACACAAACCATGATATTAGAAAGTAGAGCTTAATATTGGTATGATTTTGTTTAGATTTATTAGACTTAGATTATATAGACATTATTTTAGTTGCAGTAGAGTTCGCGATGAGGTCGTCCAGGGAAGTACTGCCACAATTACTATTTCTGCCGATAAGCATCACAGATTTGCATTGCTTTACTCAGGTCTGGAAGTTGTCAGTGCTGGTGAAATTACAGGCACATAAAATAACACACCTTCACCTCTAAAAGCGCAATATATAAACTATCTCAATGTAATTAATATAAAACCGACAAACAGTATATAAGGGGAGGAAATATGCTTTTGTTATGGTTAGCGCTGAACAAGGCAGGCTGTCACGAAACTTATTCAAATAAAAAAATATACGATGCGACTTGGATCTTCTATAAACTATATCTCTATAACTAAGAAAATATCCCAGTCGTACTGCTGTCATTATGAGCACAAATTACCTCTTAGCATAATAATATGGAGTAAAAACCACGTTCAAAGCTTTCAAATTCGGCACTTGGTTTTGGGACTCGAAGGTTTTTGTAATTTCCTATTTATAAAATTCCAAACGTATTTTACCACACGCACTGAATTGAGCCTGGTCGAGGCGTTTATGAGGCCAGTTCGGAATAAAGAAGTGCCGAGTCGAGGGCAGAATTTTGATGTGGGGGCTTTAATGGGCACTGCACCATATAGAAGATTTACATGGAGGCGAGTTTTCTCATCTACCTTCACTTTGAATAGAATAGAATATTTTTTCTATTTGATACGCACATACATAAACAGTGAAAATAAAATAAATTGGCTTTTATTCATGGCGTGGTCAAATGGGTCTCCCCCTCAGCAAGATGCCACTCCCTAACATGATAGATATAAACCCATCACGTCGGTAGCGGCGCTGGTTTTCAGGCGCGGCCTAAAATGCATGACTTTGCTCTGCCTGTTTCATGTTTGTTATGCTTGTGTCAAATAAAAACATAATGTGATAAGACAGCTTCCGGTAGTTGAGGGTTTGCGACGGTTTCCTCTACTTACGTAGGGGAAACCGTATACCACGTAGGGCTTACAAATTCTAGTGGTAATCGCCATTATTATTGTAACGAGTTAGTGTAGAGGCCCAGTGGTAAAGACCCCGACTTCCATTCTGGAGGTCACTGGTTCTGCTGGCGTGCTGCAATGGTATTCGCTTGATAGATTCTTGTGCGCAATTTTCACAAAACAGATTTATGTGTGCAATACCACGTTATCAAAATGGCGAAGGAAAACATCGTGAGGAAACCGACTTAGAACTAAAAATTCGACGACATGTGTCAAGTGCACCTAAGGAGACTCTTTGAGGCGCACCTAAAATTCTTTCACCACACTGGTTCGAGAGATGTATGACTCGTGACAGTGACTCGAATAGAACAGAACTAGGTCAAAAATATCAAAAATAAAATAAAATATCAAAGCCAATTCACGTATTCTCCGAGCGGCCATAACGTTTACGCAAATTCCCAAACCAGATCATACCCAAGACTTCAATATTAACGTAACTCACCCCAATCAATACAATTTAGCTCTAACAATGATCAAACATTGTACTAAACAAACAGAACTAGCGAAACACGCGATAACCATCCTATAATGAAAACAGTTCTGATTGCGACCCGTAGTCTTAAAGTTGAGACGCACACAGACACGGAACCCCCACCCACTAAGAAGATATAACTGCGCCAGTGTGACTTGAGCTCTCGAACATCGTCAAAACTCGAGATAAGCGGAACGTGTAGGTATTTTGACAGGCCTCGTTTAACTGGCTGTGGAGGGGTTGACTACCTAAGGAGCGCAAGAAGAAATACCCACGGGATGCCGCAGAGAACCGGGCTGTCCGCCCGCAAATGGCGGTCACTTGTCCGGCTTTTGAGATTGCTGTCCGGACAATATCGTATTCCATACATAACTCTGAGACGTGAAGACGTTACATCTTCACGTCTCAGAGAACGTCAATTATCACCGGGTTTTTGAATGGGCTGAAAAGTAGCTAGGTCACACGGGCCCATATAAATAAAAAACTTTAAGATATTACTCTTTATGTCATATAGTTACGTAATGAGCAGATGGCCCGCCTGGTGTTAAGAGGTAACTTGTACCCATAACAAGCAATATTATTTGGGCCCTCCACTACATAGGCACAAGACCCGAGATGCATCGTATGCATCCGTAACTCTGACACGTGATGGCGAAATGCGACTTGAGTGGTATTGCTGTTATCTATGCTCGGCGGTTACCACCTAACATCACGCGGGCCTTCAGCTCGTTCCGTCATTTAAATTACATAAAAAAAAACTTGGCATAAGTTCTTCTGCTCTAAACCCCCAGGAAATAGTCCCAAAAATATTTTCAAAGTCTAATAACTGTAAAAAATAGTTGAAAGAGGTAAAGCTACAACTGAAAGAAAGAAAGAATGAAAGAATAATATTTATTTTGTGTTACATCAGAAATAAAATTAGGTACAAATAAAAGAAAATGTAGCTTATAACAGCAAAAAAGGGCTACCACTCAGCATGTGCTATATCAGCGGTGTGGCTTCTCAAAATGCTCTGAAATATTTGATAAAAACAACGACTTTTTTCGCGGAAATTTAACCTACTCATCACTACCCGTAAGGAACCTTAAAGTGCGGGCCCATATCGATCGTGGGGGGGTATTCTTAATGCTCAGTTCGTAGGATGTCCATTAATTATGCAGGGGTCGAGACGATCGGACGATTGCAAAAGGGTTGGATTCCAAATTCGTTTGTCGCATTGTTTCCTAAATAGGTTTTCTGGGCGCGTCGTAGTATTCACGAAACATTTTGTTGTTTGTACGTGCGGATTTTTGATGTGAAACATCTATAGCCGCACGTAAAACCGATTTCTGGCTTGGCGACGCGTCGCCACTGCATGAGCGCTGATTGGTCCGTTCAAGGTTACGACAAATCATAAACATTATTAGTGATGGGGTACTTAGTTTCTTACAAAATAATGTCGATGTTTCACATCTGCCAGGCGTCCCGTGACGGCTCACATTTTTTTAAGTTTAGCTTTATGGGGGATTATATGACATAAAATCTCTTCCCTAAAAAGTATCTAACAAAGTCACCATCTATCTGTCTATTTCTCTGCTTATTTCGCCTAAACCACGCATCCGATTTTGATACCGTTTTCACTAATACAAAGAGCGATGAACGAAGTAGGTTTATGTTTAACTTCTATTATATTGTACTAGTATATGCGTATGCGGCCTTAACTCTGAGACGTGTCGGTGGAAAATCTCATGTGCATATAATTTCACCGGCAGCCATACCTTTTAAACTGGAACAAAGTAACGCGTGCATGAGTGATTACAGCTTGCCGGCATAAACAGGTATGGTGGCAGTACCTCCCTGGGTAAACTTGGCATAAGTTCTACTGCTACATCAGTCAGTTTACAACTACAAGATCAGCGTGTTTTAAGATAAGTTTGGCGCCTGTTTAAACCCTATCCGACCCTCCGTGGGGAAGACTATCATATCAGAAGTAAAATATTAGAGCAATGTTTTTAGAAGACAAGTTTAGAAGCCCTTAATCAACGTACACCTCTGTTACCGCTACGTGATACTTGAGAGGCAACCCTTGAGATATTAACGGTACGACATTAAAATTTGAAGCCCTATTCTGGATGGGTTAGCGGTAATAATAATGAACCCAAAACAATGAAACAGTGTGGGATTCTAGTGCACGTCAGAGGCTTTCACCCGCGGATGTTTTCAGATTTTTGGTTTTTAATTTTCATTTTCAAGAACAACTTTCTTACAAAACATGTCTGAAATCAATTAGTAATTTAACCTAGAAAACATTAAATTATTATAAATTATAAAAAGAAAGAATTAACAATTGAGACATTAAAACTATTAAGATTCTAAATGGTTCTGGGACGAGACGTTTTTCTCAGCAATTTGTCAATTTGCTATTGTGCACATAAATCTTTTAAACAGAGAAACTCATTGATGCATGGTTGTATTTGAACTTGCAGCCTCGAGATTGAGTCTCACGAAACAACACTACTTATTATTCTATATATGTAAAAATTTTACGTTTAACTGTTTTGATATTTCAGAATAGGGGCGTTCGGCGCGGCAACGTAATACTTTCATCCGTTCTCGTCTTACGCCCTTCACTTGATTAATGTGTGTACACGGCGACCGTTTATCACACTCGAGATGCCATTGTTTGATCCTTTATATACCACTCGGTGATCTACTGAGGTAGATCTGACACTCGAGCTTGAGATAAATGAATAGACAATGACTGTATAAGAAATGGCCTACGCAGTTAACTAAAAGTGTATGTCTGCGGGCAAAAGCTACATAATAAAATAGTTATAAACTGTGGCGGTGTAATGGATTCCCTGTGACGCAAATGAAAACAAGAAAAGCTTCCACGAACCAAGAACAAATTAATTGTGGCCTATATTGAATCCAGGACTTGTCGGTTTGAAGTCAGATTTACTGTCAAATTACGAGTAGGAAAATTAATCTGATACTTATTTTTCTTATACTTTTCTCGTTATCACTTTAAATCTATAATTACAATTACATTGAAGATTTGATTCCACCTTGAAATATATATTAGAACTAATTATATCATCTTCAACACTCTCACAAAACCTACCCTGGAAATTCTCTGTTAGTAATTAGGGTAACAGCCGAATTTATTAATGGCCTCATTAACAATAGTAATAGTAAATAGTAACAGTTCCTAGGTACCTAAAATTGATGACAGAGTAACGGACTCTTTGCCTAAAAGTAGATTATAATTTCATCTTCATTACTCTCACAGAAAGCTCGCCATTCCCTAATTAACTAAAACAATACCATCCCTACGTACCTAAAATTTAAGACAGAATTGGGCGCTCCTTACGGGCCGGGGGCGGGGGCGGGGGTGGGTCGCGGGGAGAGGGGCAGGGGGTAAGACACTCGATCAATACCGACCCGACTTTCAAACTGTTTTCACCCTCACGAAAGTCGCTCGGACTCGGCACTGGTGTGGACCCTAGCAGATGTGTATAGAGATGATAATACCACTAACATACTATGTATAATTGTATTTGATACAATCTATTTTACAAGAGCAGTAGAACTCTCGCCAAGTTCGTCCGAGGAAGTACTGCCACCATGCCCATTTTTGCCGCCAAGCAGTGAAGCATTCGCATTACTGTGTTCCGGTTTGAAAGGTGTGGTTTCCGGTGAAATTACAGGCACATGAGACATTCCGCCTTCACGTCTCAGAGTTGCGGACGCACACGATGCGACTTGGGTCTTGTCGTATAGTAGGGGAGGACCGAAGTCGCATCAGTTGTTATGGGCCGAGGTTACCACTTAACACCAGGTGGGCCGTCGGCTCGTTCAGTAACAGTATTACACAAAAAAAAAAAAAAAATTATTTCACCGCTCATTTTTGTTTTTGATTGATTATAATTTTTACCTAAAATATTTCAAGCACATAAATGAAACAATGTTTACTTTGCAAGTGTTATAGAGAATCAATATGACAGAATAGTTCTATAATAAACTTATTGAAATGGATCTGTAATTTTTTTTATTGCTATATTTTAGATTCGAATAGAACTATTCCATCACATTGATTCTCTATAACACTTGTTAAGTAAACTTAGTTTCATTAATGTGCTTGAAGTTACAAGAAGAATTTAAATTTACTTTTATAAAGTGGTTCCTTTTCATTGCCTTGTCTGTGTTAATATTGTAACACTGGCCATTTCTATTGACTCCTTTATGCTGTCTTAATCTGCATCAAGATCTGTAACAATAAAAAATATATTGTAATCATAATCATTATTTATCTTGTTTTATTTAGGAAACATGCAGAACAATAACAGTAGGACCTTGCACTATATACCTAATAATTTCGTTATGCATTCGCTTTACTGTATTCCTGTTTGAAAGGTATGGTTGTCGGTGAAATTACAGGCACATGAGATCTTCCACCGTTTCGTCTCAGTTACGGGCGCCAATACAATGTGGCTTGCGACTTGTGCCTAAGTAGGGGAGGGACCAAGTCGTATTGCTTGTTATGGGCAGAGGTTAACACTTTAGACAAGGTGGACTGCCTGCTCATTCCATAACTTTATAAAAATATAATATAAAAATAATAGAGGATAGAGGATTTGGTACATTTTAGTCGTTAGATTACATTTATCTGTAATTTCACCGGTAATCTAATGACATATGAAAACATGAATACTATGACATAAAGAGATGTGAGTTTGTATGAATATATAAAAAAAAGGTTGGTATTATCATCTCTACGTCAGCATGTCTTGCCAGCGGTGTCTTCACGTACTCAACCCCCCGCCGCCCACAGGTCTTATCGGCCATACTATACCTCTACACGATCTAATTATACATGTTACGTACGTTGGGTTACTTCGTTTGGACGCCGAACGTTTCCGATTCTGGGTGAAACAAATGATTTTCACAATATTATTAAGCTGTTGGCATTGTATTATTTTACATGAACTCTTTGGAGGCTCACTCAATCGATTGAATCGTTTTGACCGAGCGAAAGTGATTTGCGTTTGATAGGCGTAAATGTTCCATAGACAATCTTTCAATGGAAATTGAACAACGAAATGGTAGTAAGTTCAAAAACGAGTTCGAACACACTGTTTGCATCAATAAAATTGTTGATCATCTCAATTTTAATCATCAATGTATACAATGTATAGAAAATGCACTAAAGAAGCCTCTTTGAGATGCATATCAATCCTTTCACAACAATAGTTCGAGAACGCCAGTGACATACTAATGCGAGACTAGTATTTAAAGTATAACTAAATGTACTTCTCAAAATAAGGTAAGGGAAAATAATATACGAAAAGAAGACTGCTAAAAAGTTAAGAAACTGCATTTTATCATTAAATAATAATCCCTGTATAATGTGGAAATAAATTGTAAAAATATTACAGAAGTCACATCTGAAATTAGATTTTGTCGTACGACTCAACTACATACTAACAAATTATAATCACCCATACAAAATTCTTATATACATGATCAAGTTTTCAAACTATTCACTTAATTTCGTTCTAAATCCAAAAAACGTGGGTAATTTTAATGAATGCGGAGAAATAATCTTGTAAAACGTGATTCAACCCCTTGAAGAAGCTGCGTTTCTCGTGAGATTTTGTGAGAGAAGGGGTCTTCATGACCTAAGGTCATTGGACAAACGTGTTGGGTGAATGTGAGATAAAATTGAAAACTGTCAGTAACCGAGAGATCTAGTCTTAGCATTCAATCTTAATCCATTCATAAATAATAATTCATCGCAAGTATTTTGATGTTTTTTTATATTTTTACATACGTAATTTATTTTGGCAGTTTTTTTTTTTTTATGTAATACATTTACGGAACGAGCCGATGGCCCACCTGGTGTTAAGTGGTAACCTCGGCCCATAACAGCCGATGCGACTTGGGTCCTCCCAAAGTAGGTATGACAAGACCCAAGTCGCATCGTATGCGCCCGTAAATGTGAGACGTGTAGGTGGAATGTCTCATGTGCCTGTAATTTCACCGGCAACCACACCTTTCAAACCGGAACACAGTAACGCAAATGCGTCACTGCTTGGCGGCAGAAAAGGGCATGGTGGCAGTACTTCCCCGGACGAACTTGGCGAGAGTTCTACTGCTCTTAAAAGTATTTATATAATATGTATTTTTGAGTATAAATTGATTTGCAGCGACGTGACAATCTTCCAAAAATGCTTGTTCTAGATTTTGTTTTATTAATAATTAACTATGATTAATTATAAACAGATTTTTAATTTATGAGTTTTCAGAATGATAATAAGTTTTATGGATCAGGTGGATTAATTTATGTTTTCTGTATTAAAGTTGTCTCTTTTGATTTATATTTAGTTTTTTTTTCACACTGACCCATCGATGGTGTGTGGGTTATCAGATCGTCAACCGTCAAAGCTGACAAAAAAGCGGGGTCGATAGGGTCAGTGCCGTGACCGGCGGGTCACTTTTGACCGGTAACGTTATCAAAGGGTTAAAAAGGGTTTGTGGATAGTTCTCACGATACATCTACGAGCTGGGTGGATTTTACTCAAACATACAACATACTCAAACATGTAATATCTCGTTAATGTGTCACGGCGTTGATGGTATTACAAATATGTGATCACAAAACTATCATTGAGACCGCATACAGATTGCAACCGTCTGGAATAACATTTGTGAACTAACATACGATAGTAAGTCAATTGTTGTACTGAATCGCTCTGAATTGTCTCGTGAAAGTCAAAACATTAATTGTAAAAAAGTCATTTTTTGTGACATGGCTCGATTATTCATAAATTATTTTATTCTTAATAAAAGTTATGCTATGATACACAAATGATGAACCTTATAAATGAAAAATAAATAATAATAAGTTTTTTTTATTTCTTGTATCACATAAATATGTACTTCAAGTCAAAAAGAAAAAACATTCATTAAATTTGACTATTTATAGAAAAATAGCTACTATGTATTTTCAGAACTTCAGTAAAGAAATTAATTAACTCGAACGCTAAGAGGTACCAAACACACAGTGCCATAAATATAGGCTTAAAATTTAATAGTAGACAACGAGACGATAAATTCAAGAGCAATTAGACTTAATCGTTGAGTAGAAAGCGCACGATCTTCCAGCTACGCGATCAATATCATGGATCGCCAACATTTCGGACTCGCGAAATATTAAGCATATATGATTTTCCTATGCTAGCTTGCCTGCCGTTGTTTGAAGCTCATGACATTAATAATTCAAAGTTAAAAACTTTATATACCATAGAATACATAAAGAAATAGCTTGGAAACGTCAATAATATTCAAAACATAAGGTCACGCGTACTTATCGCTAAGTTTGACGTCTATTCCCTTGAACCCTTGAAGGAGGGTTTCCTCTTTTTTGCAAGCACTATCCTTGTTACAATCTGAGTTCTTAGTTGTGTTACATTTATGACTACATAAAATACTGAATTAAGATATTACAATATGTTTTGAGTGTCTTTGAGCAGAGCGACATCTGACCATGGGGATTATCATTTATATAATCATTTACAGTGTAATAAGCTTTATTTACTAAAAGACCTATGACAAGCACCTTTAGAACACAGAGTAAGTCATAAAGATTTCTTGTGATGTAAGAACTAAGGTAATACTCTCATATTATTTATTCGTAATTGTACCCGTTTATGCCCGTTTGTACCCGTAATTGTACATTTTTACGTTTCAGTTTAAGCACACAGTATATGTACTACATTATGTACATAAAATATGATGTTACACGAAAACAGATACAAAATAAAAAAATATTGGCGTTTTTTTGGCTAGATAGATTTGTTTACATTGAAGTGTTCATAAATATGGAATAATCAGCAAATGGAATTATACTGAAATTGGAAACTATGGATAAAACAATTAACTTTTCTGTTTTTTGACTAGAAGAGATTGACGAAGATGAGATCAATGCTTAAATTAGATATTTTTAAGCAATGGTTGACGAACCCTGTCCTAATTTATACAGCGCTAGTATATTACATGGTTTATGGCGTCTCTCCCAAGCTCTTGGAGTGCAATAAAATCTTACCGGCGACCGTCGCTTTATGAATATTATCCAGGAGGTGCCAAACCATGCTTCATTAGACACTCCATGATAAAAGAGGTATTGACAATTGGATAAAGTCAAAGAATAATAAGTAAGTTTATTTTGCTTAAAATTAGATTAAAACCGAAACACCCCAACCGTAAAAATCAATATGTACACTAAAAATAAAGTTGAGCATTAATCTGGAACTACCAGTCGGATAGGAAAAAATATTTCTGCATTTGATAGATCAATTCTTGAGGAAAGACTATTCAACATCACACTACGATCATAAGGAGCCAAGCATAAGAAAAAGCGCGGGTATAAAATAGCGTAAAATGTAACCTAAGTAAATTCTCGCATTTTATTGAACATTTTTTAATTATAGCTTTTTCTTATATCGTTTTTATTGAATGGAAATATAATTGAAATGGTATTTAGTGCTGATGCAGTGAACTGTAACCAAGATTACTACCACACAGTAAGTAGTAGTAATGATTAGAAATGAGAAGTTTATTTTTCTATTGAGGCTGAAGAAAAAAAAGCTAAAGAAATGATTACGAAACTAAACCTCATAATACAAGCTCTGCTTGCGGTTTCACTCATGATTTAATGTCAGGCTAACATTTGTAATTTTAATGATTCACCTGAAATTGTTCTCACTTAAGCTAAAATATTGTGCAACCCGTATCAGGATTCATTAAAATGTATCGCTATGAGTCTCAAATACTTAACTCCAAATTTTTAATACATATCAACACCCAGACACAGAACAAACATTTATGTTCGTCACACAAATGTTGGTCCTGGGTGGATGGGAATCGAACCTACGACCTACTGTGCAGAAGGCAGGGTTACTACCAACTGAGCTGTGAGGGCAGGCGAATGATGACTGAAACCTAAGCTTAACTTATGGCGGTCAAAACTGAGTATACGAGGTGGTTACGATCCGTCCATAATCCGAAACGATGTTAAAGTCGTTTATCTACAGAAACCATTACCATTTTACTACTTAGATATTCTAGTGGGCACTAAAGTCAAACAAGTGTAGCGCGGAGGCCCGGAAAAGCAGATTTATATTACTGCCCAACTAAGATCATAAAACTATATACTCCACCGACCCGGTATTAATATTGTGCTATTTATCATGACCCACCCCCATCTCCCATCTTTTGTATAAGAAAACACCCGCAACAACCCGCCCAACAAGTTTCGACATCGAAAACTATTCAAACGCTCGCCGCTAACAGCGCAACTTGTACGTGGATGTTCTTAACTCGGGAGCTTCGGCGGTCGTTCGAGGAAAATTGGAAATTTCCACCCCTCCGCTTGAAAACCAACTTTGGCGTAACGCGATTAAGTCGTTATTTCTCCGATGGGCGACGATAGCGGGTTCGGCAGCGCTCCGAAGTATAGTGTACTTTGTTTGTTTAGTGCTAAAGTTAGGTTTTACTTGCGATGTTTGCCAGCAGTTAGCCGGAAGGGTAGAGTCGTAAGGAAGTTCCACGATTATGTTCAGTCAGCGCTGGCTGTGTAATGGAAAGGAAGTAGGAATTGGGGCCTGTAAGATGTGGCCGTATAAGGCGGACCTGTGCCTCATCTTCTATCTAATATATAAAATTCTCGTGTCACAGTGTTTGTAACAAAACTTCTCCGAAACGGCTTAACCGATTTTTGTGTTTTTTTTGTATATATACTGTAGGTCTGAGTTTTCACCCTTCTACCACCAACCCCTATGTTTTAATTGCAATATTAGTACTTTAATAATTTTCAACCCTCTACGGTCGATTACTTATAAAAAAAAACGTTTTTAATGACACTTTTACCTTAACGTGGCATTGCAACGCATGCCGGGTACATGTAGTATATAATATATAAGGCACAGGTATATATTATACCTTATATACCCCAGCGGGAGTAGGTACGTGTTGTTTGTTCCTAAGGTCCGTTCAGTCCGCAGCTGTGGGTAGGATTAAAATTTGCGTCGGGCCTCTCTTTGTTGTTCTCCTTAGTTGAGATGAGGCCTCTTTGAAAACTTTAAATTGAAGCCTTTTGTCTCGGAAGCTCAAGCGTAACCGCGCTTAATTGCAAACAAAACTTTCTGTAGGTAATAGAAAATTACTTAAGGAAGAGGAAAACATCGTTAAAAACTGGTGTGTAACAGACATTTGTATGTGTATATATGTATTTGATATTATCTACCACGGTAAGCATGGTTTCTCTCTAATAAAAGCTTCAAATAATTGACGTTCCATGAAACCAAAGAATTTTGCAGATTCAAGGCATGATATAACGCATAATGAGGACTTGTTATTAGCCTAATGTCTATTGTTAAATTTGGATTAATATAGTTAAAAGACCTGTTAGTAGCTCAATAAATAATAATGTTTCTACTCAACATCAGCGAGCATTTATTTTTGCTCTTGTAGTACAATAGCTCAAGAATTTTCAGATGGACGCACACGATGCGACTTGGGTCTTGTGGTAGGTAGGGGAGGACCCAAGCCGTTTACTAATTACTTGTTATGGGCAGAGGTTACCACTTAACACAAGGTGGGCCATCTGCTGGTTTCATAAATTAAAAAGTTTCATTCATAGATTAAAAAGTTCTCTTATTCTTCTAGTATTCTGTTAGACGCAATCGAAACTACTGCTTAGCGGTAAACATCAAAGTCAAAGTAAAAAATTTGATTTCCATAGATTTCATAAAGAAATGGCTTGGGAATGTCTTTAGCAATATGAATAATATATTTTTTTAGAAATGAATATAATGGCAGTACCCTTGCTCATGGGTAAATCAACAATCAACAATTTATATGCAGTCCCAATGTCAATTTTCATGTGAATTAAGGTCACAAAATGACATCAACTCTAAACATGGCGTTCAATAACGATATAACGTTGAAACCAACGCGAACGAGCATAGTTTTAAAGTAGGTTGGTTTTGCGTTAGCGACATTATAATATAATAGCTTGCACGGTTAGTTGGCTTTGTACTTCCGAACTACCCTTAACTGCTTCTTGGAATTGCACAGGCGAGTTAGTTTTTAGAGTACCGTATCAAAAACTGGACCTACGCTGTACATATTTGTCCTGCCTTTATCGAGTTATATCTTCTTTATTGTACATAAAACAAAAAGTATACATAAATTATCTTACATACAAATATTTGCAAAGCTTAACCCTTTCTTCTTGTGTTAAGTGTCGTAACTAGATATGACCTAACTAATATTAAGTAGTATGTGTAATAAGCATCTGCTTATAGTAACAATTATTAAGATCTCTCAGAACCGGCAGAGTTTATTCATTATTTATTTATTAGATTATTTAGAACGGACAATCCACTTACACTAATTAATAAATGACAAAAAACATAACCTATAAATATTCAATTAAAATTTAAATAGGTTCTTATTAGGTTACTTCGAAGTTGAAGTTAAATAAAATAACAGTACATAAAAGAAACAAAAATAATAAAAAAATAAAAACGAGTTGTTCTGAATTAGGTGAAACTGATAGCAAATATGAATTGCTAGAAGAAAGTGTAGCCGAGTTATTCCTGAAGTAAAAACATGGCGGCGACGAGCTCACCTCTAGTCACATCTAAGTTACCACGATAGTGTAACCCACAATGTGAAAAATGGCACACTGAAAATCTGCCTACCCTTTCGGGGATAATGGCGTGAATCTATGTATATAATAAGTTAGAAACGTACAATCCTTGCAGTAATTTTTGAGATGGTGCCAAAGTATAGAGGAAGAAAGAAAAACGAGGGTAAGTACTTCAATTTTTTATAATAGTCGTATGTAAACATAAATAAATTATTATTAGCGTCTGAATAACTCACTATTTATCATACGAATCACTTAATATTTTAAAACAAATTCAATTTTTAATTATTTCTCAAATTACAAATAATACCCACTACCAAAAATTATAATTTGATTCTCGTCAAATCAAACTCTCAACTTCAGTATACCCAGCTTAAATTTTAATGTTGAGTAGGTAGAATATTCTTAACTTGGGGGGAAGTTTCTCAACCCCCGTTCTTACCCCCTTCTTGCCCCCGCGTTGGGGTTGACGCCTACGTAAAACATCGCCTCTTGCCCGCCTTAATATTAGGGTGGCGCCACCCCCCGATTATTAGTTCACCCCGTCAATCTTTGCCTACATGTGCCCGTTACATTTTGCGAGATATTTTGTGCCTACAAATGTGATGATATTTTGGTGATAGCGTCAATTATGTTCGTGTCAACGCAATAACTTTGACTCTTATTATGTTTCAAACATATTTGAATAAATATTTATTAAATTAATTGTAATTGTTTTTTCTATAAAAAAAACATTTATACATTTATTTAAGTATGTTCCATAAAAGTTTTCATCTACATAATTTGTCTGTGGACCCCGCACTAGGGCTAGCTTGTATCGCAGGTGTCCAAATACGATTACTTAGATCATTATTGCAGGAGACAAAATGTGAGACAGTTTAATTGTTATTGACATGTTTAATTTGTTTTTTAATAAAAGCTATATGTACTAAGAATATCCTCAAAGAATACATTATACAGTACATAATATTTACAAAATTCTGTTCTTGAATCTGTTTTAACAATTATATCGTTCTATGGATAGCTCAGCTGATCCCATTCACTACCAGATGGTATTATGCCCAAAACACTAGCGGCATTAATCTCTGAATAAAATAGGTGACGGCTTTAATATTTTTTGATTTCAGCTAATAGCATATAAATATGAACATAACGTTTTCAGGTGTTATACATTTGTGTTAGGTCCTATGGCATACATGAGCCACCAGTTCTAAACCAATACTAATAAACTACCAGTCCCAAATGTTAGACTCTGCTTGAAAATAAATTAAGCATAACAGTTCATCGAGCTCCACTTCCTATGTTAGGAACCCTGCCTTTGATTTGTTCTATCATTTACAGATGCTAACAAAACTGTTGTCTCGGCCGACGCGACTCCTTACAGCTGCATAAGTATATATTCTCAACTTCAAACTAGTTGACCATAGCCACGCGAGTGAAATGAAACAAAAAACCAATCTGCCATAAAGTGTGGCTCGGGGGAGTAATGACCCAATTTCCTTGAGTGTTCTGCGGCCCTACGGCAACCTTCGCTCGCCCGTGAAGGGAAGGGACTGATTGAGCCACGTATGGTATAGATAGATCATCTAAGTTATGTAGTAGCTAATGTGAACATCTGTTCTGTAATATATTCATATATATTGGTGGATATTTCACACAGCGTTATCTAGCCCCTAAAGTAAGCTAAGCATAGCTTGTGTCATGGTAAATAGACAACTGATATAATAATAATATTGGTGGACAATTCACACAGTGTCATCTAGCCCCAAACTAAGCTTAGCTTGTACTATGGGAACTAGACAAGTGATAGATTACTTATATACTTTTTATTTTGTAAATACATACATATAATATATATTAACACACTGACACAGAACAAACATCCATGTTCTCATCATTCACTCTCCTCTACAAAAATACCCAAGTAGCATCGTTTGCGCCTGTGACTGTGAGACGCTAAGGTACTCAAGTGCCTGTAATTTTACTGGCAACCTTTGAAATCGGGACATAACAGCGCGAAAGCTTCTATGGTACTTGGCGGCAGACGCTGTGGAAAGTAAGCCAACACAGGTTTGCACTTATGAGTCAGACTCTTCCAATAAATAAATTAAAATAAATAACATAGTAATGTAATTTATCGAATTATGTGATTATATTTTATTATATTATATTATATTCTATTCATTTTAAAGTCTACTGCAAGTAAGTCTAACCATTATTTGCTAGCATAGTATTGGCCTAGTTGTTAAAAATCTGGAATAAACACTTTAAAAAAGTTCCAGATGATTGCTCCAATACACATTCACTTGAAGTTTTATGTCTTATGGTAAAGGACTAAGGTTCACATTAGCCTTTTTTCTGCTTAACTACTTTTACTCATTTTGACCGACACACTGCCCTAATTGCTTCCGAAAAGGGTCACGTAAATGTTTAGAGAGAAGGAAAATAACCAGATACTGTGTAAGTATTGAGTGAAAGGAATTTCGACTTGTGATAGAAACTGGATATGTCTTTATCTATTCAACTTTGTAGATCGTTTCTGTGGTAACATATTTTTATTCACCTATTTATTATGAAGTGAAAATCATCGGTTTATTTCACCTTATGATCTTAACTAAATCAATAAACAATTCTTATTCGTCTTAGAGGGATAACATTTTATATATATATTAATCATTTTTAGAACCTAACCTAACTGATATTATGATGCGAAAGTGAGTTTGTTTCTTTGTTTTTTTGTTCCGCATTCACACTAAACCGTTAAATCCGATGAATTTTGATATAGAGATACGAGTAGATGATCTTAAGTAAAAAAAATATTTCAAATTGAAAAAAGTTAAAGTTATTCTTTAATGATTTTTATATCGATCAGCAACTAGAATTGGTCGAAAAAACAACATTAACGCGAGCGAAGCCGCGGGAAAAAGCTAGTAATAAATATCTATGAAATTATTAAGATCCGATTTTTCAATGAACGATACAAGATATCAGCAGTATTTTCTATATATATATATATGATGATTAGAGTATGATTACATTTCTACCGAGGTAGGCACTTAGGGTTCCTTTAATCATATTTGGAATCCCTCGGCTGAGTGATAATGCAATTCTCTCACGGCTTCACACGCATATCTGCGAGGGTCAAGGGACGGAACCCTAAAGAATGGCGGCAATCTTGCGGTGTCCACCCTTCTACCCTCTAACTAACTATCATCTAGCCTCCTGAGATACTGGTGAATGCGTGTGACTTCCCCCGTTCAATGTAAATTTACGTAAGATTGCGTGGTTTGGTCGGATTTGTTAGTCTCATATTTGGCATTATTGGTTCATTTAGGACTTTGGTATTAACTAGAGAAAGTTTTTGCGGAAACGGTATGAAGGTGATGAGATCAAACGTTAATTCATTCAAGTCTCTTTGCTCATGCAACAGATATTATATAGAGATCTCTAGTTATTTTCCCGGCATATTCAATAACACACAGTCCAAGATCCGAGAAGAACTTTATGCTTATTATTCGAATTCTTTCCTACTGCTGGAACGAACCTGGGGCCCTCGATTTGAAGGCTGGGTTATTAAATCTTAAATCCTCATCATATCTTTTAAATCAGACAGTAGAACCAAGTTCGAGTTGGGAAGTAACTACTGCCACCATATCTATTTCTGCCGTCAAGCAGTATCGCTTACGCGTTACTATTTTTTCGGTATGAAAGGACCCACTCCAATCATAGCAGTACCGGTGAAATTACATGCACGTAAAACTTCCCACCTTCATCACGTCTCAGAGTTACGGACGCAATAGCGAGAATGCGACCCGTTCTACCTATTATATGTAAGTAGGATGACATCAAGACTTATCGTTTTTGCTATGTGCAGAGGTAACCGCTTAACATGGTGGGCCATCTTGCTCATTCCGCCCAGCTTAATAAGCTATGCTTAGCTTACCAAGCTGGGCTAGATGGAGCTGTGTGATATGTCCACCATTATTTATTATTTTTGGGTACTTTATATACGAGTAATCGAGCAGGTAGTAAAAATAAGTAGTAGTAATATGAATTCAAATCAAATCAAATATCCTTATTAAATGAGCAAGGTTTTACAATAATGTGGGTATCAATAATACTCTTTTCTGTGATCTCTAAAACTATAACATATACTTTTTTTTTAAACCACTTTCTTGTTACTTTACGGTCAAACAGACAATTTCAACATGCTGCTGGATAGTTCCGTCCGAGTAAACTATACCCATGGATAGGGGGTTGTTTGTTGAGGAACGTTTTCATTAAAACTTGCTTGGCTTCGCCGATACGCCTCCACTGAAGCAAGTTGTGAGGCCGGCGGGAGTGCGCGCGGGGTGGGTATCAAGACAACATGAAATAATGCTCAATTAACAACGTTTTACAATGTATTGTGAAATAACAATTGACATAAATGAAAACGAGCATAGATAGAGCATACATGATAATTGATAATTTGCAAGAAACTAAAATAATGTAACATAATATAATACGTAACATTCTCTCGGAGTGATGAACGCAACGCAATGCGACTTAAGTTATTTAGTACTTCGGTGGAGAGGACTTGAGTCGATCGCTGTTGTCTATGGGTGGCGGTTACCACTTAACATCAGGTGGGCCGCCAGCTCGTTCTATCACCAACATGGCATAAAAATACTATGTATACATTACTTGAAAAAAGACTCAAATTTGGAATTATAAAAATAAAATTTATTATTCATATAATCAATTTTGTGTATCTTTTTTTTAAATCCATCTTAACGTTTTGTTACTACCTACTTACAGCTTTGTGCGACTATATCTCCTTGCTATTAAGCGACTATGTACTAGTCTGAAGCACTTACATTTTACTGCTTCTCTTTCTGCTTGACGGCAGAAATGGGTGGTATAGTGAAAAAGTTAACGAGAAAAAAATACACTGCGAATCTATAACACCAGCAACATATTTAAATGGTATTTCTTTAGATCTTAGGTTGTCTGGTAGAAATCGCTATAAGCGATAAGACCGCCGATTATACATTTCTTTTGTTTTGTTGTACCTAAATATTTTGTATTTTCTGTTTTATTGGTATAATGTGCAATAAAGTGTTTATCTATCGATCTATCTACATTAAAATTATAATAATTACTTGTAACATATTAGGAGAAATTCGCTCACCGGTATAACTATAGTATTGTATGTATACCGTTGAGGTCGGCTCACGTACACTGAATATTATTTACACGGTAAAATATTGCTTAAAGTTGGTAACCCCGGGCGGTAGTTAAGGAGGTGTTCTCGATGAAATATGTCTTGGGGGAGGGGGTGGGGGTGAAAGGACGGTGCCTTAAGCCCGTAATGTGCGGGTCGATAAGAACTTAAGGACAACGTTCCACCTTATTTATGTGGTGGTTTTAAGCTCCTATCTAAATAATCTCGTTTGGACGTGTACAAAGATAGATAAGACGTTTATTTATATCTACAATCACACACGTACATTTAGTTGACATAAAGAAAGATACAGAATAAATATACCTAACTTATACTAGCATAAAAAAAAAACCATTAATAAGTAACCTCCAAGAAACATGCCTACATCTAGAACTTAATTTAATCATACATTTTGTTTCTAGGAAATTATCTATTGAGATGTTTTTGATTTAGTTTATGTCCAGTAATTTGTTTTATTCCAGCGAGTAATATGTTTTTAACTACATCTAACTTGTTTCTATACGACTATTTACCTAATAGTGACACCAAGCAACGCCTGAATTATGAACTGGCTCTCAAATGAGGCTACCGGAAAACATCATTACCATTTTTATGTGATAAAGTTACGGAACAAACAGATGGCCCACTTGGTAACTGCTACCAAGCAATACGACTTGGGTCTTCTCCTGCTTAGATACGAAAAGATCCAAGTCGCATCGTATGCGCACGTAACTCTGAGACGTGAAGGAGGAACGAAGTGCCTGTAATTTCACCATCAGCCACACTTTTCAAACTGGATCACGGTAACGCGAGTGCATAACTGCTTGGAGGCAGAAATGGGCGTGGTGCCAGTTCTTCCCCGGACGAACTTGGCTCTATTGCTCCTAGAATTGGCTTTAAGGCTCCTAAAAGCTGCTTGGCGGCAGTAATAATACACATAAAGAATTATTTTAAATAGTGTATTGACTGTTGGTAACTCCAAGGCGAAGTTGGTGGTTAAACTGCCTCCGAAGCGACGGATTAATGGATTCGAATCCTGATCAGGGTAAATATTTAGGTGATGAGCGTTAAAAAAAGGAGATGAACACTCCCGCCGTCAGCTCGTTCTACCACCAAAATCCCCTTTAAAAAAAAGCGCAATACTATAGCCTTAAAACGGTAAAGGCAACAATCAAGATGAGGAATCCGGCGTGTCCTAAAAAACTTCGAACAATGGAACATTTGCCAATTCGGATTAGGATATTGTTCCAGATTAAAGCCCATACAATATCGTATGTCGAGAATGGCCTACGTCACTCCAGTGAGAACATTAGTGCCGACACTGGTCGGTAATTTCGTCTGGCTTGACAAGTTTCATATGAAATACTGGGGTCAAAGTTCAGTTGGTACCTGCATTCTGCTGTAGGTCGCGGGTTCGATTCCCACCAGGACAAAAATTTGTGTGATGAACGTAGATCTTTTTTCTGTTTCTGGGTGTTAATATGTACCTATTCACAAAAAAAGCATTTTTTTTGTCTGGTACACGCGGTACAAGCTATGCTTAGCTTAGGTTCTTTAGGGCGAGAGTGCACAGTGTGAAATATCTAAAAAATACGTACCTCTTTACCGACCCATTTTCATGTTTAAATTAATATTTCGCACACACAGAGTAGTTTCCGTTATCGGCAGCTCTACAAACTCATACAATGCTTCTCAAATTACACAGACCCCTGAAACCTTATAAAATTCTTCCACCTTACCCAACGTTATGTATCTACCTATATACACTACATTTACCTAATTTAAGCTTAACTCAACCCTACCTATTTATAGTTAAACTAAAGGTGACCACCCAAACTGTTTACAAAGCATTTGCTTAATAACTGAAACTTCGGGGCCGGGGGTCGGAATCTCCTAATACCTAGTGTTGTTGTCGCTGTGTGGGTGATAGTGATGGGAAAACAAGACTGAGACCGTCATTTAATACTGACAATGGGAACATTTAAGAGCAGTAGAACTGACGCCAAGTTCGTATCGGGAAGTACTTATATTCATAGACTCGTAACCCTCACTCGACTCAACTCAATAACAACTTCTTTCAGAATGAACTACATTGTATTTCTTGATGTACGATTGATGCTAATGTTGATGATGACGTCCCTTTGGCAAAAATCGCGCATTTACCACACTTCGTTAACTATTTTGCAGCCCCAAAAATCATTGTGTAGATTGTAAACAAAAAAATTGTTTCGATTTGAACAATCTTGTTTCTGCCTTGCGTTTCGTAGCCTATACAAAATAATCATTATCTTCCATCATGTTTTATGATATCATATTCCATATACACTTCAATTGTTTAATTAAAGTGAAGTTTGAATTAATTGTTCTTGACAAGTTCTAAGCTATTCTTTAAAATGTATGAGCTCCTTAAAAAAGTGGATGAAAGTCTTGTTTCGATATCGCGGTTCGCGGCCCTCACTACTCAACTATCATTAAACTAGTGATGGCGTGGTTGTGTGTGTGGGCCACGGTTGCCATGGCGACGTATCTTAAAGATCTCCCTCTCGCCGTCTCAGTTTTCTCCTTTCTCGTTTGCACGCGTTTCTTGTCGGGAGGCGTGAATATGTACCGTTAGAATATTCATACTTGATTCAATATAATATTTTTTTGTTTTTACGAAGGATTAACTTGTTTGAGGCGTTGGCATAGAAATAATTTGAAGCAGAAGCCTACGTTGACTGATATTCTATTTGTTCATGAATTTTCTGTTTTATATTTTAGAGGCTATGACAAATTTTGTATACGAAATGTGAGCGAAAGTGTTTGTCGGTCCTTTCTCAAGCGGAAGCCGAAGAACTAATAAACGTGTTTTTTAATTAGAAATAGTTTATGAGTCGGCGCGTGTACACATCCCACCAAGCAAGTGACAAAAACTAATACACAAAAAGTATATTTCCTGGAAACTGCCGACCGACGATGTATGCAGTACATTAGATTTTGATTACTAGCCAACCCTACAAATGGTGTCCTGTCAAAAATACTATAGAGCAGAGAAAAGCATTTCCAGCTCTCCAATTTTTCAGGCAACTGTTACAAACTTTCTTACACTAAAACCTTATTAGAACTATTATGAACTTTTCAAAAATGTTCAGGGTGGTTATGAAATGACCGCCGGCGGCGTTATGAAATGACACGCTTATCAACAAAACATTTAATTTTAGATGACTATTAATTATATAGATTTCTACAAGTTGATTTGTGTATGTATTATGGTAATTTTCATGCTTCCTAAGTGTCAAATTGAGGCTCCATCACCGAAACTCTTTAGTAGTGGAAAGCCTTTTCTATGCCACCACTCCTAGGGTTGTCTCTACCGCGGGGGGTCAGCACTAATGGACCCCGAACCCCTCCCCCGCTGCCATAAAATTGTAAATTAGTGATGAGCCGGCCCACAGCGAGCGTCCCTATCGATTTATTGATAGACGCCGCTCCAAGATTTGATGAAGTTGTCAACAATTTTTGAATTTAGGAAAACTATCCTTTGTTTATGACGATTGAGATATACCTTAGATGAGTTATGAAAACAATTACGACAACTAAAACATTGGTTCCACTAATCAAATTACTAATATAATGTTTGTGTAAATTAAAATGTGAAAGTTGGATGGATGTTTGTTACTCAATCAGGCCAGAACGGCTGAACGTATCTGGATGAAATTTGGTAAAGAGATAGATTATACTCTGGAATACAAAAGCTACTACTTTTTATGCCGGAAAAGTGCAGTTCCCGTGGGATGGCTTTTACACGCAGGGTAACACCGTGGGGCGCAGCTAGTAATTTACAACTGTGGTACCATCATTTGTTTGGATAAATATTTTGATATTTTTCACTCCTTCACGCCAAAATTATTGAGCCCCCTCAATATTCCATTTACACGGGTTTTTTTTATTCTCGAATAACGAGAGTAGATATTGACTTGGTAGTTTGACTTTTGATTTTTAGTTATCGATTGAATAAAGTAGGTACTTTTAGGTATATCACTTACCGAAATGTTGAGGTTTTTTTATTATAAACACTTATTTTTTACCTTTATAAATTACGTTTGGTGAGCTTATATTTAACTAAACGTAATTAAAATTTATTTTGTTAATATTCACTTCTAAATAGTATGTTACCGCACCTCCATCACTCTAGTAACTGAATTGTTACCTTCAAAATGTACGTTTTTTTTCATAAATATTAATAAGTACCGGTCAAGGAGTTATGTTAATAGGCCTTACCATTGTATTGAACCGGTTATCCGGACAAATTAAGGGTGCTGAGTAAGTGACCACGGGCGTCGCGCCCTCATCCGGACATCAAAACTTTTATGCCAGTGGAATAGGGTTGAGATTTCGATGACTTTGATTTTTTTATTGGTGTTTGGTATGTTTGTGGTATGGAAAGGTGTGTGCATATAAATAAGGTAGATAGTGCAGCATCCCTGGGCGGAATTGACCCGTGCCCGAGATGACCCTGAGTGTTTGGAGTCGTGGGACTCTGGCTGTGATGGGATTCTGTGGGAATTTTGTAGCTAGTATAGTTTTATTCTTGGACCAGAAATGTTCCTTTGATTTCTTGTAAAACTGGAATTTTCAATTTATTTGTTATATAGTATTTAATAATATTAATCTCCATTTCATTATGTCATTGTTTTAGAACTAATACTTCTTGTCCAAGAAGTAATACATTACATTGGTCCATTTTTTAACATATACAAAGGCGATCGTAATTTGATGTTGGCAGTACGTCTTCAAACTGCGATGACACAGGTTTGATTCCACTCGAGGCAATCATTGAGCAGAAATTTTGAGCCTTGAATTTTTTCTTTTGCATCTCGGCGTGTTCATCCCGACTATGATATATGGAATCCAACAGGATCTACAGGAGCGTCTGTGAGTGCGTAAACGATTGTCAACTACTAATTTCGATATAAAAGGTTACGTGGATAACTACACATGCCTATATGCGAGCATCGTGGGCGACGCAAGGCCATTTGTAGCAGGAAATGAATCCGAACAGAGGGAGGAGGTCCGAGATGCACTTACTTGTGTAGTCTACATAAACGTTTAGAATATATCGAACCCTTTCGGATTATAACATTACTATTACAACATTCTCATAAATCTATACAAAAATAAAATTGGAGTGTCTGTTCGTAATATTAAAATAACCGCTTTTTACTAAGTGCATATATAGTATACACGGTACATATACCAAAACATTTTTCACACACAATTTTTGTCTGTCTGTCTGTCTGTTTGGTCCGGCTAATCTCTGAAATGGCTGGATCGATTTTGACGAGATTTTCACTGCCAGATAGCTGATGTAACAAGGAGTAACTTATGCTACTTTTCCGAGGGGTAAAATAGAGGTGCGTGATAAAACCGAATTCCACGCGGATGAAGTCGCGGGCTAGTAAATTATATAGGTGGCTATCACTCTAGTCAAGACAATCCACTACAAGCAAGATTTGATAAGATTCACATTGACGCAGTCGTATGATGTTTAGATCCATGGGGCATGTTCTTGTTCGCTTCAAGCCCCGGGCCAGGGTGTAACTTGCTACAACACAAATTAGGAACAACAGTGTAATCACCATAACGATACTTTAGTATCGCTCCGTGCAAATTACTTCTTGCGAGTCTCAATGTAGACGCTTCCAGCGATTTAGATATCTGGACGTCTCTTCGGGGTCCGATGTGACGTAATAGATCTTCTTCATGGAGACTTTTTCAAGAGCTGTAGAATTCACTCCAAGTTCGTCCGGGGAAGTACTGCCATCATGCCCATTTCTGCTGCCAAGCAATAACGTATTCGCGTTACTGTGTTCCGGTTTGAAAAGTGTGGTTGCCGGTGAAATTACAGCCACATGAGACATTCCACCTAAATATCTCAGAGTTACGGACGCGTACGATGTGACTTGGGTCTTGTCGTACCTTGTAGGGAAGGACCCAAAGCATAAAAAAAGGGATTCTATGGCCAAGCTTCTCTCCTTAAGCTTGAAATATTTGTGTGCGTTGAGATTAAAGTTCTTTTCGCTCTTCACTCAATCTGCGACAAAGAAAATCTGTATGTGTAGCCTTTTTTGTGTGTGCATGGAAAAGTTCTCGCTTAGATGGCTTAGCGGTACACTACAGACCCAGAGATTGCTGGTTCAAATCTAGACCTACATAAATAAGTATTACAAAGTGTCCAAACCGTGAGAGAAAGATACGAGGAAAGATGCGACTACTCGTATGTACTACGCAAGAGTATACAAGTAGGGTACTATTTGACGCGCACTTCAATTCTTTAATGAGAGTGGTTTAGGAGAACTAGTGATAGAAGAGTATTAGTAGTACTAGTAGCTCGCTACATCTTATAGCTAGTACTCCAGCCCCACCCTTAGCCCAAGGCGGGCAGATAAACAGTTTATGTGCGTGGACGGTCTTTATGTGCGTAGTTCGACTATCACGATACCGATAGCAAAGCTACATTTAATGCCTTTTAGCCCGACTTTTGTTAGCATTCCTACTCTAACGTTGTCGAATTGTCATTGTAGGTACTTTTTATTTGGGAGTTAAGGATTTCACATGAGACATTCCACCTACACGTCTCAGAGTTACGGGTGCATACAATGCGACTTTGGTCTTGTCATACCTAGTAGGAGAGGACACAAGTCGCATCATTTGCTATGGGCCGAGGTTACCGTTTATCAGCAGGTAGGCCGTAAGATCGTTCCGTAACTGTATCACATAAAAAAATGAACTTGGCATAAGTTCTACTGCTCCTACAGTGTAGTTTAGGAGTCATTCAGGTATGTACTAACTCCATGCTTGGCTTTACCGATGCTATTTGGGGATATTTAGTAGCATCTCAGATTTATAGACTCAAATCGAATGCAATCTCATATACTTCCTATGTATCCAGTCCAAAGCGATATTGATTTCCTTGGCAACTTGGTTAATAGATACGAGTGTTAACCGCATGTTAATCGTTATTCTGTCCACATAAAGACTTGGCACTTTCGATATTAGTAATATTTGCTTATCAACCAGGGTCCAGTCACCAGTCACTCTTCCTGGCTGGATGTGAAACATTATTTTATTAGTTACTACGAAATGACAAACAAACGAAATAAAAAAAGATAAAATAAAGGGCTTTCATTTTTAAATAGCTGTATCACGGAGAGCAATATATAAAAAAAACTAACGTCTCACACCAGACCCAAAATGGCTCTTTGTGAATGTGAAGATTTATCCTTTGCCCACAAGAACAGCATAACGATGGTCTTATTAAATAGTGTTATGGCATGGAAAGACTCAAGTCGGGTTGAGCTGCTTCAGTCAAGATGGAACAAGAAAGGATTCAAGCGCATTAAAATCAAATTTTTGGTCCAAAATGTCATTGACAATGATGACAACATTGACAATCAAGTGAATTAAATTTTCTTCCACTACATGCATGTTATATCAGACTAAGTACTACGCAGTAAGTGAGACTAGTGTATTCGTTAATAAGTTCTCTTTGTATAGAGCCCGCTCCAAGCTTCAGCTACGCACTACATGTATCTTTTTTTTTATGTAATACATTTACGGAACGAGCCGACGGCCCACCTGGTCTTAAGTGGTAACCTCGGCCCATAACAGCCGATTCGACTTGGGTCCTCCCATACTAGGTATGACAAGACCCAAGTCGCATCGTATGCGCCCGTAAATGTGAGACGTGAAGATATATTGAATGTTCAATATATCTACTCATAGATATATTGAACCTGGTGTAAAAATACAGTAAGACAGCATTATGTTGAGTCTACACCTGACGAATGTGAATGAACGCTTTAATTTGAGACGAACAACCTGTAGAAACCAAGCACGAGCGAATGCAAACAATGGTCGCTTATACGCTAGGTATTTAGGACTTTAGGTAGTTCATTGTTTATTATTATTATTTTATGTGCTTGAATAAAAGCGTTAGCCGATTACATTACAATCGCGGTTACATTTTGAATTCCATCTATTTCATCACTCATAGCAATGGTTTAAAATTATTACATTTATTTGGATAAAATGAAGGAATAAACCAAATTACTACAAATAAGGCACAGTAACAAGTTAATGGATGAGGTGGGCCACCGCGGTCACAAGTGACAAAGTCAAAGTCAAAAACGTTATTTCCATAGAATTCATAAAGAAACGTAACGTCACGCGTACTTTGCGTACTTATCGCTGAGTTTGATATCTGTTCAAACCCTATCCTACCCTCCATGGGGAAGAACAGCCAGAAATCCCTAATGGCTCCAAGGCAACAAGGCTCCCTGAACCATCACACAACACAGAACCTGAATACAGTGCAATCATACATTGACAGACCTGAGCACGGAATCTAAGCCTTCCATAATGGTCACTAAGGAACTGGTCCTGAAGCATAATATTAAATGAAAGGCCAAAAACCTCCAAACATCTCAGAATGTTCGTTTGGTGTGGACGCAGCGTTGGTAACCCTAGCAATTACACGCTCAGCCAGTATCGAGGTCGGTGCGTCCATCCGAACGCACGCACTTGCGTGGCAACCCTTACGTCATTCAACCTTAAGAACTTTACTTTTAAAACCCGGCTACGAAGTAACATACAAATAACCTGCTTAAAAATCAAGCTCGTGTTGTAGACAAATTTAGTTTTTCCGCTAAATCTGTAAATAAAATATTGAAGATATATTATATCCAGGCTTAGTATAGCCTATGCCCTCCTTCGCGGGTCTAGTACTAGAAAGTAGTATATCCGTTTCAATTGCCCAGTTTTCGGGAAATTTCTTTGGTATAAGATTTGTCCTGGTTACTGCTCGGAGAAAGTGTTAGTTCATTTATTTCTGGGGAAACAATAGCCACTTGACATCTACGTTCTACGACAGTGTTTGCCCCCCATAAGTTAAATTAAGAGCCAAAACAAGTGTCCTGTGTTGGTTCTGCCTACCCTTCGGAGAAAAGTCGTGATTTAAGTATATATGTACCCGAATACGCAATAGCCTAGCAATTAAATCCAAGAGAATCAACGTAAATCCAAACAGAAATGGTGGGCCGTATCGCAGGTGCCCAACTAAATAGAACTGGCTTAAACTGGCTATAACAAGTTTAAGGGGAGGGGGCCTAACTAGATTCCTCGTAACTTTCTCGTACTAGATAATGATCTTCGGTACGTGGGTGCCGGGTGGTGCGGTCTACCATATATGCGAGACACAGTTATGCAGCAGGTGAAAACGTAAAGGTTTTGAAACGCTTACGAAGCGTACACACTGACTGGTAGTTTAAAGAAGTACAAAAGTCAAGCAGTTCTTGTACCTACATAAATATTATAATGAGGTAATATTTTTTAGTTTGGATGTAGAAGGTAATATACTAGACAATTATCTAATTCTGAAAATTATTAGACCAATGTGAAGCTATCTTGAGTGCTATAGTTTTTTTGTTATTGTGTTTAAGGTGTTTCCCAACCGTAAACACCATACCTATGACCACCATAATTATGAAACAGTAATAATGTTGTGAAAAGGTCTCCTGTGCCGCAGATGACATGAACACATAGATATGCAATGTCCAAGTCCCAGTAACAAATTTCGCACTCACCATTAAAAGTATGCCTTAGCCGCCATCAAACGTACTCCACAGCGTCGTCCGTTCTATAATGTCCTTTACAGACAGAAGCGGTATACATTTTTCAATTAAATTTAGTATTATTTGTTACATCGCCTTCTTACATTAAAACCATCTTAATTTTATGGGGTATTATTTGTTTATTTATTTCCGTTATTCACAAAACTACTTTCTGGAGCCAAAACCTTCTAAGAGCTAGATTATGTTTCAACACAAATACCTACTACTAACGAAATATATCTGAATCTAGCAGCTGAGAAATAATTGCGTTAATATAATTATAATTCAAAATACTTTATAAGGGAAATCCGTGAAACATGAGACAATGCAATACATCTCACATTCAGAATACATTACATATAAAAAAGTCAGAATGCATCTGTGCAAACTTTACCAAGTTGTTCCCTGCACCGGCACTCCTATTTAGAATTCCCCTACAAAGGCTTGCTTATCTACTTGAAGTAATGTAAGACAAACATGAGCTGAAAGCTTTAAACTCATACAAAATTTGAACCGTAATGCGTTTTAAATAAGGATGAATACAGCTTTTAAGTTTTCTACACAAGTTGTTGACTGAGATTCGTAGCTCCGTAGATGTTTCTACGAGTATCGTAGACGCAGCGTAGCAGTTGTTTGTTCTTGCTACGATGGACTTTATCATTAATCAAAGCACCACTTAGTTTTGTTTCGTGATCTCGCATTCTCATACTCAAGAGAAAACTAAGTCGAGATAATTATATTTTCAGGCAATAGAACTTGTGACATCGCCCTGACTTGGTGGTATTTTGTTGGTATAAGATTTGTCCTGGCTGTTGGGTTATTGAGAAATAAATGCAAAAAGGGGTGCTATAAAGTCAGCAGTAGACACAACAATAAATTACTAAGTTACATAATCATGAAGATCGTCCGGAGAAGCTGCCATATCTAATACTACCGCCAAGTAGGAAGTATAGTGCTGCGTTCGGTTTGAAAGTCTTGGCTGCCAGTGAAATGTAGGCACATGAGACATTCCGCCTTTACCTTGATGGTTACGGGCGCTATACTGCTCGAGTCTTCGCCGAACCTAAGTTCTGTGTGTGAGACCCAAGGTATATTGCTTTTGTTCTGGGCAGATTGCCACTTAGCATCACCTGGACCATCCTGCTCATTCATATATATTTCATACATAAATACTCCTGTGCTCTGTAAAAAATCTAGGTAAACATCTGCTACAAGGCTGATGCACTTTACAGTTCAGTATCGGCTTCTCTAGCCCAGCATCGCGTTTACCAAAAGTGTCAGAATGGCAAAAAATATTATCAAGCATCGAAAGTCAACACGACAGCTTGTCAACACTAAAATTCACAGTATATTTTAAAACCAATAGTGGTCTACAGTGAATTCAAACCATTTATTTACTCTGACAGTTGTGAATTCATAATTCAGGTTTAGTAAGGTGTATATGGATAAACACTTCTACGATATGACCTAACTTTATTATTTACATTCTAAAACTTACAACACACATGATATTTAAGCAAAGTAAGGTACCCGTCGCCCGGACAACTATCTCCGGGCATTAGCATATCTTCATCAGTGAAAATGCGGGGTGAATGCGGGGTGAAGATGATTTGGCGAATTGTGCGGGCAACCCGCCCCCTGGGGGAGGGTGGCGTTATACTCTAAGGTGCCATCATACGTGTATCAGTGAATGAGAACGATAAGTAATCTGGTTACATATAGAAATAGACAGAGCCGTTTTTTTCTGCAAAGATTGTTGGTTTTATGTTTTCGTTTTGTTATGGGAATATGTTTCAATTCAATACAGTTTCATCCAACTTTGATATATTTTGTATAACTGTTTGTGATCTCATTGCTACTATAAGTAGATAGATAGATGGATAAGTAAATGTTTATTCTACTTACACCTGGTAATAACATGAACCTACTTTGTTGCGAACAAAGCTTTAATCAGGACAAATCTTAAACCAGCAAAAAATAAAAACTAGGCAAAGTTATGTGTTTATTTAACGCGAAAATAAAACAAGTGTTATTTTTACGCTTGTTTTATTTCAATGTCCAGATTTAACAATTAACTAAATCAATTGGTATTAAAATTCATTTTCTTCTCTCAGTTCCCTTACCTACACATATTACATAATATCACTTACACAACAAACGTCAGTTTCTTTTAATAAATAAATGATATTTTTTTTTGTTCATTATTATATTAATTTATCAAAATATTTAAAAATATTTATATCAACGCAATTTTTATAAATTTAGGTCATATTAAGATTTTTTCACTCTAAAAGAAATCGCTCTTGCACTGCGCGCATTTTAGCATTGAGCAAATGAGTTTTTCAGCTTAAACGCATCATAAAACAGTGTATTGTGAACACCCTTGTCTTCACTTACATGACGTTTAGGTAATCCAATTGTTTTCGGGCCCTGTGCGCTGGCTAACAGAATAATCATCCTTCAGTGCAGTTGCCTATTAAAGTCATTATTAAGAGCTGTTTTATTCTGGTGATATTATGTTTGTTTATAGTGCGAGCGAACAAGCGGATGACTCACCTGATGTTACGTGATTATCTCACTTGTGAACATTTTCAGATTAGATGCAGGTGCTTTGCCTTTGACTGGCATCATAGCTCATCCGTAGTAACCCTGCCTTCTGTTGTATAAGTATTAGTATGTATATGTAGTATGTTCGATTCCCACGCAGAAAATACATTTATATGGCAAAAATAGATGCAGCTCAATTGGTAACTGGTTAGTATCTCTGCCTTTTGCTCTGTAGGTCGTCGGTTCGATTTCCACGCAAAACAAACATTTTTGTGAAGAGCATTGGTGCTTTTTCTGTGTCTGGATGTTAATATGTATTTATATGTATTTACAGTAAGTATTTAAGTATTCTACCAGTCATCTGGTTTGCATATTAAAGGTATGCTTAGCTTAGATTGGGTCTTATCTTAGATTAAGTTAGATTGGGGCTAGATTATGATGTGTGAAATGACCACTTTAAAAATAAATATCAAATATCGTTTCTAAAACATTCAATAATTTTATTCAACATTTAATAATTATATAAAAAAAAAAAAACTTATTTGAAATATATTCAAGTTCTTGCTGATAGGAACGGATAGATGAGACGGCTATGCATCTTCTCTTTCTTACTGTGATTAATACGTAATTTTTTATTGTTTTTAGTACCTTAACGGTAAGTTTCTTTTAGAATTGTAATATATGGGCTTCGCCTGCCATCTGCAGGGGAGTAGCCGAATTTATTTGGTATGTCCTTTTTTTAGGTGGTTTCTAAACATAGTTTATTGCATCTTTAAATAAGATATATCAATTGATCAATAATATATTATTATTCACGTGTATATCAAAGTAGAATTCTTAAATAAGTCAAGTAACGGAAATTTCATTGCAACTCCAATGAAGAAGCATATTAAAATTCCTGCCAAGTAATTTTTTTTTGTACTCGTAAAGGAAGAAAATTCGAATTCAAATAAAGTATTTGTAAATCATTATCGTTTGTAAGCTATAACTGTAAACCTTTGTTTAAACTGAGGATGAGAGCTTTTGAATTATAGTGCTGCCATCTTATGGGAATGTGAGGTATTATAATTTGATGATTATAATGTGATTTTAATTGAAATGTAAAAATAATATGGTAATCATATATTATTATACACAATAAATATTTTTAGCCACAAAACATAATCAATACAGGTTAATATGCAAAAAGCAAATTTAGATGAAATTGATACCGCTACTTGACGATAGATGGCGCCACAAATATGTGACAGCAGCGACTGAATGCTTTTGTATTCTGCAAATTTAATTCCTGTCTGTAATGTGACCCTCTCCTATCCTGAAAAAAATTTACTTTATTCTTCTTGTTGTGAAAATTATGCAGAAAACATAATTCGAGTTAAATCAATAATTTTTTCATCTTCTACAATAGACATACCGAAATGATGTGAAATGATATCAATAATAGGTATTTGGTAGTTTTTTTTTTAATACAGGGCAGATGATACTATTTTTATTCGTGCCACTGGCTCTTTTCAACCAGAGTGGTGAAAAGACTAAATCGAATCTCCTGTATTCTTCTTCGAAGTCTTCCAATTTTTGGTTCCACGACAAAACCATTTCCTCAGATGTTTCCCGTCACTGTTATGGAAACGGCTCTTAGAAAAATTCTAACGACAAAATCGTGGTGTGTAAATCATCCTGAGAATCTCTCAAAGAGGCACACATGGGCATCACTGCGTCCAACAGTACTAGGTATTGTGGCAGAACAACTGATTGTTTTGCACAAGTTATAATATCTTTTTTATGTGATAGTTACGGAACGAGCCGAAGGCCCACCTGGTGTTAAGTGGTAAACTCTGTCCATTACATGATGCGACTACAAGGTCGCCTTTGTATCCGTTTGAAAATAATAGTAAGTACTGCGACCATGCCCATTTCTGCCGTCAAGCAGTAATGCATTCGCGTAACTTTGTTCCGAGTTGAAAGGTGTGAAACTTACAGTCACGTGAGACATTCCACCATCACGTCTTAGAGTTACGGGCGCATGCGATGCGACTTAGGTCTTGTCGTGCCTAAGTTGGGGAGCTAAATGGAAAATAGCTAAATGTGGTCAATTTTACATACAATTGACAAATATGTGATGTTTAAGAAGAAAGAGTTTGATGTGTGAAAATTTTGAATGTGTTTGATGGGATTGAACAATTGATGTGTGTGAGTGTTTAAAAACAATATTTGATATAATAATTTTTTTTAAGTGGGCATTTCACTCAGATTCATCTAGCCCCAAACTAACCTATGCATAGCTTGTATATGGTACCAAATGACTGATAGAATACTTAAATACTTATTGTAAATACATAAATATCAAATACATATTAACATCCAGACACAGAACAAACAACGATGCTCGTCACATAAATGTTTGTCCTGGGTGGTAATCAAACCCACGATCTACAGCGCAGAAAGCAGGTTTACTACCAATTGAGCTGTGAGGCCTGTCATATTGCTTTTAAGAAATATTTTCAAACTGGCGAAGCACCATAATTTACTAATGACTTATAAAGTATAAATTGTCGCCAATACGAAATATCCAAGACGAGACAGTTATATTTGAAGACTTGAAGTTGAACATCGCATTTATTTGTTGGCAATAAAGATTAAAAAAAATAAAAAAAAACATTAGATAGATTATTAGTATATAACTTGGGCCCATAAAATTTCGGTAGTTATACGAAAAAATATTCACATTTACAAAGACATGAGGACCGAAGAGGGACTCTAGGTACGTTACATACCCATATCATGTTTCATTATAGTCAATAGAAAACATACTGTTTTATATATATATATATATATATATTACGTCTCACATCCTGGGGGTGATACATAATAAAACAGGTATATCCAGGTGGCGAACGTTTTTATTAGGAAGAAATGGGTTACATATGAGCAGAATTAACATGCCGTGCTACCGTGGCTGTAGTTCGATGGCAGAAGGAAGGAAAAGGGGCCATTTTGTACACAGACAAAACTAACGTCATTATCCAATGACATTTCCGATACATACACAACTGTCATAAGCACTAGTGACGGTTCTACACTTGACATTGAGTATTACTATTTGCGTTTACTTTCTAACAATACACGTAACGCAATGCGACTTAAGTCATCTCATACCTACTTTGGTGGGGGGGGCTTGAGTCATATTGTTGTTGTCCATGGGCAGCGGTACCACTTAACATCAGGTGGGCCGTCAGCTAGATAGTTATATCACCTACATAACATAAAAAAGGAAAATCTAATAATTATTTGTATTGTAAGTAAAATGAGTCGTGTGACCCCTGTGTCAATACAAATCATTTAATTGAATTAATTAGTTAACTACGATTTGACGTTCCTCATAATAGCAATAGCCGAATATAATATTGCTAATATTTTAATATAAAAAAATTGCTCACATATTTGTTATTGTATCTATTTGGTCAAAGAAAATATTTGATACAATATTGAAATTCAATTTATCGTATTAAGGACTAGCGGCGGGGTGCGAACGGGCCGTAATAAAGCCCGTTGAATTTCTGTTTATGTCATTTTCTATTTCAAAACAGCAATAAAACAGTCAAAATCAGTACGCGAATTATGCCAAAATTAATACGCAGTCTTCGTACGCCGGCATCATGGCAGCCACTATCCACCCCCCCCCCCCCCCATCTAAGCCCCCACCCCCTCGAGGGATAGCTTTTTTGCGAGCGAGAGAGACCTACGCTCCCAAGCGTTTTGCATTCTAAAATATTTTCAATGCTACATTTTTTCAAGATTGATTTAATCTTTATCACACGGATTCACAGTCGGTATTGCTTTGAAACGGCCGTTGCAGATGCGACGTTATGCATCTGCACATTCGATATGAAAAGTGTGAAAAAGTGAGAGAGACGGATAGAGGCGTCTCGGGCGGGGCGCAAGTTTTCGTGAGTCGTTCATAGCTTAGATGTCGCGCTACTCGCACATATGCGGTTCGCGCGCGCCAGAAAGTGATAGAGAGGTTTTTCGCGTTTTCTTTTTTTATTTGGCCTTTGTCTTGCGGGGTGAATAACGGTGCGTTAGGGGTGCAGGGTGAGGGCGGGTAACGGCCGTGCGTGCAGCGTTAGGGGTGGCGCGCTATAGTATAGATAATTAATAGTGGTGTAGGATGTTTAATCACGGTATCAAAGTACTTAGCTGGAACACTAGGTATAGAAATACGATCATAAAATATTTTCGAATTTTGCTGATGGATATGATGGATCCCAGTATCGGGCGCCTGCATTGTACAGCTTACATCCTAATTAATTGGCATGTAAAATTTCCATTTTAGTCTTATAATATCACACGCTTCAACGATTCTGTGATAACGCTTTTTGGGAAATTAATTTGCAAAACGGGATATTTAGTTCTGGTTTTCACTTCTGTTAAGTGGAATAAAGTTAACGTTATTTCGAATGTTTCAATAAAGGTGGATTAGTAAGTATTTGTCCATCAAACTGAATATTATGTTAATCTACTAATAGGGATGAACTATATTTTGATATTAAATTTTCCATGTAATAAAATATTGCTAATTACACAGTCCCATATAAATCAAACAAAATAGCAGTCTTGCAATTTAAATAAAATGGGTAAATGTTACTCTCGATTTTCGAGCGGGCGTTTGTGCCTGCAGTAGAGAAATCAGCGGATGGTAGGTACGGAATTAAGTAAACAGTAATATTATAATACGAAAATAACTAAACAATGCATATAAAAAGGATATAAAAACATGACATACCTGGAACTTAAAAGAGCAGTAGAACTCACGCCAAGTTCGTCCGGGGAAGTACTACTACCATGCTCATTTATAACGTATTCACGTTACTGCGTTCCGGTTTGAAAGTTGCCGGTGAAATTACAGGCACATGATATATTCTACATACATGTCTCAGAGTGACGGGCGCATACGATGCGACTTGGGTTTTGTCGTACCTAGTACGGGAGGACCCAAATCGCTTCGGTTGTTATGGGCAGAGGTTACCACTTAACACCAGGTGGGCCGTCGGCTCGTTCCGTAACTGTATCCCATAAAAAAACTCTTACTGTTCATTAAGATTCATCTTCCTCATCCCTATATTATAAAAATTAATAAAGAACACAAAAATAAGGCACTCAACTTAATATTAAAATCTCAACTTAGATTTTCAAAACCATGTTTAAGAGTTGGCAGTTAAGATTGATTCACCCTTTATCTCACAAGATTTTGCATAATCATCCAACCAGTTCTGAAAATTATCTTTATAGTTCACCTTGCTCCAATTAAGAGGTAGAGCAATTATAAGGGTGACCCGTGAGAACAGGGGTCAAGTAAGGTCCGGGCCCGATTCTCTCGCTAGTAACATATATTGTCGGAGATAACGATTACTACATCTCTATCGCCAAATAAGAACTATTTGTGAAAAGAAAAATCTATCAAATCAAAATAACATCAAAAATATCAAAAAAAAAGTTTCGATATTTGTTCATAATGAATTCATCGATGATTTTTTTGTCTTTTGCGAAACCTAGAAATAACATTTAGATACAAAGTAGCTGCTTACTTTTTGTGTTATTCCAGACTATAATCTATCTCTTTGCCAAATTTCATCACATCCGTTCAGCCGTTCTAGTGTAATTGAGTAACAAACATCTATCCATCCAAACTTTCGAATTTATAATATTATATTATTAAGATTGATGCATGAAAAAATTACAGAATATAATGCGTTAAAGCTTCGCCAGTGAGAAGCCATGATTTCGAGATGTCATTACACCTATCGAAAATAATCCCCCTTCGACGAGAATAATCTCCTTTCGACGAATATTCATAAGACGCGAGAAGAGGTCAAGACCTGTGACCCTACGTGCGCCGTTTACCATAAAGATGACCCCACATTACCATAACGTTGATCCCATAAGAACTATTGTGCGTCTCATTTGCATGAAGCTAAGATTCTGCAATGTTAGCGAATTAATATGCGTATAAAACGGTTTTAAACGGTTATTAATATTTATGATTTGATGATGTAAGGTCAGTCGAATTATTATTAAGTGAAGTGTTTATCTAAACTGGAATAATATGATTAATATATTTTTGGCTTTAAATTAACCTTTTTTTATGATCAAAATAAACCTATCTTGACATAGTGAATTAATGAAATAGAATTAATTATTTTTCCGAAATAACAGTTTTGGATTTTCACAGTTGGATACAAATCAGGAACAATAATTGTGTCTTGTTACCGGCCTATAATAATTTTATAATTTACCTAATTGCAAAACTCTTACTCTAAAATTAAATTTTATAATGCTTATACTAAGTCTTGGGAACCCACCTTGCTACCTTGCTCGCGTCCGTAGGTGGTGCGAAACCAACAAAATTACATAATAAAAGTGTCTGAACATAAATTTTTCGCAATCCTCGCTATTGCGATATCGATTTAAGACAATATTAGTAATATCCTCATAAAATTTTCATGATAATAATATTGAGTCTTATGGTAAATAAATTGTTAAACATTAAAATAAAAACAATCTCTTCTCTCAACAAATCCTAATACATAGTTATAATTATAAATACTTATGCAAACAGAATCAGATTAAAAACCGGGATAAGCGACGCATAAAAATGCAATTCTCACATAAATATTCAAAAAATTCCGTGAGAAATCTCAAAAACTGCTAAATCTGCAAGTATAATTTAGCAAAATATCTTTACAATTGACCCCTTTGACCCTTTTGACCCCACCTGTGATAGTAACACTTGCAGTTGCTACAAAATGCAACTTTTTCTCATGAAATTAACATAACAATGTTGTCTTCATATTTTTGGAGCGTCTGATTCTGCAGATGGGTTCGTTAATTTTAACGATTTTCGAGTTGGGGTGAGGTTTGCGGAGTTTTTAATTTTGTTAAAGATGTCGTTAAATTTTAAGGTAATTTTGTGGACTGGTTTGTTGACATTTGTATTCAGCATGTTTTTGGAGATCAGAAGATAATGCATAAACTTGTTATAGTGTAGATCCAGTTATGTAAGTACATAAATTATAATTTATTTTTATTAATATAATGATCCGTGATTATTAGTACTTATCCACAGGCACTGCCCGTAAATATATCCATATAACAATCTTAATATTATATGCCATTTATTCAGAGCAGCATAAGAAAAGTAAGCATATAAGCATTATGTTTATTATACTTCGTAGTCAAAGACAGGCCATGTATTTTCAATATATCATGTCTAATTAAAATTATTGTATTGTTTTGTTAAGTAAATATGTACAGTGATACTGCGCATATTTACTTAAATATGCGCAGTTAGCACGAGGACATGATAAAAATTTCCTCGTCTTTGAGAATGTGGGTCCTTTCTATATGGGAGAGGCAGGTATTCAGTGAAATATTCAGAGAACATAAAATCATATGAATGAAATTTTTGATTAGACTGCGTTTTTGGAGGCACTAGTTGCCTACAGGAAAACAATTTTTTTTTTTTTTTTTTTTTTTTTTTATGTAATACAGTTACAGAACGAGCTGACGGCCCACCTGGTGTTAAGTGGTAACCTCAGCCCATAACAAGCGATGCGGCTTGGGTCCTCCCCTACTAGGTACGACAAGACCCAAGTCGCAACGTATGCGCCCGTAACTCTGAGACGTGTAGGTGGAATGTCTCGTGTGCCTGTAATTTCACCGGCAACCACACCTTTCAAACCGGAACACAGTAACGCGAAAGCGTTACTGCTTGGCGGCAGAAATGGGCATGGTGGCAGTACTTCCCCGGACGAACTTGGCGAGAGTTCTACTGCTCTTAAATTTATTGCAGCAAGTGTTACAAAATTCGACTAAAAGCCGTATGAATTCGACAGTAATTTGAATAAAACATGTGTCAAAGTGGGGAAATTCCCGCTACAATATAAACAAGATCAACCAACATGTCTTTGATGCAACGTACAAAACATCGATTTAAAGGGAAATGCACAGATTATATCTACAGGAACGCAATCGATGCTAGACACACGTAATAAAGTATTCATCGCACGGTGTGAATGCACTCCTTGTTTGTCTCATTCATTTCGCTAATAGCTCTCGCATACGGCTTTGCCTACAAACATTACGATGGAATACATATTTGGTTTGGTTTTTATATCAAGCAGAACGTAATAATTTTATTGAATGCATTTACAAATTATATATACTTGAATGCACATAATATTTTGAATATGGTAATGTGTCTTGTTTGTTAAGTTTATGGGACATTTTTTGGGATATCGTAGGGCGATGATAGTGACGTATTTACGTTTTTAGTTAGGGCAAGATTAGGGATAAATTAGACTTGCCTGACATTTTCTAGTCATGATTAATGAAAATTCTTGGAGACTTCTTTTGGAGATTTACATTGTATCATAGGTGTAACTGGAAGAAGTATTTTCTTAAAATGTTAGTGTAGTATAGTTCTGATAGGTGAGGAGCTGATCACTGTCATTGTTTTCCCAGGAATAACTCAGCAATTCGTTAATTCCTAATATAATCTGACAACTAAAAAACATCTGAAACCAACAAATTGACCAATTGAAAATCGGGATCATTAACAATAACACAGTTATATAAAGTTATCTTCCAAAGTACAGACATACAAAACCTTTAAACTACTAAAAAGTATATATCGGATAAGTCTCTCATTCGCCATTAATTGTTACAAAATGACTATTTAGTCGTTTCTCTCCGTTTCGTTGCATAATGCCAGTATAATGGTGAGATATTTATTGAATAATTTCATTTCTAGTCTATGGTTGGCGTCGTCGGTAAGTTAGATTCAATATTGAACGTGCGAATCAGTTTTTTTTTCACTTAAGCCTTATTATGATTATGAATAAAGATTTAAGTGACAGATAATTTTATATTTATTTAAACGTAGGTACATTCTTTTCTTAGAAACTACTGTACATTTGAAATAGCAGGCGCATGAGACGTAACATCCCCCTCTCGGGGTGATGGACGCAACGCAATGCGACTTGAGTCATTTCGTACTTTGGTAGAGAGGACTTGAGTCGTATTACTGTTGTCCATGGGCGGTGGTTAACAATTAACATCAGGTGGGCCGTCAGCTGGTTCTATACCCTACAACACATTTAAAAAAAAACTATATTTATTATAACTATTTTTTATAATCTAGCAAAAATATTTGATGCCATTTTTATTATCATTGGATATCTTAAACAGAATGTATGTATTTGGAGACTTTCTAGTTACAAATTCATATTAAAGCTTTGTTATGTATCAAACATCGTTCAAACTACCCATTTATAAATCGGCAAAGTGAATCCAAACATTCTCCTTTGTTACGTAACCTAAGGACGAAAATGTCTAATGGCAAACTTTCAATGGGACGACCATCCCCGGCGAATGCAAAATCTAACTGTGGCACGTCAAATAAATCCGTGTGCGCCACTGAACGTACGCTGTAACATTTTTGAACGCAATAATTCTTCATTCAATATTCGAATTTGAAAAAAGAGGTTTTAGTGATGTGACCTTGCGTTTCCTCGGTTCGTTTTTCGTTTAGCACGCAGGCGCGGTGTGGTCCCGATCAATGCCGAAAAACGGGGGACAGTGGCCCCGACCGCCCTCGGAAAGTAAGCTCGTAAGCTGACGGCATCTGAAGGGTTAGAAGGTAGGCCCTGGTTGCTAGGCAACCGGTTACTTCGCCCACAATTACGGTCGATAATGCCGCCGTAATAATTTTCTTTCGCGGTACGTGGCCTCTTTTGTTTTAAATATCTTTGTTATTGACGCGCAAATTTGTTGTTATAGAGCTTCTTTCCAGAATGAACTTGGAAAATTTTCTAGCATCACTAAACAAACAAATGCATTGGATCGGAATAACAATAGAACGTAATATAACGCAGCTCGAAATCTAATATCGAAACGTCAAAAATGTCGGACCTTGATGACATCCTGGAAATGACAAATATGACGTCACGATAGTTGACGCGTACACTGAGTTACGGGCTATGCAGCTTGTTACGAGATTCATCCCGGTAAACTAAATAATAAAATATTAGTGAGCATTTCAAACAGCGCCATCTAGCCCCAAAGTAAGCATTGCTTGTGTAATGGGAACCAGAAAACTGATATAATACTTTTATGTAAATACATCCTACATAATTAACACCCAGACACAGAACAAACATCTATGTTCGTCACACAAATGTTTGTCCTGAGTGGGAATCGAACCCACGACCTACAGCGCAGAAGGCAAGTTTACTACCAACTGAGCTATGAGGCCAGTCAACTACCAGTCAACAATACGAAATTACAAGGCCTGTGAATCTGATATTTTGTATCGGTTGCCTTTTTCATGCGCTGTGAACGTGAAACTCTGTTTCTACCATTGACTGGCCTAACAGCTCAGTTGATAGTACCTCTGCCTTTTGCGCTTTAGGTCGTGGGCTCGATTTCCACTCAGAATTAACATTTTGTGTCTCGAACAAAGTGTTTGTTGTCTCTGGGTGGTTTCTATGTATTAATGTATGTTTTTATAAAAAATTACACAAGTATTACATAAGTTGTCTGGTTCCCATGATACAACTGCTGAGCTTACTTTCGGTTTAGATTGTTATTATTTATTTACTTTTCCAGAGAAAACATATTATTCTTACAAAGGGTTTACTGGCAAAGAAAATAGAGGGCTATTATAAATAAAACTTACGATTTTATTTTGTTTCAATATTAACTATTAATATTGTGAACATAAAGTAAGGAAAAATAATTCTTGCGAAATATCAGTTAAAAGTTAAGGGCGTAATACATTGCGCCTTGGATCTCCCCATGCCTAAGTAGGAGACACCCATTAAGTTTTGTCTTCGTTATGGATAGAGGATATCGCGTAACATGCTATGAATTTATTACATGCATATAAAGGTAATTTATTTTTGAGAAATGTTCTCCAGACTAAGCTGAGGAACTAATTATATGTATTATTACGTTATTACTAAGTTAAGTAATTACGTACCCTAATTAAAACAAGTCAAGATTCTTGCACTTTCCCTTCCATCCGACTCCCATCCTTACACTAATACCACATACTTAGCATGACATGACAGACGCCAAAGACAGTGAAAGCGACAGACGATGCCTTGACCCAGACATTAACGCTGTATGCACACATAGCCTGTCGAGAGCGAGAGTGCAATTAGAGCGGTGTTAGGGCGATAACGTGCGGCGTGCGGTCGCCGTGTTTAGTTATAATGAATTAGATTGTTTGCCTAAACGTATCGCATTTGATTATTTATAGCGGTATCGTGCTAATTGATCAACCGAACATGTGGCTCTTTTGTGAGTTCAACGTTCATTTCCAGCGGTGGTCGTTTACGTATGCATTATACCTTTAAGGGTTTTGATCTACAACAAGGAATTATCTAATCTGTGTTCTTTTTCTAAACTGTTTAAATGTATCGTGTGTGCTACTTGAATGGATTAATACACTCTATATAGCGAATATTCTATTAAACAAAATCACCCTTAAAACGTAAAAATTGCGAAGGTTTGTTTGTTTCATACTGTTTCCTACATATTATAGATTGGCCTCACAGCTCAGTAGTAACTGCCTTCTGCGCTGTAGGTCGTGGATTCGATTCCCACTCAGGACGAACATAGATGATATATTATATACACCTATCATCTGATGAATGTATGTTGTTTTTTTTGTTTTTATTAATGTAAGATTAAGATAAAACTACTAGGGTCTAGTTAAAAAAAATATTTAGTGTTTTATAAGAAAGCCTTTTTCCAACTTTGTGAATTTTGTTTTGTTGTTGAATCTTACAACCTGCTTAATTAAGATTTTTATTGTGTATGTGAATAATTATTATAGTGGAGCGGCCAAAAAAATTTGCAATGCCTGGAAATGGCAACTAGTATAATAATATAGTAATAAGACCTAATTGTACACTTATTGTCATATAAACGTTCTATTGTACATCGATGAATACAATTCTCGTCGATGTATACCCCATCACTAGAGCACGCGTGAATGCAAGTTATGTGCCTAAGATATAGCCTGACGCATAAGGTCAAAGTCCGTCGATAGTGAGAGTACATAGCCGTTATGTGTTCCCTGCTCCATAATATAATGTTACGAGCATACATTACACAGCGCCATCAGACCGTACTACCTTGTTAAAGGATAATACAAGATTAAAGATATTTTATTAGACCGTACTACTTTGTTAAAGGATAATACAAGATTAAAGATATTTTATTGCATAACTAAGTGTTTCGGGTCTTATTGAAATATTAGAGCTTATAACTTAGTTACCTGTTATAGGTACAGAAATGTTATGATAGTAGTATATACAATACACTGAACACCTGCATTCGATTTATCTACGGGCTTCGTAAGTACGATCATATTTCAGTATATCGTGCTAAACTGAAATGGCTGCCGATCAGAGAAAGAAGATACTTGAGAATCTTGTGTCTTCTCTTTTCGATTCTGAAAGATCCGACATCCCCTCTCTATTTAAAAAATCTATTTACATTCCTGTCCGATACCCATGATCGAAATCTCCGATCAGCTGATTCCCTTCGCCTGTCGATTCCACAACATTCTTCTTCTCTTAGTGATAATTCATTTCAGGTTATGGCTGTTCGACTCTGGAACTCGCTTCCATCTGAAATTCTAACGGCACCTACTAAATCGGCATTCAAACGGCTTGTCAAGGAACACTTTTTGAAAATTATTAATTAAGGTTATATATATTAATTAATCAATTAAGGTTAAAATAACTTTTTTGTATTATTTTGTATTTGTATTGTATTATTTATATGCGCCAAAATTGTTTTTCTACCTGACTGGCTGACTGGTAGAAAATGCATTTGCATTAAGTCCGCCTTTTGTACATTGTTTTTTTCTGTGTGCAATAAAGTATTAAATAAAAAAATAAAATAAAATACAGTAGTAAAGATCGATGATATTTTTATTTTCATTCCCTGGCGTCACAGTTAGTAACTGCCTCCTGTTGTCCATGTTTGGTGCCACCATCCGCCACTCAGTCGCTTGGAATTAATATCAGTTTATATATAGAAAAACGTTGCCTTTTCAGTAATAAACGTTCACTAAAAAGTTTTGACGACATCGGTAACCCAGGGGGTCAAATCAACCGACCAGGAATATGTTTGATTTGCGCAGATAAGTTTTTGTATGAATAATAATTTATCAAGTATTGCAATTATAAAAATAACGCTAATATATCTTGATATTATTCTATTCTCAGTTTTCACATATAAAATAACGTAACATTTTTTTCTAAGGGTTTTAACGGCTATGGAAAATACGATAGCCGTTAAAACGGGTAGAAAAAGTTTTTGAAATTTATTCCTACAGTACCCAATTTCGTTCTAAGTTATAATGACTTTCACTCCCTCCCCTACCACCCCTCCCTACCTTTTCGGGCAGTTTTAAAACAAATTTGTTTAGATGGGCCCTTCCCGCCTTCCGTATAATTTGCGCGGGAAATTTACATGTGTCGACTTAACTTCCCCCGTGATTGATGATCCTTCGGTAAAATTATATTAGCAGGCGAAAATAGATCCTTTTTTTCGGGAGGAAACTGGGGGAGTGTGTACCCGTCATTAGGCAATCTTGCCGAGACATGGGCGAAATTGATGTTTGATGTTTTGTATTTATGAACTAGCTGTTGCCCGCGACTTCGTCCGCGTGGAATTCGGTTTTATCACGCACTCCTATTTTATGCCTCAGAAAAGTAGCCTAAGTTACTCCTTGTTACATCAGCTATCTGCCAGTGAAAGTCCCGTCAAAATCGGTCCAGCAATTTCAGAGATGAGCCGGAACAAACAGACAGATTGTAAAAAACTGTATTTTGGTATATGTACCGTGTATACATCCATATGCACTTAGCAAAAAGCGGTTATTTTAATATTACAAACAGACATTCCAATTTTATTAATTTGTATAGAAAATATTGATAGGAAGGCATATCAAAACAGAACTTATTTAGAAATGTGTTACTGTCATGTAATTTGGGTGAAATTTACATTAAATGCTGTGCCTGTTTTGAATACAATTAAAACTAATAAATAAATAATCCATATTATTTTTTATTAACTTCGTGTCTGATATTAAACGGTATGCTGTACTCATATAAAATATTATAAATATATATATTTATACTTAAAATAAATATATAAAAACAATATGACTAAATATTATTAGTAATATTATATAAGTTATTATATTATATTATAATAGTATAAGTATTCCCTACTTAGATTATGTTAAGCTCAGATAGCTTTGTTTCGTGCCTTTATCACTATGAGACTTGAGCTTGGACAAAACACAATTTTTGACCGCCATATTATTGACAGACGAATACATATATTTAAATACTATATATATCAGGTGCAGTGTGAATGATTGCTTAGTACTAGATTAATAAATAATTAGCCACACAATAATTACGTTGAGCAAGCTATGTATTTTTTTTTTATCAGATTTATGGTATCGTAAAGTTATGTATTCATTTCAAGATATGTATTCATTTTTTAATAATATTTGTATTTAGGGAAACCTGTTATTGGCTAGATAATAAAATTGATAGCTAGATAATAAAAATAAAATATTTGGATAATTTTATTTCATAATTATCTACGTATATATACGTATGGTTTTCTTAATAAATAAATAAAATATAATCGCTTCTTTAGCAAGCAACTTATTCTGGTGGACGGCCATATTAGTTTAATGGCGTCAAACTTAGTTTTAACTGGAACAATATCATCAATGAAATGTTAAAACTGTGCTGAATATTAGCATACCAAATTTAGATACTACCTAAATTTCCTCCCATATTTACATTATCTGTTGAATTGGCAGGTTTATGCGCTGAACATATTATTGGTAATAGACTAGTGTTGGGCAATCAGTGAAAGGGGCATTGTCGATACCCAGCCCAGCGATACCTTGCACGTAGCGTCAGCAGAAATAAATCGATAATAAAATCTTTAAGTTAACAAAAGGCAACATAAGAATAGATTAACTTAAAAATATGCATAAATTAAGCATATTATTATATTCTAAAAGTAATTATCTTATTTTCGAATTATTAATTATGGATCTAAAAGTTCAGGTGACAAAATTAATTATAAGAATTTAGTATGCAAAAGATATGGGAAATAATAAATTGTTATTATTCTTAAATGAATTCCTGTATTGAAAATTTTACATATCTGTATATGGCCCCAAACTGAGCAAAGCTATGAGAAACAGATAACTGAAACTCAAAAAGTTTATTTCCGTACAATATATTATATAGAGATTACTTAGTAACGTCAATAAGAAAGTAATTTATAAAATATAAGGTCACGCGTACTTATTGATAGATAAAATATAGATTTCTGTAAATAATTATAACATTATAACAACCAGACATAGAACATAAATGGGAATTGAATCCACGCCCTATAGCGAGGATTATATACAAGGCAGATTTACTACCAACTGAGCTGTAATTCAAGTCGAAAGAAGTAGCCTTTTTCATATCAGCATATTACTTGGTCATCAGTGTTAATTAGATTACATTCGCCGGAACTGAATTTAAAACAATTTGGAAATAAGTTGTATTTTTCTTTTACTGTATCTGCTGCCATTACTCATAGTACCACAGCTTAGCTAATGTTCTAATCATCGACGTATGACGTCATGTTGGCACTTTCACATCACCACATAGGTACAACAGGTACATGTATTAGATGTGTTGTGGTACATCGGTTAGTGTGCACTGTGGTTACCCTGGCTACGGCGGGTAGCTCGATACAATTGTTACATCCCTCAGTTCAGAGACAATGTTCCTTGTTATTACGAGTATGCGACGAGTATGTACTAGTCGCAGATGAATTGCTGAATTAGCTGTTTTACATAATCGTAGCCTTGTCGCAAATGGATATGTATAAAAGAAATATGTATTATATGTATGTATTTACAAAAGAAAAGTATATAAGTATGTATATCAGTTGTCTGGTTCCCATGATACAACCTATGTTTAGCTTAGTTTGGGGTTAGATGGCGCTGTGTGAAAAATCCACGAATATTTATTATTTATTTATTTATTTATAGGCAGGTCCGCTGGTCAACATATTATACTTTCGACCGCTACTGCATCCGCGGGGTTACGTCACTCGTGAAATATGATTTCCTATACTAATTTCGACACCCAGTGTTAGAAATTCCCAAAATTCTTCTTAGCTAGCTTATCTGTCGCAACATTCCACACTCTTTGTCTTTTAGTTTCAAAGATTTTGTGAGAAATCCGTTGAGTCTTATTCTCTTTTTTATACACATAATATATCTATGTATATTTATATTTACTGACTTGTTAAAAAATACGATACCCACCTTTCCATCCATTAGTATATACCCATATGAATATAGCAATGGTATCCTATAAAAACATTTTCACGGTCGACTACGCCCTCTGTACACATTAACCCAAAAGGGGTTAGGCAGGGTACGTAACGAAAACCCGAAAAAGATATTTCACTGTAAAGAGACCATTATACCCAGTCTTGGGTACGAATATATTAGGCTCTGGTTGTGAAATTACTACCTCACTGCTTCTCGGACGGACGTAATTGGAGCTTTGTTTTATAAAACAAAGCTTTTTATACCAATTTATAAATTGGCAAAAAAATTGAGTTTTTTGTTTTTGAAAATTACAGGCAAATAAGACATTCCACCTACACGTCTCGGAGTTACGGGCGCATTATGCGTCTTGGGTCTTGTCGCCTTGGGCCTAGTAGGGGAGGGGCCAAGTCGCACCGCTTGTTATGGGCAGAGGTTACCACTTAAAACCAGGTGGGCCGTAGGCTCGTTCCTTAACTGTATCACATAAAAAAAACTAAGAATGTTGGAATTATATTTTGTTTCAGCAACTTTGCAATACCTATTGAGTTGAGTTGCTGTCTTCAGTATTTAAAAACATTTTGACACTTTGTTGTTGTTTTTTGTAGCCCTTGAACTGAAACACCGAATCTGCTCGTATAATGTACGTAACGTACGTATAAATGTTCTTCTTATGCACAGAGTAACATCAGTTATGAAATTTTGGTGAAACAAAATCTTCGTTGTAAGTCAGTGCGCTCTGAATATATTTCTTAACAGGAGCCTGTATTAGGACTTGGGTAAAAAGGTCGGGGTTCCATCAATTAGTGCTGGGGAGGGGAGGGGATGGCAAACAGGCCCGCTTTGGGGCAAATAATCGGAGCCTCATTTAGGCTGAGCCCAAATACCTCGTGTTTACTAGTCATTAGGCAGGAAGATCGTTCGTAAAGCAAGGCTTACTCAAATAGACACTCCGTGAAACAAGGGGAAGGATACTTGGCAAAAATGAGGAAAAAATACAAATCGGTAAAATACTTATATGTTTTGATAAAAGCTTTGAAAATTGGATAGAAGACTTAGCTCTGTATGTCTCTTTAATGGTATTCGAAATGAGTACTTTGTAGAATGCTCTTAGAATACTGTGGTCATTTATTTTACATCATATAAACACTCGGTCTAAAAGACTAAGTTTTAAGGCATACCTATCGCTCGAGACGAAAGCATGTGAAATATGAGATTTACTTGTGTTGCATGCATTAAGATCATTTTTTTAGTTTTTGTTTGTGGTAGTTTGTTGCATTATTCTTCCTATTTTTATTATGGGGACATGCCGTTTTGCATTTTTATAGTCAAAGCTCATGCCAACCGAAAACTTTTAGCTCACTGTTGACATTGTGTATGCATTATGTTTAATGACTGTAAAAATCCTCCGATTGAATAATGAAGTAATAATGATCCTGCGATTTTATAAGGAAGCCGTGAAAAATGAGGTTTGAGAAGAATATCCATTTATTATATGTATATACACACCTAAACAGTAATTAAAATACTTTCAGAGATGTTTTCTAAATGAGAACTTGTGAAACACATTAACCCAAGTATGTTGTGTGCCCAAAAACTCGCCCCTTCATTTCAGCGCGTGGTCGCGACAGGTGCAATTTTTTTCGCGCCATTTACTCGAGTGACCGTCATTTTTGAGATTTTTTCGTACCACGGAAGAGAAAATGCAAATCACTGTATAAATATGTTTAAAATCATTCATATAGGTATGGATTTTTAAAGCTATTTTAGCTACATATTAATTACATGAGAGCTTTGCGTTCATTAAACTTTTTTCACTGTTGCATACTTGTATGATATAAGATATATAATAGTAATGTTTTTATTTCAGGCATTCTAAAACTCCTATAGATTAATACCCTATTTTGTGTTTAAATGTTACACTACACACATACAACAAATATATATTTAGTGATTTAAGGAATTAAACTCATAGAAACCGAAAAGAAAATGTTGAATCTAAAATGAAAGTAATTATCTTGAACAAAAAATAATTACTTTATTTTATAATTACTTAGTAACATATTTTGAATAAACCAACGTCTGGTCGCCAACAAATGATTTTAGAGTTTAATCCTTAAGAATCGATTTCATTTAAAGCTTCTGGTACGAAAATTAGATGGGTAATAAAATGGAGCGTTAACAAAAAAGCGTTATGATAAACGTCATAGCAGTTACAGAGTAAACTCCAGTCACATGTCAGAAGTGACAATCACATTTTTTTTCTGAAACGGGAGGTTTATGCGTTCTAATATAAAAAAAAGTAAATGTCTTTCTTTTGCTTAATTAATTTGTTCCAATTTTACATAATCATATCTATAATTTTGTCTCACTATGCTGTTTATTGGCATTCCAGTTTTGCTACGTTCAGAATTCAAATGAATACACAAAAATAAGAATGCAAAAACGTGAACTGGTAAGCGCTATCCGCTATCCGGCCAGACCCCTTCCCGTACATTTAGCAGGAAGATGTGCGCGAGAGATACGAGTAATGGGCGGCGGTAAATACCTTGAATGGCGTCGTTAGGGTTAAAATTAAAAATGACCGTGATGCAGCGTTTTCCTTTTTATCCAAAAGGGACGGAAAATTCTGTTGAAAGAATATTTGAAGGGACGGTCTTTATGACCCCGGGCGGGGGCGGGCGGGTTATTATGTTAGGGGGTTGAAGGGATACGAAGCTGACGCCGCTAAAGTATAATGAGTTCCTTTTATGTTTTCGTATAAGTGGTAATTTTGGGTGGCAACCCTGATTGTAAATAAAATCTTTGTGAGATTTTTCCTTTTCATTAAAACAGGTAGAAAATGAAGCAGAGGAAAGAAAAATAAACCAAAATTTTTGGCTGTTTCATGGTGTTTTTTTTTAAACTGTTCGGTTTAATTCTGAAATATGGCCATTGCGTTCCCTAGTTCTGAAGACGTTCAAGCCTATTGAGTTGATTTTCAGTACCTAATGAATACCTATAGCTACCTATAGCTATAGCTACATATAGCGGACGTCAGCATAGTCTAATATTGTTAGGAGAAGATATTGTCCAATCGTAATTTAAATCGCTGCTGCAAAGATAAATAAGAATTCTCAGTGGTATATCGAAAGGTATATATGAAGATCGTCTGCATATTGTTGATAAAATGAAGCGAGTTTTTAAGGCTTTGAATTTATAAATAAAGCAGAAATAAGAGGTGATATATGCTACCCTGAGATATACCAGAATTTGTATTACATCCAGATGTATAAACATCAACGAAGATACGTTGCTAAAGAACTTGCAATCAACTATGAAATTAAACAATTACCGTTGGAGATATATGTAGAGAACTCATAGTAGAATATTTTTGTCCAAATACGGGTGCAATATAACAATTTACGATACTAAAAGTGCGAGAATAAAGCCTCTTCGAGGCGCACTTTTAATCCTTTCACAACGCGAGATCGAGAGAGTTTGTGAAACGATTAGAATAGAAAGAACAGAAAACTCTTTACTGTACACCACACAAATACATAAACATAAACAGGCTTAAAATAAATAACAACACTTGTGACATACAATAGGCAGCCTTATTGCTTAAATCACTCTCTTCCAGACAACCTTTGTGTGGACTGGATTAAAAAGAATGATTAGGACGGTGGTGTTAAATAAAAAAGAGAGTAGTAGTTACAAAAGTAAACATTCTATCTCTTACACTTGTGTCAATAATACAATATATATTTATTTAGATGAATATTATTATTATTTTCAGTGATATTTTGTGCTACTTAACAAGCGTTATATAATCAGCCAATTTTCATTTTAAAACATTAAACGGCAGGAGTCGTACCTTCCGAAAATTATAATTGATGGAGTGGGTGGAAAGAATATTTTTAACGGAGACCGTCGTAAGCCGCGGTTGCCAGCTGGTAATGACTATAATTCGTTGAAAAATTATTCGATATTGGTTTTTGAGGATAACCTTATTTCAAATTATATCGGCGAAACGCAGGTTTGTAAAATTCTACTGGAATAAGTACTATACTACAGGACTATATAGTACTACTGGAGTAAGTAACAATACTAAGACTGGATTATTTTTTTGCGCCCATGGGACCTATAGAATCTCTTTTAAAGATTTCTTCTAGGGTGGGTAATTTTGTATGACATTATTTATAGTAGAGAAAGGACCATTAAGTAATGTAATTGGTTGTATTATTTCTACGATACCTTAGCTATTGTTTGACGGTAAGATGAGGTCACCAGTGTCTCTTCTCAATATGGACTCCAGTGCTTGTTATCGTTTATCGATATTCAATCTCCGATGCTGCCCCAGAGCGGGATGGGATATTATTCTTTAGAACTTCTTCTGTTTGTCAGCAGGGTGCATCACTTGCAGAACATTTATACTTCGGTCTTGCAGAAAGTGTTTAGACGCCTTAAACTCCAATTATATATTACTTTACTATATTCTCTTAACTGACTTTAACTTACCATAATGTTACTCTCTTCAGTATAATAAAGTCAAGAGTTAAAATACAGGATAAAACAAAAAAATAGAATAGAAATAAAAATAAAAGCTCTTGCTCCTGAGCTAAATCTAAAACTTAAGCTAAAACTCTACGACTCGTGTTTATTCACATTTCAAAAGAATATCGTGCTGAGTAACCATATACAATTGTCAAAATGCGAAGCATGATGTATAACGAAAAGTGGGTACATCTGACCAACTTGGAACACGTGGGTAACATTGTCCTAAGCCTGTGCGGCGGGCAGGCGAGGCAAAACTGGCCAATTTAGCCTGTCGCGTCGCCCGTTAATTAGTATTTTAATTTAAATTAATAGGCAATTATCCGATTTTAAGGAATATAAAAATTTTACTGGACTAGGAATTTCTGCTGCTGGATTACAGAAAAGTTGATTATGTGAAAGCTGCTAAAATTCGTTGTAAAAGTACATTGGATGTAAGAATACATATGAGAAGATATGACTGTGTGTTTATCATAGGCTGTTAGTTTAATGCTTTCCATCTAGCCCCAAACTAAGCATGGCTGGTACTATGGGAACCAGAAAACTGATAGAATACATATTCGCTCTTTTTTTGTAAATACATACATATTTCGGTTATGTTTGGTTAGGTTATGTCTTTTTGGTTATGTGACCCAGTCACAAAACACATCTATATTCATTTGTACTGGGTGGGAATCGAACCCACGACCTACAGCGCAGAAGGCAGAGTTACTACCAACTGAGCTGTGAGGCCTGCCACTTGGATCATTGGAATCGGACAATACCTTAAATCCCTCCTAAATCGGTTATGCGGTCGTGAAAACCGCAGGCGAAGCCAAAAAGTCAAAATTCTCACGCGTGAAAGTGCTAAACTTCTTTTTACCTTTTTCCAATGGGTATCGACGAACAGCCTTTCGATTTCATTACGGACGTCCGAAGTTTTTTATTTTTAAATCACGGCCGTGCTCCGCCGCTACGTTTTTTATTTCCCGCCGTTTCGCCTGTATTTTTTTCCGCGAACTCGTTTTGGTTTTTCGTGCGCGCGGCCCGCAAACAATGCGATCGCGGCCACAGAATTAACTTCCCACTTTTTTTGCCTTTCGGCACCAATAAAAATATTATAATTCGAGACAACGCGCTTTAATTAATTATTAATATTTTTCAACGGCCGCCGTTTAATGGCCTCGTTTAACACGTGATCTGATGCGATTGTTTTTTCGCTCATCGTTTTCATGAATGGAATGATGACGTAATAGGATAATTTCAGTGTCGGCAATTTTACGTTTTTATTGGGCCGCGTGGTTTTTTTTCCGAGCGGCATCCGGTCAATGGGACGACGCATCGGATTTTAATTTTCAATGTCATTAACACTTTCACAATGAGCTCACTCATGATTGTAAATGTTTTTCGATGTTTTTAACACAATACGTTGTGTAGTGTTTTTGTTGCAGTTATTTTTATTTTATTTTTATGTGATATAGTTACGGTACGAGCCGACGAACCAGTACGAGTACCGTACGAGCCCACCTGGTGGTAAGTGGTAACCTCCGCCCATAACAACCGATGCGACTTGGGTCCTCCCCTACTAGTTACGACAAGACCCAAGTCGCACCGCATGCGCGCGTTTAACTATGAGACGTGTAGGTGGAATGTCTCATGTGCCTGTAAATTCACCGGCAACCACACCTTTCAAATCGGAACGCAGTAACGGGAACGCGTTCGTGTGAAACTGCAAAGAATGTAGATAGGTGCGTTATGTTTGCATTTATTATAAACCTGTCTTAGGGTGAAGGGGGTTGAGAGGTCAAGGGATCGCGATCTTTGCTCGCGCTGCTTAGATCACCGACCGTCCGCTCCGGCCCAGTCATTTGTGACACGCGCTCACGTTTAAGCTGAGATCTATTTTCGGCGGATACCCAAAGCTGTTAGAATAATTTAGTTTTGTGAGCGAAGTTACAATTTTCATTGGGTCATGTTACTGGACCCTAATGCAATGAAGTTTATTTATTTTGTGAAGTGAAACGTCAAAATTCATCGTCAGAAAAAAAAATTGTTTATCAAGCTTCAGTGCTATCTGTGTAATTTAATTACTTAATCTGTGAGTACGTGTGCATCTATTCTTACTTAACTCTAATTCGTGTTTTGGTTAAGCAAGAGAAAGTATCTTATTCCGACAATGAGGTGTGAAGGAGAAAGCACCATGCTCAAGAAATAATGACTTTCCCGTTTCCAACACAGTGCAACCCGAAAGTTAACGCAGCCTTAAAATAGCTCAGCCCTTCAGGGGAAAGTGCGTAAATGTATGTATAGTAAGTAACTAGAGCTAGGTCTAATAACTATACATAAATTCTCTGTGAATGTATCTCAGTAGAGCTTACAGTGTCGTAATTGCTATTTATTACTAGTTATCAACATTTTGCTCAGGTATACAATCACGCTTTCGTTCCTAATAGGGTAGATAAAGCCTTCACGGGCCTTGGTTCACTGTAAGTTTCACTTTGGTGGCAAGTTTTCACCCATTTGTAATATATGTTCAGCTAAAATAATTAAACGAACGAAATACATAATATAAATATAAATTGTTAATTCAAACAAACATAGAGGAATAGCTTCTTCAGGTGGCTTTGTCTATGTGATATTCCGACCCAAAAATTCAAGTCATACATAAAGAAGGGTCTAGTAAGTAAAGTTTATTACACTGTAAATGATTACATGAATGATAAATGCCCATGGTCTGATGTCGCTCTGCTCAACGACACACAAAACATCCTGTAATATCTTGTTTTAGTATATTATGTAGTCATATATGTAACACAGACCTAAGTACTCAATAGTTACAAGGATCGTGCTCGCGAAAAAAAAGGAATCCCTTCATTAGGGGTTTCTTGTCTGTTTTACCCCATGGAGGGTCGGATAGGGTTTGAACAGGCGTCAAACTAAGCGATAAGTACGCGTGACCTTATGTTTTGAATATTATCGACGTTCCATTATGAATTCTATGGACATCAAGTTTTTACTTTGACTTTGACTTTGATATCCAGATAAAATGTAGCATGTAGTATTTCCAAGTAATTTTATTAACTTTCTTAATTTCGAAATTACAACTTAAATCCTTTTAAATCGCAAAATAATCTGTAATTTTGTAGTCATCTCCTCTCTCAAAATAGTCTGGTAAAAGAATGTTTGCTTCTAGAATATACCTAGGTATATCTGCCCCTACACTCTGTGTCGTTACACTGGTCATTTACACTGAGCACACAAGATACCCGATATGTCAGGCTTTTTCAAATCCATCACCTTTAACGACGTTACACACTGTTTCTCAATTAGTTTATATTAATAACAGTTATTTTAAGAGCAGTGGAATTCACGCCAAGTTCGCCCGGGGAAGTACTGCCACCATGCCCATTTCTGCCGCCAAGCAGTAACGCATTCGTGTCACTGTGATTCGGTTTGAAATGTGTGGTTGCCGGTGAAATTACAGGCACATGAGACATTCCACCTGCGCGTCTCAGAGTTACGGGCACATTCGTTGCGTTGTGTCTTGTCGTACCTAGAAGGGGAGGATCCAAGTAGTCGCATCGGTTGTTATGGGCAGAGGTTACCATTTAACACCAGGTGGGCCGTCAGCTCGTTCCGTAACTTCATTACATAATAAATAAAATAGTTTACAAAGACGCGCAGACTACATTATCAGGAGAACGTGCATCGTATGGTGTAAACAGCAGTAGAGGGAACGGTCGAAAGAGGCAGACGATGATTATGCAAAAAACTCTATATATTGATGTTTCCATACACCTCCCTTCTTGTCCCAGTGAGCTTTATGAGACGACGTTCTGTCACGCATTGGTACAAACAGTCCTTATTTTTTTATTAAACAATCCAAATGGACACTCAATTTGGTGAGATGATCAATGAAAAAATATTCTTTAGTTTATCGGATAAATCATTATTATTATCATTATGCTTGGATATATAACTGCCTGCAGTCTAGAGTTCTTCTGTGAAAGAATAATTTAAGATTGCGCAAAATGTTACTAATAGGATTGGCATTATATTCACCCGGCATTACGTCAGATGGTTTAAAGGATCAAGAAAAGGACTATTTAGAGTCATTGGTTCTCTCGAACCAGTGTAGTGAAAGTTTTTTAAGTGCGCCTCAAATAGGCTCCTTTCGTGCACTTGAGACATGTCTTCTAGTTTTTAGTTCTAGGACATGTCAGTTTCCTCACGATGTTTTTCTTCACCGTTATAGAAAATAGAATTGAAAAATAAAATATAGAAAAGAAAAGGACTGTGTGCTGAGTTTTATCAGGTCTGCAGTCGCTAGTCGCCAAGAAAAAGCCCGTCCGAATATTGAGAACCGCATCCGCTTACAAGGGTAGGTAGAGGAAGTCCGGAACAAATCGCTGAGGGGCGCGGGCCGGCACGCAGCGCCGTTTGCAAGACGCACCCTCGTAATCCCCACCCCACCCTTATTACATACAAGGATAGTAAAATTACCCCAACCTCCCCCGCGTCGTATAGCAAGGTTTTATGTCTTTAATAAAACGGGGTTCGGCCGTACTCAAATTTGAATGCGTTATTCAAAAGTTTATGAGTTTGGAGACATTTTAAATAAAACTAAGGTTTTAAAATTTTACTGGAATTATACATTATTTTTAAATTTATAAATGATGCTTTTTGATTTAAAGGCCACGTCAAGGGAAATATCAAACAAAAAGATAATCATTTGTGAGCTGTACATGACACGTCTTGATCTCTGTAATAAATGCTATGGAACAAGTATTCTGTCTAGCCTCACAGCTCATTTGGTAGTACTAACCCTGCCTTCTGCGCTGTAGGTCATCGGTTTGATTTCCACCTAGGACGTATATATTAACATAATCAATGAAGTGTTACTTAATATGATATGTTATATATATACATGAATTTAATTTTAATATTCGAATATTTAATATTTTATTATTTCATTTAATATTTGTGGTCAAAGCATAAGCATAGCTTGTACTATGGGAACCAGACAACTGATATATGTATATTTATAAACTTTTTTGGTTATACATAGACACATATTAACACCCAGATACACAACAGACATCTATATTTGTGACACAAATGTTTGTCCTGGGTGGGAATCGAACCACGACAGTGTTTACTACCAATTGAGCTGTGAGAAATTGTCTTAACAAATTGTTACGAACGTTTAAAAAAACGACTATTGTAAATAATGTAACATTATATCACATCCTTTATGTAAACTCAAAGCAATTTTAACTTCAGAAGCCCAAACCCCCCTTCCCTCCTACCCGCAGAGGGAGACCGCGTCCCTTCCGGATTATATTGAAGATAGTTAAATCCACCCTGCATACATTCCGCTCGTCAATAAAGGGCTTTTGTCCTTCGTATAAAGGGATGTTTTTGTTATCTTGAGGATTGCCTAATTTGACAATAACAAAAGGGCTCCATCGGGTGCCGCGGTTATAATCAACATTTTTTTGTTCTCCTACATTTGAATGTGGGTTGTACCGATTTCGTTTGCAATTTGTAAAGGTCTGATTTTACGGAAGCGTCACCCAGATTAGGTTTTCTTTGTTTGCACGAAAAGTAGACCGTTACGTTACGTCATATAAATTCAACTGATAAAAACTTAAAAACGTTTTATATTGGATCAGTGCCTGTATTGATTTAAAGGGATATCGTTTTAGGAGCACTCCTCCAGATGATTTGAATCCCTGACTTTCACTACCACCTACCACTACACTTTACCACCACAATGTTGACTGGCCTCATAGCTCAGTTGGTTAGTAACCCTACCTTCTGCACTGTAGGTCGTGGGTTCGATCCCCACTCAGGACAAACATTTATGTGACATTTGTAACATTGATGTTTGTTCTGTGTCTGGATGTTAATATGTATATGTATGTATTTACAAAAGAAAAGTATATAAGTATTATATTAGTTGTCTGGTTCCCATGATACAAGCTATGCTTAGCTTACTTTGGGGCTAGATGGCGCTGTGTGAAATGTCCACCAATATTATTATTATTATTATTATTATTAAATGTTCATTCTCTACATTCTATTGTTTATTACTATATCATTGATTAGAACTACACATTTAACGTAGATTCAGACCAGATCACTTTATGGTCTTGCAACTTTTACTTATGACAGAAAAGCCTTTTTGCTTGACTTTGTTATTCATGACACATTTTTGATACAATTTTTTTTTTCATGTTGTAGACGTGATGCTAATTCTGTCTGGGGAAGTACTGCCATCATACCTAATTTTGCCGTCAAGTATTAACGCATATACACTACCATGTTTTGAAGGTTGTGATGCACAGACACGTTTTTTTCTTTACTATTGTAGTATCCGTTATAGGTCTTAATCCTTTAATCATCAGTTAACTGTGATATGCTAAGTTCAGACCATCAGAAGTGGTATGGAAAGTAAAAAGTGCTGAGTGCGCTGAGCACAGAGTGGCGCGCTTCCGTGTAGCGCTGAAAGCCAGCGTTTAGTATTTTTTTTTATGTTATATAGTTGTGGATCGAGCCGACGGCCCACCTGGTGTTAAGTGGTAACCTCTGCCAATACCAACCGATGCGGCTTGGGTCCTCCCCTACTAGGTACGACAAGACCCAAGTCGCATGGTATGTGACATGTGACTCTTCCACATTTTGGTGAAGTGGTAGTATGCGGTGGATAATAATATATAATATTGGTGGACATTTAACACCACACAGCGCCATCTAGCCCCAAAGTAAACTAACCAAACGTTGTATCATGGGAACTAAACAACTGATATTATACTTATATATTTTTTTGTAAATATATACATATAATACATACTAACACCCAGACACAGAACAAACATCTATGTTCGTCACATCAAGTTTGTCCTGGGTGGGAATCGAACCCACGACCTACATCGCAGAAGCCAGGGTTACTACCAACTGAGCAATGAGGCGAGTCAAATGATTATACCTATTCTTGATGTTGTTAATATTATTATTTGTGAGAAATATCCACCAATTATTCCCCAAGCGCGATAAACTCACTTATTTAGCGCACACATCAGACGTTCGAGAACTCGTGTTAGGGGCTATCGATCCAACTTTTTTCCTGACGCGAACCAACAGTGAGTTCAAGTGCGGACTGACCTCCGCTACTATTTGAACTTCAAACTTTTTTGGTCGAATACGTTTTTTGATTCGATACAGCCGTTTATTGACCGACTTGATGGACTGAAACAGGAAGAAATCGCCGCCGACTGAAATGCAGTTTGATGGATTGAGAGGTGAGAGGTTGGCCGTTGTTTCGGAATTTATAGTGCGTTTGTTTTGAAAGTGGTAGGTTTGGTGATCATGTGTCCAAATAATAGTAAGCCACACTTTAAGGCTTTTTCTACTGCAACCGCTGTTTACAACAAAAATTATCAAATTTTATTTTTTAATATATATTGATTAATTTGATTATTGCAATAACATTACTTACTTTGTTTTTTTTTTTTATTTGACAGGCCTCACAGCTACTTATTCGAAGTGAAATTTTCCAAACAGTTGTTATGATTCTCGGGAAACCAGAGGTTTTCATTCAATCTGGAGGTCGCTGGCTCAGTTCATTACGTGCACCAAAGTGTATTTTAATAAAATGGAATCCTCATCGGTGCTAAAAGCAGGCGACGTCCTTCCATCATCTCCCCTCCGACCCTGTCAGGCCGGATAAGACTGAAATTCGGGTTAGCTTATAGGTGCAAGCAATTTCATAGGTAATTGTCAGGGCTGTCAGCAAGGTGAGTGTTATCGAAGATGTCAGGTGTCTCACGCAGGCGCCAACCCTCTTCAAGTGTAGTACCCACGTCCGAATAATTAATCTTGTTTTGCACCTGTGTGCGTGCCCTGTACGCGGTTTTGGGAGATTGTTAAGGCTGCCACTGAACCAATCAATCGTTTTGATTTGTAAGAAAGATATCTAAACATAATGAACCAATCAATCGTTTTGTGTTCGTTTACAAGACTGACTTCCTAACATAAATTAATTGTTATTCGAATGTAAATAAATCAGTTTTAAATATTGCCATTTTTATTGGCGATTCACGTTCTGAGATGAAAGGTATTTATTAAACGATCTTCTTGATTTTACTTGTTAAAAGGTGAGAATTTTACAAAGAAATATACTAATATTATAAACGTGAAAGTTTGTTTGGATGTTCGTTACTCTTTCACGCTCAAACGGCTCAATGGATTTGGCTGAAATTTGGTACCGAGATAGCTTATATCCTGGATTAACGTATAGAGTACTTTGATCCCGGAAAAGTGCAGTGTTCCCGTGGGTTGACTTACTGGGAGCAGCTAGTGCATAATAATTATGTAAAAGTTATGAATACATATTAAAATTTTGATAAAGTTAAATATAAATACCGGTGGGCTGTAATTTTTTTAAAACATGCTCAAGTCAATTTGCCTTTTGCCAATCATTGACAATAAATAAATAACCATGTTTCTCCCCCTCCCTCCTTTGAATTAAAGGTACTGTCCGAGATGTCATTACAGGCGCTATCTGAAAACCAGCGCTGACCCCCAGGGTGACTACTACTTTCACCTCATCACCTCCATGCTCAGACAAGTTAGACCATACAGTGCAACAAAGAGGCAAATTTAAGTTAAAACATCTACCTACCGCTGTTATGTGTAATTTTAGTCTTTTCTATGTGTCTTAATTAAAACTTATTCCCTTCTATACATATAAACCTAATCCTTGCTAAAAGCACTAACACCGAAATTTTCTGATATTTCAATTGTCTGGGCTTATTCATACGAGTTATGTAGCCATCCCAGGATTAAATAAACAAAGTTTTTGTCGAAATCCCGTGAGTGAAAACATCAAACAGCTTAGGTGGGATGGGATCGCTACATTTGCCTTGATTAAGGGTACCGTAAGGGCCCGGCCTTTGGACCTTATGCAGACAAACGTTATTAAAACGATAAAGCAATTAGGTACTTAATTACTTATACGTTACTATTTTCCGACAAACATTATAGCTGATCAAAGCTGAGGTAGGGTGTTATAAAATATTATTAATTGGGGTATAGTAAAAAAATAATAATTTACCTGTTAAATGACAGGGCAACATTGATTATTATTGCGTCGAACAATACAAAATAGAAGTCCAATTTATGTGTTTCGGTGAAATCTGCTTTAGCTGAATAAATTTAATAAAAAAATTACAAGTTAATAAAACAAAAAATATATAGCCTTATAACATTTTTAATTATATTGAGTGGGATGTTGATAAAGAATGACTGTATTATACAGTATACAGTCAGTTATACAGCAGAATGTAAGTTAACTGTTTTTTTTCAGCAGTTTATATACCTATTCACTTCTGGAAAACTATATATTTTGGAGAAACACATTATCTAATATTCTTGAATGGTTAAAAAACAGGTGTATTTCGGCCTGATACATTAAATTCATTTTCTACAAACTGAGAATAAAACTTGTTATGAGAACAACATGAAGTTTACTTTTAAATTAAACCAAATTTTATTTATACGAGTAATATGATAATATCTGACTTCGGGCTGGGAATCTGGTTATACATCCTTTTCAAACTATTATGACTCGCTCATTTCATATACCGAACCGTTTTCAAACCTCTCCTCACGATCAGACCACAAAATTGGGCCATGTTTAAATCTTCTCTGTTTTCCGAGCTATTTTTCTCAAGGGCCGCGCGTGGTGGGTGAATTATCGTGGGTCGCAGTGGGAGGGGGAAAGGGGAGGGTTGCCCTAATTTTTCACGTGAGGTTACAGAAGAGGCTGGGCTGTGTTGGGCGTTATCTGCGGTCGATCTTGGACGGGAGCTTTCATTTTGGAAGCTTTTATGTGGATTTCATTGAGATGTCATGAGTTTTATTTTAATATATTTTTTTAAATTATATTCGTTATATAAAAAGGACCTAGTCCCGTTACACGCATTTGATTTGCTATTACTACAAGTATTTTGTTTGAGCAATGGATTTCTGATAATTTTATAGTCCGTACCCTGACAATTGTTTATCAGATGCTCGTCCGTGTAGATGTATCAAACTTGTTAAAATAACAGTTTTCAGAGTATTAAAATAAGAATTTTCACAGTATTGAAATAACAATGATTCTTTATTGAAAAGTAGCATTGCATAACAGGTAGCAACATAACATTTGTATTGCCCAACTTTTGCAATTATTTACCTATGAGCGTTAGGTTCAGCTTACAGTCTGCCCCATAGATAATTAGATCATGTAAGTTTAACATAGTAGGCACTTAGTAATACCGCACTTTGAGTTAAAATTTTGGTATTTTTACCTACGGTATTTGGCATCATTTAAATACCTGTATTTTCTCTATAAGTGATTTTTGTAATCTATAGGTAAATAAATTTATCTACATTTTCTTATCAAGTCTATGCAGTCTTGCCAGTCAATCAAGCAAAACAAAGCAGAGAATATGAGTACTACATAATCACACCTTCTCGTATATATTAACTTAAATCTAAAACCTAAAAAAGCATAATCCATAATTAATACGGCATTAACGATAAATCACGCACACATGCTACACTCAGCCGCTCGTAAATTACAAAGATTGAATTATTATTACCGAACGAAATCTTACGCCGCCATTTTGAAAACCCCTACTGCCTGAAACAGACGATTACGAGAGCAAAGTTATATTTTGCAGTCGCCAAAGTTAACTTTTCCGCCCTCGATCTGTATTTGCATACGATAGGGTGTGAAACGGGTTAAGTTTGATTTTCGCAGCTGTATGCGTATATTTGTCTCTTTTGTGCTCGGTCCTTTCGTAGGCATAATTAGGGACGTACCCTCAGACACACAGAGTTATGGCGACGAGAGTGTAAATTGTAGCTGATTTTTCTTGAAGTATTGGTAAAAATAGTAACGAATGTTAACTTAGCCTAATGTTAAACGAAAAGTAACGGAACAGTTTCAACAAATTGTGAAAAATGCTATAATGTTATGAAATGGTGAGACCGTTACATTTGATTCAGAACGAAGTAACTTACATATGTATTAAAACATAATAGATATTATTTAAGCTAATGTGATCTTTGTGTTCCTTTCACTGAATGGCCACCACGCTTTCATTGTAAGATATTTTTTTAACTGAAAGTTACATCACATGTGTTAGTACATTATCTTTAATGTACTAACATATGTGATGTAACTTGCTTAGCGGCAGAATTAAGTGGTACGGTGGGTATCTTTACACCATACCACTTAATTCTGCCGCGAAGCAGGATCCGGTTCCCACGTGGATCCTTTCATCATCAGTGAGTGAAAGGACTAACGTGTGCCTCCAAGAGGCTCCTTTCATGTGCTACGTTCATACTAAACACCTGCTCACAGATGTGTTGAAATACACCTCGCTTATTATCCCTCTGGACACATACCCTAGATGAGATTTTGGCTCTGTTTTAAATTGATTCAATCGAGTCGCGATGTTTCGTACGAGAGGGTTCCGTCGTTTTTATGCCTTTTTTGCGGCATTAGGTATATTGGATACATGGAATTAATTAGTGCGATCGCAACTGACGTTTGATCAGGCTTCCGTAATGAACTCTTTGAGCCAATTCTGGACACTACCCATGTCAACTGATCCAACGAAAGTTTACGCTTCGAGATTATTTAGATTTGCTTCGCTAATTTTCATTCATTCGTTAATGAACGATTTTAAATTCTTATATATCTTTAGAGCAGAAACAATCATGAGACTCAATGGTAATGTTAGTCAGAAGACAGAAAATAGAATATTATTGACGTTTCCAAGCATTTTCTTTATGAATTCTATGGAAACAAAGTTTTTGACTTAGACTTCGACTTTGAATTTGATTTTGACTTTGACTTAGAAGAAATTTAAATTTGAATGATAATAATTTTATATTATGTACCTACACTGAAACAACACACTAGCATCAATCAGTAATGCCAATTATATTTTTTTGTTGTATGCCATTAGTTCATTATAAAATTATTTTTTGCGTATTAATTGTATCCCTTACGTAATCCACGATCGTCATATATATTAGTAAAAAAAACGTGTACAGTTCAATTAATCTATACGGCTCCCATTAAACGCACGGATGCACTCTGCAGTATTAGACAGAGCGCAGCTGCTTCTTAGTAATCCATCACTGTTAGCCTTCGGTAAAACGAACAGGACGCGGCAAGTGTGGGAGCACCCTTATTTATTCTTACAGTATGATTTTTTAACTGTTCATATACTTAGTGTTCAGACTGTAGTCTCATTAAACCCTGTTATGCGATGTAGACAAATACAATTCAGTCACTAAGCCTGATTTTCACGAATAGCGTGATGAAACATTCCGGGGATATTTATTTTTGGTAAAACATATACGGTACATTACATAAAAATATTTATAATTATAAAAGAAAATACACTTATTTCTATTTCTGATATAAGTATCTACGGACTGCAGAACACAGTATGCAGTATCACAGTATTGTTTAGAGATGTGTTTTTTTTTTATTAAAGGTATTTGGTACATGCTTTTTTTCCTGATTGCAGAACCCTCATTTGTGTTTGTGTGTTAGCCTGAAGGCTGATGTAAAGTAGCGCCGACTATTCTTATAATAAATGCTTAATAATGCTTCTAAAATACCAAAATTTCTAATTAAAGCCGTGTTTCACCGCAAAACATAATCCTTAAACAGAAAATTCTTGCTGAACTCATTAAATAATATTACGGGCCGTATTTAACTTCGTCTACAGTTAACTAGAGGCAACAGATATATTATTTAAGTCCAACTCTCGGCTATTTCCCGGCGGTACAAAAGCTGGTTTAGAATTATATATGAGCGGAGCTTAAAGTTTAGAAGCTGGCTGTGCAAGTCTAAAAGCTTAGGTCGAGTGGCCTACGAACCGATAGATACGGCATAGTGCAAAACATTATTATTATAAGTATGAAAATATGTAATTTTATATTTATTTGGATATATATATGTTTTTGTTCTTATACGGAAAACAAACAGACCGGTTTCTTTCTTTTAATAGATAAATAAATAAGTGGATGTTGACCTAAATAAAACAAGGGCAACTTTAATTTGATAACAAATTTATGACGATTCCAATATCTGCGGTCAAGCATAAATGGTTAGTAGTAACTTACCTGAGTTCAAAAGTATAAATCTGAAGTAGATTCCTGTTAGAAACAGTTTTTTAATGTCATATTAATCTTATTAGACATTCTCGTGTAAGAATTTAATTATATCTATTGACTTATCTTAGATAAACGTCACATAGGACGAAACAGTTTCTTCTTTCGCATTTATTAAAAAAACACTTCTATACATTATGTATTCTAAAGTGGTAGAGTCAGCAAAACATTAGCGAGTAGTGTGGCGAGGCCGCGGCCAACTGTCACGGTCTAAATGTGAATAACAGTTTTGTCCGTGATTGTTTGCAAATAACATCGGAAGTTATCGTTATTTATGTTACTGTAATGTTTTGTTAGAAGTTTTTTAATGTTATACATATCCGAGGCATCGGTACTAAAGGATAATAATATTTAACATTGGTGGACGTGTCACACAGCACCATCTAGCCCCAAAGTAAGCTAAGCATAGCTTGTGTCATTAGAAACAGAGAACTGATATAATACTTTTTTTTTTTCTGTAAATACATATCAACTCCCACACACAGAACATATACCTATGTTCGTCACAGAAATGTTTGTCCTAGGTGGGAATCGAACCAATATCCAATATTTATTATTCATTTATTATATATTTTTGTAAATACATAATGAATGTTGTAATACATATTAAAAGACAGAACAAACATCTAGGTTCGTCACGCAAATGTTAGTCCTGGGTGAAAATATAAAAAATGACTGTTGGTAGATTTCTTTAGACTTACATGACATATTAACAAACTGTTTAACTCTGATTTTGATCCCTGATGTCTGATTATGACTCCAACGCAATCCAGTTGGACTGTCATTGATCTTGCAAACCCTGTTATGTGGACTTTACTGTGCAGACAAAATTCCCCACAGATATGGGGAGTGGCAACTTGCCGACGCAACGCACACCGGATAAAACTTATCAATATTGGATCACATGCGATGGAAAATCTATTTCAGTTGATGTAGTTTTCGACTGATAGTTCCAATTACTTGGGTATATACATACGTTGTCTTTACGCTATATATAATCGTAGAATATTGCAGATAAATCCACGGGTCCATCGTATATTGTTTAGTTTTTTGGGTAATTCATGACATACCAATATTATGAGGATAAAATTGGAAATAAAAGAGATAATTTATTCAAATAAGACATGGTTATATGTATTTATATGTATAATAAAAAATACATGACAATATTTGACACTTAAGTTTTAAATGAGAATATAAATCACAATTAGTATTACATAACATAATCTAAAATAGGAACACAGTTCAACCAGTAAATTAAAATCTTTCCTGTTAAACAAATTACTCTTCAGCTCTTTAGTACTACAAGGTCAATTATTACAGACCCTAACTGCCATAGCTGTTGCAGCTATATTAAAATTTAGAACATATTGTCCTTAATTATATACGTTGTGTTTGTCGTAATACATATTATATATATATATCCTAATATATAAAAAAAATTAATCTGTTATTGGCTGTAAGAGTAATTTTAAGTAAATACCTAAGTAATTTTAAGAGCTGTAGATTCTGTTGAAAAATAAAATAAAAATAAAAATAAAATAAACATCATATATATTTTTTTCAGTTTATGTCTAAAGAACTAACAATTTATTAAAACATTTCGCATTTCAATTTTGTAATGAAATATCGCCAGACTTCTTATTTTCTTCACATAAATCTTTGTAATCCTCTTAAAAATTTCCCATCGCGTTCCGGCTTACGACGAGTCTTCCAGCATCTGCTTTCATAAAACCTCCAGATAAAACAAACGCTGTGACCAATTCTTTACATAATAATATCTTAGTATCAAAGGCATAAGGTTCAAAATGGTCTGTATTTCATGTTCAAATCTTGTTATCATGTAGACAGCAAACGGATTTGCTTCAAGTCTTTTCTTTGCAGTTTATGGGATTTGTTTTTCGCAGCAGCTACAAAATTCTTACAAGATATATTCAGTTCAGTCTATTAGGTACAATATTAAAAATAGTTTTTCATTTACTCGTACTTTGGTGGAGAGGTAAAGTCGTATTGCTGTTGTCTATGGCTGGCGGTTACCACATAACATCAGGTGGGCCATCAGCTCTTTCCTAATCATGAATCTCATTAAAAAAAACCGGTTAGTAATATTTTAATTGCATTACCATTTCTAAATTAAAAATATCCTCGAATGATATGTCTATGAGCTACTGAATAACTAAGCAGGTTTCGCTGCTAATTGGAAATGATTCCAGACACATTTGGTGTCTATTTCGATTCGATATGAATCTTACGAAATTATTCATAGACGCAGATATGCGACCAATGAGTCCAGAACTGTGGGATTTGGGTTATATCTGGATTTTAGACTGACATGGTGCACCGATCAAGGTATATTTAGCCATATTTATGAAAAAACGACACTAGCGCGGATGATAGGTCATTGTATTTTATGCCGCTTACCCACGTAGCTAGGTAATTACACAGTACATAAGTAGGTAATAAATCATTGTCAAAAAATGAACAAAAAGTGTTAGTTAATATAATAAATGTCGACAAGATTATCAATGCATACTGTAATGTTAACATTTAAGTAGGTTAAGCTGTTTTCTAAAACACTTAAATTAATCAATAATTAATATTAAAATGAAGCACTGAACCATCAATGAACAAGACATGAAATAAATAAATATTAGTTGGATATTTCACACAGCACCATCTAGCCCCAAAGTAAGCTAAGCATAGCTTGGGTCATGGGAACCAGACAACTGATATAATACTTATATAATTTTTTATAAATACATGCATATATTACATATAAACACCCAGACACAAAACATCTATGTTCGTTACACAAATGTTTCAAAAATGGAATCGAACCCACGATCTACGTGCAGAAGGCAGGGTTACTACCAACTGAGCTGAGAGGCTATCAAATTTTAATCATAGTTCATAGTTCATTTATTCGTAACAAAGTTATAAGTCAATATAAATCACAATAATAATTAAATCGAATAAAAATTATTCTATAAATGATAATAAAATGAATAGTTATAGACCTACTAACAATTCATCATTAATATATATAAAATAATAATAATAATAAATAATATATATATAATTCATCAATTAATCATTATGTTACCACACCAAGAATTGCATAAAATACAGCCACCCTAAAGAATGATCAGACAACCTACGATTGCGGTTATCTATGTATATAAAAGCACAGTGAACGTTTCGGCCGTCCGTCTTGTCTGTGGCTCAGATGCGCTCCGGCAGACAAAATGAGACAGCTTTAATTGAACGTCCGACAAATACGACGAATTTATTTACGTCTTGTCCGACCGTATACGTTTTACAACAGAGGGTTAAAATGTATGCGTTTTGTGTTTCCTTTGTTTACGTAGTTGGTTGATTTTAATAACAATTCGTGGGCAGTAACTCTTTTAGTCCTAGAAGCGGTACGCAGAGCCTCACTATCGAGCGAAAGTAGATGCTATTAGTGTGCGATGTGAAGTCTGTAGATGGTCTATCAGCTATGTAGTCATTGTATTGAAATGCATTCGCGTTACTGTGTTTCGGTGTGAAAGGTGTGGTAGCCGGTGAAATTACAGGCTCATGAGACATTCCACATTCACGTCTCAGTGTTACGGGCGCATACCATGCGACTTGGATCTTCTTGTACCTAAATAAGGGAGTACCCAACCCTATTGCTTTGTATGGGCAGAGGATATTGCTTATTGGGCCATCTGCTTGTTCTGTAAAAATTAAAGTCTGAAAAAAAATATGGTAAATAATATATGAATAAGTAATAAGGGTACACCAGAAAAAAAATACTACAAAATAACAACCATTTTTATCTATCCATCCGCATCATTGTCAAGACTAGGCCAGAACAGCATTCAGGACGTAAAATGTTTGGTAAAGAAAACGACATTATATAACATTATATATATCACCATGTTAAAAGAAATTGAGTCTTATAGCTGAGGAATACATTACAAAATCGACTTAAGGGTGACATTCCTGTAAAAGGAAGCAGCTGCGAGTGGCTGCAGCAAATTGAAATCTCTCTCATTTGGCGCCGTCTGACCACATGTGGGACTTGACTTGCGCAATTAAATATGTGGAGAACATAGATACATTTGTAAGTGGTGGTTTCCCACATTGAATTTGCTGCGACTCGACCACAATTTAAATGAAGTAAGGTTTTCTTTTCCCGTACCGTTCACTCGTGAAGTGAAGAGAGCTCATGTCTTATAATATTCTTTGACTACCCGCAATTTGGTAACGATGATTAATTTTTTATGTAGTAAAGTTAAGACATGGTGTTAAGTGGTAACCTCTGCCCATAATAAGTAATATGACTTGGGTCCTCCACTATTTAGGTAGAATGGGACCAAAATTGCATCGTATGGGCACGTAAATCTGAGTTACGAAGGCGGAATATCTCAAGTGCCTGTTATTTCACCGGCAGCCACACCTTTCACACTGGAACACAGTAACGCGAATATATTACTACAGAAATAGCTATTACAGCAGTACTTTCCCGGACGAACATGGCATAAGTTCTACTGCTACTTGCTATCTTTAATTATTTGCATAGCGTCTGTATTTCCTGAAAACTTAATGTCTAAATTCTTTAAAAAGAAAATGAATAAGAATATAAAAAAATATAATAAAAAACAAAATAATACTTCAAAAAGTCACATATGACAAAAAGGCTCCTTTTGCAGATTGGGAATATTTGTAATAATACATGCAGTACTTTGCGTTTAGTACTTTGCACATATCAAACTCTACATTAGTTAAGTACATGTTATAAAACTGTAATGCGATAATATCAAAAAGTGACTAACTATTCTAGCGAAATTGTAAAGAGCTGTACAAATGCTGACATTACAAGAAGGCCACAGAGCTCGCTCGACGCGGGTCAGCGTTTTCTTTGTAAGAGAATTCGCCATTTGTTTCAATTGGAACGCCCATTGTTTGGAATCTTCAGTTGAGTTTTACGAATGTGCTCCATATACCTATGTTCACGAAATGTAAACCTAGATCTCATAATAATCATATACATGTAAAAATAAATATAATGATGATGCACTTCTATATATATACTTATATCATGGGGACCAAACAACCGATTAAATACTTGTATACTTTTTTTCATAAATACATACAAATCAACACCCAGACACAAAAAAACATCTATGTTCGTGACACAAATGTTTATCCTGGATGGGAATCGAACCCACGACCTACAGCTCAGAAGGCAGGGTTACTACCAACTGTAGTGGTACCTGAAACTAAAATTCTGAGAATAGTTGAATTCTGTTGAATGCGTAAATATGTATCCTTCATAATTAGCGAAGAGCATGCATGAAAGTCCTAAAAGAGGGGTGACACATTTTCGCAAAACAATACGATTTAAAATACGTCATTATTATTTTCACTAAGAGCTTAAACACTAATTAATTATCATTAAAAAATAATTTACTTCCATCATGAAATATCACCTAGGTAGGTAATATCGTTAATGCAGTATACTTAACGATAATTCACTAAATTTTGCTCACATGTTAAGTAATAATTTTCACTCGATTAACATATAACTAATATTTCCTAAATTCCATTACTCGAGTCCCAAACCCTTATTATGCAGGGGTGGGTACTTGTTTATAATTCCTTTTGTCCCGAATAAAGCCTACGGCCGGCAAATTCATATCAATTTATCCCTTTTCAACGTCCTCATTATGAATTCTTTCATAAGATATATTCGTGTGAGCTCTTGTCAGCGCGAGAAAGGATGAAATTATGCTGACGTCGACGCGGAATGGAAAATGTAGATTGAAATTTGTGAGCGACTATAATTTATGTAGAGCTCTTGATGGGTTTAAATTCTATACTATTTTGTGCCTATTTTTCTTCTACTTGATACAATTACGGAACAAGCCGACGGCCCACCTGGTGGTAAGTGGTAACCTCAGCCCATAACAACCGATGTAACTTGGGTCTCCCCTACAAGGTACGACAATACCCAATTCGCATCATATGCGCCCGTAGCTCTGAGACGTGTGGGTGGAATGTCTCATGTGCCTGTAATTTCACCGGCAACACCTTTCAAACCGAAACACAGTAGTACTGCTTGGCGGCTGAAATGGGCATGGTGGCAGTACTTCCTCGGACGAACTTGGTGAAAGTTCTACTGCTCTTGTATTTTGAGTCAAATTTATTGTATACTTACTTTAATTTTTGTGTCTGCAAATGTATGCATTCTTTAACGTTATTCATATCGTGAAACTCTGTGTCAGCGTTTCGATAGTTGGTGTGGAAGGGTTATCGTTGTATTCGGTAGACGCGCTCAAATTATGTTGGGACCGTAATACGTAAGCGGCCGTGTCGTTTTAATGAGGAATTGTGTGCGACATCACGCCGCGGGCTGTGTTACAAGTTACAAGCTCCTTGAAGCTTATTGAGAATAAGTAGGGAACTACAATTCAGCGCAGGGAACAAAAACCAGGGACATACAATTTATGGTAAGTAAATCATGTAATTATATAATTTCCAATCGTGCAATCCATGCACACATAAAACGTATTATTTATTTATTTATTAAATATATATACACATCCTTACAGTTAATACCAATGCGCCGTGATACACAAAATTTTCAAACACAATAAAAAGTAAAATAAAGGCAAACATAAATAACTTAACATATGTTTGCCCGCTACGTATTTGAATATATTGAATATATATATAATATCGAGTAAATCTTCTTGAGCGAATTATGCACACTTAATTAAATTGATACACCTGATCATAAATATACATAAATAGGTATATTATTAATTTATTTTCTTTAATCTATTATAAATATCTATTATAATATAATATAAAAAAACCTTGATCAAGGCAAAAGCAAATTATGAAATAGATACAAATTGACAATATACCTTCGCTCACGACCGTCCTCAGCGAGTTGCATTATACTCAAGCGAAATAAATCTTATTATTACTAGTGTTTGATTAAAATACACTTGAAAGAAGCTCTTTTCGTGTCAAGTGTGTGTCAACTACATATGTATTCAAATTTTTGGTTTTTGGTATCTTCTCGATATTTTGCTTCGCCGCTTTGAAAACGTGGCATTACGCACATACAATTTTAATGTCAAAAACTCATTGCTTCACCTCGCGATTTGAACCACTTAATCCGGCTTTTAACTCGGGTTCCGAAACACTGGGCCAGCAAACGGTAATGTTATAGGCAGAGGTTTCCACTTCACACCAGGTGGGTCATCTGCTCGTACGAGCAGATATCCTAAAACGTGTAAGCTTGTGAATTAAGCCACACATGATATATTTGTGAAGCGCGCACACTTTGCGACGCTCACGAGCAGTTCAAATACGTCTGTTTTTTGGAGATTACTTCGCTGAAATGTTAATAACGGTACATACTTCCCGCTGACATATAGCCTGATGCTGATGACAGACCTAACCAAACATGACTCACCGAGTTTTGAATTGGGGAAACTTAGACCGCACTTTTACTTGATTAGAGCTTTTTTTAATTAATTAACTGACGATGCGTGCTTTTGCACTGCGTGGATAAAAACTAGAAACGTTTTTTTTTCTTTATTTATTTATAGTTCACGTGGCATTGCAACGCATGCCGGGTACAGCTAAGCTAGTAAGTCGATAAAGATTTATTGCAATTGGAAGAATGGTATGGCAGCGTACAATACGAAAAAACAAACAAAAATTGATTTGATTATATTATATAGTGAAAGCTACGGCCGTAAAATCAAAAGTGACAAGTCATGATGTCTGTAAAACCAATAGCATTATACAAATTTATATTACATAGTTTACGAATTCCCAAATATATATATTACTCAGTCACTTCTTTGGTGTAGTAAGCGGCTGAGGCATCCTGCGTTATCGCACCCTTGTGTATTATTAAGGTATAACTATGGTAATATAAGTAAAAATAATACATTATATTTATGTTTAAAATACAATTTCACACAAAAAATATCGTATCAAAGTATATAATTTATCTATCTAAAACAAAAAGGTCCCGACCGCACACTACCAACCGACCTATTTCACATGAGGGGTTTAAACCCTTACTTTTACGTCTTTCCCAGGATTTATATTCAGTGGGCACTTCACCGGACCCGAGAGGCCCATAAATTACCCTTGCAGAGGTCTGGACCCCAACTTTTACCCGAACCACCTCTTTTACCCGAACACCCCTTTTACCCGCAAGCCCCGAGGTACCCTGCCACCCCCTCAGCCAAACTCACAAATGACTAAGGTTACATTGAGGATTATTATGTAAGTGTTTATGGCAGTCAGTCGCCAAAAGATTTCAAGTGCTGGTTTTTGTATTAACCGTATGAAGACGAAGAGAGGAATTATGAAATGCGTGTAATTTATTTTTTTATGTTGTGATGAACTTAATATGGTTAAACTAAAACATTTGAGAGTTTAAGTTTTTTTTATATTAAAGAAACTTGATAGCGTTATTCCGCGTCCGTTATTAGTGGACCCCTAATAACGGAAAGCGGCATCGTGGTCGACCCAGAGATGGCGAGGTGACCTTGACATCTTATGCAAGATGAACCACAAAAGCGCAAGATTGTAAGGAGTGGAAGGGGATTTGGGAGGCCTTTGCCTTGTAGTGGACGATGCAGGCTGATAACAATAATAATAATATGTTCAAGTATTTAAAGGGTAATATGAAATTAATTCATTTAATTTGCAGTACATAAAGTAACTCTATCCACTGACTTAGAGTTGTTAGTTATTAACGTCAAAATCATTAAGCAATACCCACTGTGATTTTAAGTTGCGAAATCACCCATCCGCGCTGTACCTTCTTGATGAAAGAACACCCTCATATATCTTTTTCAAAGTGTGGATTGTTTGAGAATTTTAATTTTGCGCGGGAAAAGGTTGAAGTTAACATAGCGCCGGAACGCGGTTTCACCCGGGCGGGGTCGCTTTTTGCTTGATGTGATGGGAATCGATTTGGGGGTAATGATCCTATACAGTACTTCACGGGGCGTATCATTTGATTAAGTGATGTAATAGATATATAAATAATAGGATGGGTTTGTAGGTATGTATATTTTTCTCTTTAGATAATTTTAGGACTTTATATGGCGTCAATGGTTTGGGTGAGTCTGATTGGATGAGGACATTCATCTCACTTTCCTATACAATATATATCAGTAAAAAACCTTATTATTTTAAATAAATGTCTCGGAAAATTGTACTTAATCGAATGAAAAACAAGATTCGCGTACTAATTATAAAATTTGACGTCCGTTCAAACCCTAACCGACCCTCTGGGGAAGAAGTATGTATTTTTTATAATGTTTGTAAATTTAAAATGTATAGCGTTTTCCAAGATCTGTTTGTTGATAAGTGAAATTTGTTTTCATATTTGTATAAATTAAAATGCAATTATCTTCCTTCGTGTAATAATCACTATTTCAAGACACAAATTACAAATTTAAGGTAAACAATATATGCAAATGATTTTTAGTCTCACAGCTCTGTTGGTAGTAGATCTACATTCTGCTCTTTCGTGGTCGTGGGTTTGATTTCCGGCTGCGACACTTGTGTGATGAGCTAAAGTTTGTTTTCGGATGTATGTTTCTGTTAAATCTTAGCACAGGGAAACCTAGTACTAGTCGTCTCATGAATGTAAAAGAACGTGCCCAAATTTAATTAAAACCAATTAATCTAGTTACTAAACGAATCTCACTCCCAAATAGGCTCAGTAGATTCGCATTATCGTTCTATTTCCGGTCTGCAATCGTGACTTTTCTTTAATAATCGCCGAAGCCCATCGAAGCCTGAAATCTAATTACCGGCCCTTACAAATTGCCAGCGATCAGGGTTGTACGGTAAATGCAGAAATGAGAGTTTTCAACATAAGTGGATGCGGAAAAAGGGCCAGAAGATATCTAGGATGTTTTTTTTATATAAAACTATGATAACTAGTTTAAGCATTTATCAAATATCATAGAGATGACAGATATATATGTTAATAAAATTACTTATTTGAGCACACACATAGTAACAACACAAAACACAATATAGAGAAAATTTACTATAAGGAGACTACGATGTAATATTATATATGACACAGCGCTGAGTTTAGCCAATAAAAAATAATATAACCTCAAATATGCGGTAAATTTATTAAATAGAAGGAGAGTGTTGGCGTCCAGTGACATAAACTCCGACATTTCCGAAGGTCACTGGTTCAAATCCAAAAGTGCGACAGTAGATTTTTGCTTGTGTGCAATATCACGTTCCCAAAACCACGAAGGAAACCATCGAGATTATGACATTGAAGACATTCCCCAGTTGCACTAAAGGAGACTGAGGAATCGTTTCAACACATTCGTTCAAGAGAGCTAGTGAAACGAGTATTAGCCTTTTTATTCTTGTCTCTCTATGTTTATATATATTAGCCTATAAGCAAGTAATCGCAACAGTAATTAAAAACTACATATACAAAAAATCCGCATTAGCATATTCCATCTAGAGATTGTGTTAACGAAGTTTCTTTTATGGTACAAGTGGGGCCAGTTAAAGTTGACACGTTTGCATGTACTGGACTTGCTAAAGGTAGGGTTGGCATTTTGTTAATTTTGCTGACTGTTCGGGAAGGTGATTTTTGACGATTAATTTGGCGTTCACTTAAAATCAAATCGTGTTTGACAGCCTTGAACTGAGTCTTGCCTGAAATTTACTAAGAAGCTAAACCGACTCAAAAAATAAATCGAGTTCTTACTACAGGTTTTGATCACTTTAGTCTGTTCTCACAGCCTAGTTGGTAGTAACTTTGACTGCTGCGCTGTAGGTCGTGTGTTCGATTCCCACAAAGGACAAATATTTGTGTGACGAACACAGATGTTTGTTTTGTGTCTGGGTGTTAATATGTATCATATGTATATATTTACAAACATAACATACGTTTGATACGTTTAGTTTAGTGCCAGATGATGCAGTGCAAAAATAACCACCTAGATTTAGTATTTTCTTATTATTTATTTTATTTACCAATATCGTACTAAGACTAATCTAGAATGGTTTTCAGTGTTTTATTTTCTCATGTAGAAACTAAACTAGCAGTTAATCCTAGCGATGCAAGTGTGACCTTATATTTTGAATGTTATTGTCGCTTCCGGACTATTTATTTATGAATTCTATGGAAATAAAAGTTATTTTTGACTCTGACTTGAACTTATCCTCAGGGTTCCCCTCCGCAGCACATGGAAGCAAACTAAATAATAAATCTACGGCAATACGACAGATATACATACATATATCACTACTCAACACGTTTGTTTCTGAATATATTTCAATTCTTCATAAGTGGTTTATCGGTAATCTGCCTCACAATAAATAAAGCATCGTACAACAAAATAAAATTTAAATTATAAAATGAAAGAAACAAACAAAGTGGTGGTTTCAAGCGTCAAATTCGAAAATTAATGAATATAATAAAATCTTGCTTGAGTAAACTTTGGATAATAACTTTTTATTATGGTAGCCCTGGGCGGTAGAAGTTAGGCAAGCGGTGGACTGGGCGGGTCTTGCGGAGGGCGGTAATGAGTCCGGGCGAGGAGTCAGCGCAGATGGGCCAGTGTAACTTCTAATGGAGTGGGCAGAACTCACTTTTACCTAAGTGACTAGTTCCTGACTTAGGTATTCAACCTTTTTCAGACCAATTGACATTGACGTAAGTGGTTGTATGGTAGTATGCAGGTAACTTGTTGAGTTGGGTTCAACTTGCTATTTCTAATTAACCTAAGTAATATGAGTTAATTGGCAAAAATAAAGCGTAAAAGTGCTAGCTAAATCTTGCGTTTTCTAGTAAAGCAATGCGACAATCAATATATTAACATATGTGACGGACGTGAAAATACGATCGATTTTCATTGATTTTTTATATGGACAATATTATTTTAACGCACTCACAATACGAAACTGTCAATGAACACAATTGAACTATCTCCGTTCGGTCACTAAGCCTTTATTTGATTATTATTTATATTTAATTTAAATCAGGTCAAGTCAAGGTCAAGGTTAAAAATTATAACTTAGTGACGCCTCACTGGTGTTAAAATTTATAACAATTACATGAGGAATACAGTGTTTAAATAAAAAGTTAGTGGCGGAAAATCTTTCATTAAAGGCACATCATGAGATCTAAGTTTTGGTCGAGCAAAAAATATTGTTATGCAAGATTCGTGAAACAATCGCTTGCAGTGAACTCTACCACCATCAGTCGCTAGTATAATAAATAAAATCCGTGCAATTACACGTGCCCTACTTTCTGTAGGTATTATGATTTGATAAAATAGACGTCCCTTCTAGATTTTTCTTCCAACTCTGTGGCCAAAAGTTGAAATTCGGCTCGCTCTCGAGACTACAGATATTTATCTGGCCGTGGCCGGACTTTTTTAATATAAATGTTCTTTGTTCCTGACGGGAGAAAGTTTTAATGAAAATTCAAATAAGGACAACTTTTAACCTTTTATTTTTTTATGTAGGAATCGTTTTTTTCAGTTTCAAGTGTCGGCGATAAGGACCGTTTTGTTTTAAAATTTTATTTGAATTGTGGCTGAAAATTATTTAGAATTGAGGTCATAGGGAGCATAATAGAATTATTATAAAATGTACACTTATTAGATGCATTCATGATTTGGAGCCAATCTTAAATAAGTTTCAAGCAATACTTTAATAAATAGACCTCTGATATTCTGCCTTACTATAGAAAATTTCGTTATGAATTGGCGTTGGGATCATTAATAAAACTATTAAACTTCAACCTTTTGACTACGAAAATAATTGTAAATATTTTAATGTTTACTTATTACAGTATACCAATAATCCAAACTGAAACATGACTCATTTTATAAAGGTGTACAAAGCCCTCCACAGTCTCATCTAATTCATTATCGCACTCAATCACCCTGTTTACTTATTCCTCTCATATTTCGTCAACTCCCCTACTACCTGAAAGAATTCTGTTAATGAGAGCCATCTCTGTGCCATTATTTACATCGCTCCAATGTAATAGCAATTTTCTGTTGTTGTATTAAGACACAAAATTACTTAGTTTTTTTTTTGTAAAGTTTGTTACCAGAATTTCGAGAATTTTGTTGACCGATCTAATACCTCGAAATAATTACTCGCACATCTAAGGATCAAACTGTTAAGTACATTTTTTTTATTAAAGATATGGAACAAGCAGATGACCCACCTGGTGTTAAGTGGTAACACCTGCCATGCAGTCATGCCTGCATGCCAAGTGATATAACTGGGTCCTCCCCTATTTAGGTTACCACAAGATTCAAGTCGCATCGTATGCACTCGTAATTGAAGGAAAGAAGTGAAGGCGGAATGTTCCATGTGCCTGTAATTTCAACGGCAACAACACTTTTCAACCTGGAACATATTAAGCGAATGCATTAGTGCTTGGCGGCAGAAATGGGTGGTGACTGTACTTCCCCGGACAAACTTGCAAGTTTTCTACTGCTACTAAAATAGAAAGCATTTAGTCAGAATAGTAAAACCTGTATATTTTAGTCAATAATATAAATTATAATTGTTACCAAGCCTTATTTATATATTTTATTTACAAAGTCTGTGTTTTAGGTGTGCTTTGTACCTTTGTGACTTTATGTAGGTAAATGAAGACCCTCTTATTTGAGCGTGGCATACATTTTAATCAACCGAACCTAGGTAAGGTTAACTCAGTACGTTTAGTCGATTAGATAAGTATATTTTTTATGTTGTATAAGTGACGGAACGAGCTGACGGCCCACCTGATGTTAAGTGGTAACCGCCGCCCACAGATAACAGTAATGCAACTCTAGTCCAATCCACCAAAGTACCATGATCTAGTCGTATTGCGTTGCGTCCGTCGCCCCGAGACGGGGATGTTACATCTTAAGCGCCTGCAGTTTCAAAACAGATGAGCGTGAGAACCGCGGCGTGTCGCCCGCCCGTCTGTGAATTGAATAAGGAAGCGTGAACAAATTCACCATCACTGAGGACGGCAACTTTTGTACAATTACCGCGGAGCCGCAGCCCGCCTAGCGCCAGCGTACAGTCTGCAAAAAACAGCGCCTTAAAAGAAAAATAAGAAAAATTTGATTACCTAAAATTATGGTACTAAAAAAAAGACATGAACATATATATAATAATTACAAATCTTAGAATGACGACTTTGGTCTAATCTTAATTTGTAAGTAAGACTTTTTTGCAGGTTTCGGGCATAACACCGTTTGATTAGGTTCGCCGAGTTTAAACAATGAAGTGTGTGTATCTAACAATTTTTTACAAAGACCTATGTACAACAATATCTCCTTCTAGGAAAAAAAATAAAAAAAACCAATTCATACGTGAATGTCATTATAACGATAAAAACTAATAAATGATTCCGTGAAGGAAACTGCAGGACACCATAGGCTTGGTGGTTGGGCAATAACTTGGACTAATTTTAATCCTGGTGATGGCATACAGTGGTCTGATGTTAAAAGCTATGCTCTGCCAATTACAAGAGCAATACGGTTGAGACTTCTCTTATTTAAGTATGATATGATAAGTATGATATAAGAAAGTTACATTGCGTCACCCTGATACATGAATATGGAATTTCCGAACGTCACACCCTTGAAACAAGAACAGTAGTAACAGTGTGTAAGCTGAGTTACACACGACAAATAAAATATTTTTCTTTCTTACTTTCTTTAACAGCAACACAAGGGCAATACATCTTGACGTCACGAATGGGTAAGATAGCGTTATTTTCCCACCAGAACTCTTCACATAGCTCTATGTATTCAGGCACTAGTCAAGCTACATTGTAGACATAAGTATAAAAACCATTATTCATACACAACATGTAAAGTGGATAGGTTAATAAATCTATTAAGTAAAGAAAAACTTCGTTAAGCAATGATAAAGGTTTTTAAGTTTGCCAAGGCGAATATAATGTTTACCTTAATCCGTCGATACCGGATTACACTGGATTATGCTGGTTTTCATGGACGTTATCTCATTAGCAAACATCGTGTTGCTATTTACAAAACTCTTTACTTTGTTAAGCTAATTATGCAACAGTGGAGCTTGGTGGAATTAGCTCTATCTTCGAATTCCTGGAAATTTAACATCAACAGGTCGCATTGTATTTTCCTGTATTCCTGAATCGCTTAAAATATTTACCTTGCTTTTTTCAGTATTTTAGAAGTTATTCTTGCCTGAGTGTACTTGCCTACTTACTTAACCCTGGTAATAAACAATTGAATTTAAATAATTTGCAACAAGATCAGGCCCTTCTAGTGTTGGTATAAAAAAAAACATGTTTCAGATGCAATTTCTTCGATAATCTTTCTAATGTATCAAAAAGTTATTAAAAAAGAACATTATCTCGATTAAACTTTGGGCTGATTTCTTTGGTAACGGTACATCTAGAAGTTGCGCACACACATAAATTATAGCCACCAAAGGATAGGAGCTCGGTCTAACTTTGCACTTTGCCCGTATTTTATACTAATGGATATATATATGCGGGAAACTTTCTAGGTATTCATGCAACTCGGTAATTGAGAGTGCGTTACTAGTTACGTATAACTTATATGCATAACTTTACACAGTTCATGGCTTAACTTTGTTCGATTTTACTGTCGAGGGGAAGGAAATTTGATTGGGAGTGCTTTTGTCACATAATTTTCAATAGGTACAGTAGAGATTTTCAAGGAAAATATTTTTAATATGTTTATTGTGTTGCTTGTGTAATAACTGATGATATACCTATTGATACTGAATACTGTACGCTTTTTGATAACAAAAATAAAATTGATCAGTTAAATATTATCCTTCATAGTCTCGGCATTTTCTTTGTTGTCTTTATATGCAAAGTTTTTTTTTGTAATTATTTTCAAATACCTTTTGACTTCAGCCAATTCAAAAAACCACACTGAGTGAGATGAATAAAAAAAACCATCCGCTCGTTCCGTAATTTTATTATATAAAAATATGATCACTTTTCCCGTGGATTTTTGCAGAGCTATCCCGGGTTAAAAAATCATTCATGTACCAGAAACGATAAATGCACTATCTAATGCATAAACAAAAACACACTTTCACATCTATAGAAATAAGATGGGACATAGTAAGTTACTGATCATAGTAATCGTCATCTCTACCGCAACAATTATTCTCGACTATAAATCAGATAATGTAACATGAAAACTATTAAATACAAGATCAACTCGCTATAATGTTCAAATTAATTCCAGCTTCTAAATTCAGATTCTGGCAAACTCTTTAGTTACCGTTCGGGATGCCATGTTAACACAACGTCAGCTTTAGTTTGGCAACATTTTGGCTAAATATTTCGCTATAAACTGAATTTCTATTGTTTCTACCCGAGTCTTTAATTAAGTGGTCTGCGAAAATAATAATGTTCTCTACATTTTCAGCGAAGAGTTGGATGCAGTTGAGTTTTCAAAACAATATCGTTTGTAATATATGATGACGTTTTCGCTTCGATGTAAATAGTTTTATGTATTTATAACTCCTGACGAAAATGAGGGGTTTAATAAGTTTGTAATGTGTATCTGTGTGTCTGTCTGTGGCATCATGGGTTCTGAACGGATGAACCGATTTTTATTAAGTTTTTTTCGTATAAAAGGTGTCTTGATCAAGAAAACTGCTCAGCCGTTTGAAGATAATCACATCTTTTCTAATTGATGGAGAGATTGAAACAACTTCCACAGGTCTGATCATAAGGCGACAAATATTTTTATTATTATAATTATAATGAATAATTATTATTTCAATAAATAATTATTAATTACCAATCGCGATCTTTTTAACTTAATTTAACATTTTAAATACATTTTTGGACAATTCAAAGATTTTTCACACTACTTGTTTTTGTTTTGTTACAGAATTATGAAAATGCGTCAATTGCCTCGAGTCACGGTAAAAAGGAAACGAAATAAATTTTTCTTAGGTACTTGAAAAGAAAATCGTAAAGATTTTCTTTTCAAGTACCATGTACAACTAGTTTTCTCAAGTAGCATTTCTCTTTTATTAAAATACTGTTCTGTTTTTCTATAAAAAAAATGCATTGACTTGACTGGCCTCACAGCTCAGTTAGTAAGTCAGCCTCCTGCGCTAGGGCGTATGTTCGAGTCCCACCCAGGGCAAATACTTGTGTGGCGAATACATATTTTTGTGATTATGTAAAATTAATTAATTAATTTATTTATTTATTAATTAATTTTATATTATTTAGTATTTATTAATAATAATAATAGTATTGGTGGACAATTCACACAGCGCCATCTAGCCCCAAACTAGGCATAGTTTGTACTTGGGAACCAGACAACTGATAGAATACATATACTTTTTTGTAAATACATACGGATAATAGTTATTAACACCCAGACACGGAACAAACATCTATATAACATATAATATGTATGTATTAACGAAATATGTATAAGTATTATGTTAGTTGTCCGGTTCCCAGGATACATGGATATGCTTTTTGGGACTAGATGGCGCTGTGTGAAATATCTAACCAATATTTATTAATTCATGTGTGTTACAGATTTGACAGAGTGACTCTGTGCCGCCATCTATTGTAGCGTGGCGGAACCTCGCGGTGGGTCCGACGAAGGGTCCTGTCCTGGCGACTCGGCTATTAATTTCCTAAGGGAACTCCGCACCCGGCCACCCTGTACCACGTATCCTTGCGACAGATGAGACGAGGAATTAGGTTTTTTTTTATTTTTTGAAATTTTGCAGGAATGCAATTCAACGTTTATTTCAGTGTTTGCCACGGTGCCTCCAATTGTACTGAACAGCATTGTGAGAACGAAAAAGGTTTTTTGTGGATCATATTAAAGTCAGTAATTTCTAGTATTAGATTAATTCCAGGGTCATTAATAATCGTAAATAGTAATAAAAATTTAATACCGTTCGTTTTCGAGTTCGATCGAATCAAGTGCTGAGTATTTTTAGAAAAAAGAGGTTTAAACTGTATTTTATATAAGTAGGTTACAAGATGTAATTAAACTACTTTCAAAGACGAAGTGGACGTCAGGTAGTATTTACCCATTGTTACCGATCGAATATCAGAAAAATAGACCATCATGGGCATTATCCTGTAGTACTTCAGTAGATATGTAGTACCCGTATATCTTGAAATAATCCGATTACCGAATTAAATTTACGATGTGACATCCCTCGTTACAGTATAATAAAAAAACAAACGTGTCGTATTCTTCTGAATTTTATGCTTTTGTAAACATGAATTGTTGTTTGTAAACACTGTATCCATCCCAAAGTTCCAAGGTAATATGGATGGTAATTTCACAAGTTTTTTACTTAGAAATTTCACTTAGCCTGATCTCACAGAAAGCGCCATCTGGTGTCCTATTAAAAACAAGGGCATGAGAAACCCTCATTTAAATGTCTAAATGACGCGAATATATTCCCTATAGTGCCCGGTGCGACCGATGATCACCATTCAGTATAATAAATTACTAGGCTTATAATTCCTTTTCCCACTACAACGAAACTGAAGGCAACTAGGATGGCGGCTATTTTGATTATTTCTAAATATGACAATATTTTTTTTTAGTTGACCATATTTTACTCTTCCTCTCAGATTTTTGTCTTAACACTGGCCTTTGATAATTTTTAATGTTTCAGCTGCTAGAGAGAGTTGATTTCTGGATATTGGATGGGTCACAGGAGAGGGCACCAGATGATTTCTCCTTATCCTTCTGACATCACGCGCCGTCACCTGTAACGTCAAAGGAGCAGAATGACTTATGTGGTCATATTAAAGTCAAAGTCAAAAACTTTAGTTCCATAGACTTCATATAGAACAAAGAAAACATAAGGGCACGCGTATTTATCGCTAAGTTTGACAGCTGTTCAAATCCTATCCGACCCTCCATGGGAAGAACAGCCAAGAAAACCCTAAAGGAGAGCTTCCTTTTTTTATATATATTTTATATTCGTTTACGTAAAATATAGGTACAAAAGTATTTCTTAAAACATTAGTAGTTAAATCACTTTGAGTTATTTAACTTATTTTGTGACGTCCGCTTTGGGGATAAGCCGTATAACTATGAAATATATATGATACCTTTAGTGGGCCATTTCCACGTGCCGTACCTATTATTACTATGATAAAAAAAACCTTAGAAAATAGAAAAAAAAGTGCGATTTTTATTGTTGTAACTTGGTACAGGGCGAGGGGACGGTTTTATCTTCACACTCGCACGATCCTTTGGAAATATAATGAAAAATTACTCACGCCTGATAGCTAGCACTGTCTCCCGGCTCCGTTCCTAATGCAAGATCGCATTTGAATATCGCGGTAGTAATGAGATTATACTGAATTCATAGTTAGATTAAGCGCCATGTTTCTACTGGTTTAAAAAGGAACCGTAGATGCATTAATGTTTTTTACCTAGCGTCTGACAGACATAATTTATTTAATGGCTTCGTATTTCAGTGGTAGTAGCCCTACTTGTGGGGGGCTCAGGTTCAATTCCCGGCTATGGCGAACATTTTTATAACTGGGAATCTTCGCAGTGTCGTGGGGCTTAGTTGGCGACCGTAGATAGGCTTAAGCCTAAATTTTTATGCTAGTCTTCGAAATTTTGGTCCTAGGAGATGCAGGCTTACTCATGATATTCTCCTCATTTTGAGAAAGTGATACATTTTTCTAGTTGAAAACCTCATTGGTCCACGTCAGGATTTGAATCAGTTACCTCCGGATTGAAACTCGGAGTCTTTTCCACTGGGCCACCAAGCTCCTACGGAGGGTGGCTGATGGTGAGTGGCAGACCCATTGGCTCTTGATACATGTCTTACTCCAGCATTTGATGTGGCTACATCTATATAGCCGAGCGCTTGTGGCTTCTATTCAATTAAATAAACGAAAATTTTGCAATACATAGATATATATCCTGCAATACCGCAATTGATTATTTCCGCAAGTAATGGAACGAGTATGTATAACGCAACGCTTGTAGTGTTTAAAGTAATATAGGAAACTTTACGTTGCACAATTGCAACAATTGTGAATCCAATGAAGTTTATGATCAAATTAATTATGCTTCCAATTTGATCATTCCAAATACATTTCAATACGAGACAGCAATATGAGTATTGATTTGCTTTGGTTACATGGGTGATATAGATAAGAGCACACTTTTTTATCAGAAGAAAAGAAACAGTGGTTTGTTCTTTGAGACTTTCGCGAGAATGCTTTCACAGAAAATTATTTTAAACGTTTTGCTTATACCTAGTATTTAATGGAAAAAAGATATGGCATACTTACGAGACTTGGCTGTTAGCAGGAACTTCGTCTGAAGATGACTGATGGAAACTGTTTCTGGAAAAAAAATATTCTGAATGTTACATGTATACGTCTGAATATAATTTGAAAGAGCGAGTGCAACAAGTATTTTTTTTTTCAACATGGGTCCAGCCTTTTATGGTTATGTATGAATGTTTCACTGGCATCACAGCTCAGTTGGTGGTAACCCTGCTTTCAACGCTGTAGGTCGTGAGTGCGATTCCCACCCAGGATAAATGTTGCTGTTTTCTATGGGCAGCGTTTACCACTTAATCCGGTGGGCCGTCAGCTCGTTCCTCACATCATATTAAATAGTATAATTCAGTGAATACGATAAAAAATAAAGTTTAATACTGGAAACGATAAAAAGGTGTTAATTTTATTCATAACATATATTTCAAATAGATGAATTGAACATGAGTTCTCAGCCCGAAAAAATACACGAGTTAATTAAAATTTTATTCAAAAACTTTGGTAATATTATAGGATTTCAAGTAATTGGACAATTAGGCCTTTGGTAAATAAAGTCTGTTTTGTTTAAGTAGGTATTCCCAACGGTATTCATTATTTTCACCACAATACTATGTGAAGCGAATTTTCCGTGTAATTTATTCACTACACATGTAAATATACAAATAAATTAGTCGCCCCAGTGAGTAATTCGTTATTTCATATGAATGAGAATTTTGTAGGGTATCGTTAGCGCAGTGATAACGACCAACAGATATCAGGGTAGCAGGCTCAACCCTCGCATGGGCACAAACAATTATTTTGTGGTATTCCATTTGCAGTTTATTTCTCAAAGGCTGTTATTAATTTCTCTTAAACAATCATTGTAAAAGAAATACGTGAAGTATCCAGAAAAAAAAGAAAAGATAATTCATTTTCCAATTTTTTTGCAAAAGTTAGAAGTTGAATCGAAATTTATTGAAATTGGGGCTTCTTGATTTTAAAATTCCTGAACACATAGCATACTAGCTTTTAATGAATATTCTCAGACTGTTAAACTAAAATGAATAAGTAATATACTTGCAATATGGTACCTACTGGTAACGCCATCTATTAGAATTATGTGAAAACTTAAAAGTGTCGTCCACTCAAAGTTTAGCGTGCGAAGCGATCTCAAACCCTCGCGCTGAGTCTCAGTGTCCCTCTCTTTTCTACCCCACTCTGTTCTAACGACGTTTTCAATACCACCACCTTTATGTTTGGTAAGCACAAGGCAGCTTTGACACAAGTAAAAATAGACCCTATTGCCATCAGATACAGTTTATACTAGAACAGGTGTAAAAGCAAGATTACAGGGTAATGGGATGGTCTAATGTACAGTCAAGGACAACTGCGTTTACAGACTAATATTATTGGTATAAGTGTGGTGAGTAATTTTAAATTGTGTATTAAATGACTTCCTTTCTCTGTTGTTAATTATTATGAAGTTGTATCATTTCCTCATATTAAAGTAATATCTTTATTTATTTTTTACTAGTTCTGTAGTAAAAACATACAGCCATTGCAGTGAATGCTTTAATTTTGAACCACAGAAATCTACATTCAACAAAATATATAATAATTAATTAATTATTAATAATAACTAATATTGGTTGACATTTCACACATCGCCATGTAGCCCCAAACTAAGCATTGCTTGTATTATGGGAACCAGATGACTGATAGAATACATAATATACTTTTTTTTGTAAATACATACATATAAATACATATTAATATGACAATTATTCACCAAAATGTTTAATACTCCTTGAATAAATAAATAAAACAATTAACAATTGACATGACACATTTGCTCATTAGAGCAAAATAAAAAAAGAGAGATTAGAGGCTTCAACCGCTTGAAATCAGCCATGGTATGTGTATTATACTATTGTATAATAGTATACATACTATTACTACTATTGTATAATAGTATATATACTATTATATATAATTTAGTGAGGTGACGATTCTTTTAACTCAATTAAATACTTAAAAATTTGTAGATACCTAAGCGTTCATTAAAACAAAAAAGAAAGAGAATATATATTAAAATTATTATACAAATATCGGAACAGTTACTTCACAATTTTTGTTTCAAACTTTTTCAATACAGATTCACTCTTTTATCCCCGAAGGTGTAGGCAGAGCCTCAGTGGGCCACATTTGACGTTGTAGGTTACTCCATCGAGAGAATGTAGACGTGACGAGGGGTGAGTTCATCGCCGCCATTGTATTCTCTAAACAACTCAGCTAACACTTTCTTCTTGTAATTCATTCCTTAATATCCGGCAGCCAGGGCAATTCTTATACCAACGAAAGACCAACAAGTCGGGGCGAAAACTTGTTCAAACCTGTTTAAAATGTTCTTAATATGAATTTTAAAGATACTTAGAGCTTAAAAACTGATTAGCACTTGTGTTACTTACTGTACCATCAGCAAGTTCTCTGGAGAAGCTTGTTCTTACATTGATCGGTACGATGTCATTTTAAACTTTGTATGTTTGAGTTAGGGTTTGTTTTAGTGCGCATTAAATCGTCCGGAGCTTTGGCGTAGAGGTGCAATAATTTAAGCTACGGGTGGAATGCGACGGAGAGTTCTTTTTGGAGTTTGTGCGAGTGAGACGTGCGTAGGGGTTGAGAGGGTGCGGGTTAAACGCGTTCCCAGGGCCGGATTCAGTCATATTTTAGAAGTATAACTTATTATTTTAACTAAATTGTGCATAAAATATTAATAATATAATTTAGTTATGGTGTAATTAGTTAGTTGTTATTCATACACAATAAATGAGTATATCTGTCAAAAAGTATTTTTATCGCTGATTTATTGATGTTGCTCTGCTCAACGACACACAAAACATCCTTTAATATCTTATTTCAATATTTTATGTAATCATAAATGTAACAGATCTAAGTATACTCAGTTTGTTACAAGGATCGTGCTCGTGAAAGAAAAGGAAACCCTCAATTAGAGGTTTCTTGTCTCTTCTTCCCCATGGAGAAAATATATCTATATGCAGCATAACCTGGTAACCTGGTAGTGTGCGTATCTGCAGGTTTCCGAATATTTTTATGAGTAAAGATCAAAAAACATATAACATAGACTAGTATTTGATCTCGAAGTAAAATCAATCCCATAACGTTTATCCAGATCCGTCGAGTGCGTCCCTGCTACCATCAACACCCCAAATAGGCCGGCTGCGACGCTGCGAACGCTAAAAACGCACCCCTTTTGCCCCTTACCCTGATTTTTAAGCCTACTCCCAACACCCCCTAACCCCCGGGTTAGCCAGAGGTACATTTATGCGCAATAAATTTTGACCGCCGACGTCCGACCAAAATGGCGCCAGTACTCCCACACGCCACCATCAAAAGTAGACTCTGAGTCCACACAACAAAACTCAGATTTGTTCGTGATTAGTTGCGAAACAGCCTATGTAAAAGAAAATACCCGAGAGTTTTGAAGCTGCAGTCTTTCAGTTCAAAAATTCGCTTTGTTTCTTGCGCGTTAGAGATCATTTTTCATCAGTTTTAATCGCATAAAAGAAGGTGCCACTTTTGCGGGTAGGACAAGGACAAAGCTAGGCTATTTACCTAGCTTTAGGTATGGTTTATTTCTCATTTGTCTTGATAGTGCGGTAATAAAATCTATTGTTCTGATGGGCAATGCTCTTGAAAGGTTCCGGGGCTTGCGGTAACAAAGGGGTGGACAAAGGGGTTGATTATATGCGATTCTATCATTTTTGTAAGTGAATCATTGTGTCCGCTGCAGATATTATCGATTTCAATTCAGATATAATAATGGTTTCAATGAACCCTCTGAACCCAGAATTTCAGAGGGTTCTTTTGTAATTGATAAAATAATTCAATAAATATTGGTGGACATTTCACACTGCGTCATCTAGCCCCAAAGTAAGCTAATTAAATAGCTTGTATCATGGGAACCAGACAACTGATATAATACTTAAATAGTGTTTTTTTGTAAATACTTCGTATAATACTTTTATATACGAACCAGTGTGGTGAAAGGATTACTATATCTCTTCGAGTTTTTGATTCTAGGATATGCCGCTTTCCACACTGTTTCCCTACAATATTTTAAAACGTTATATTGCGCAAAGTCAAATCAAGGTAAGGTTTCTTTGCAGCCAGCAACATCATAAGATCATAAACATTTGATTTTTGAAGAGAGGACCTTTGTACCTTAAATTATTGTCCTAATATGTTGGGTGAAAAATCAGTTGAAAACAGCTTTTTTTCCGCCAAATGTTAATCCTGCAATAAATAAACCCTAAGCTTCAAGATCATGAAAATCAAGAAAAACGTGATTGTTTACATGAAAATTAAAGATTTAGAAAAAAAGCAAATGTAAATATAAATGAATAATGAATCTTTGTGACTATGATGTACAAAAGTTACCTTTGTGTTTTTAGCATATTACTAATAAACCTATAAAATACTTGTATATATACTGTGGTTTTATTTACCCTCATTGCATAAACAGGGAAAAACAATGACCATTACCATCGGAAGTGAGGGCCTCATCAAGATAAATAGAAACGTCACTATGATGGATTACCACCCTGGGGTTATAAGCAACTTTATATTACTGACCCTCTCCGATTCAAAGTTCTTATTTTGACGGCGTTAAGACTCAAAATTCAGGACAGTGAGCCATTGAAGGGAGTAAGTATCGTGGTTTCTGAAGGCCGTGTCGTTATCTACCGTAAGTAAATAGGTATGAAAAGGAAAATAAAGGGTGGTGAGTTTGTTTGAAAACATGGGAAACAGCTCACGGCTCTATGAGAATTAAGCGTGTAGATATTATTACACTCATAATACTTCGATACAGGAGTTGAAATAAAAATAACATATTAAATGAGCTTAACGAAATCTAAAATTAACCCCTTATTAGATCAATTTATTATTATTATTTATTTATAATGAAAAATGTGTGTTGGTATGTATATTTTCACATAAATAATCAATCATACAAAAATGTACTATGAAAATTTTCTTCATGTATGATGCAGGCTTCATGTAGATAGCTAATAATTACTGCAAAATGTTTACGACGAATAACTATTTGAATTAACATTTTCTACTAATATCGCCCTAAATAGTTTGAAATGTCGTGGTCAGTGGTTGTAATGAGCTCAATTTTTTATTATCATGTCATTTATCATGTCTACATTCAGACAAAATAAAGATACTGTAATGAACTATTTCGACATTTAATCATTCGCAAACAATCCAAAATCAGGGCGAACAGATCAACGAAATTACAATAAAGACATATTTGTCAAATCTATCCACAGATTCTGGGATAATCTACAATCTAAGTGAAAACTCATCAAAGTAATTCGATTAGTCCCGGGCAAAATTTGTCAGAGTGGAGGCCGAAACCGACAGGATAATCTTCCCATTATCTGTCTGGCGATTGTGGGTATAATTCTCATATCTACTCCAAGGTATCGCTTTGGTCAGGGTCTGGGCTAGTAACTTTGTTTCCGAGTTTGTTTGATTGTAATAACTTAGCCTTCACCATAGTTTCGTAACTTAAAGACATTTGATGTCACGTGACGGTCTACGTCTAGATGAAAAATGCTTGGGTAAACTTAATAAACCTAAAGCAGATTTACATTTTAAAAACACGAGCCTCTTTGAGTCGTACTTTATTCCTTTCACCTCACTGGTTCGAGATAGCAACTGAAACATCTATTAGGTAGTGTAGTAAAATAAATATTAAATATTGGTGGACCAAACTAAGCATAGCATGTACTATGGGAACCAGATGACTGATAGAATACAAATATACTTTTTTTATAAAAACATTAAAACCCAGACACAGAACAAACATCAGTGCTAGTCACATAGATATTTGTTCTGGGTGGAAATTGAACCCACGACCTACAGTTCAGTAGGCAGGGTTACTACCAACTGAGATGTGAGACTAGTAGAATATAAATTACAAAAATTTCCTTATTTATTACACCTTTACGCACAATCACTACTATTGGTGCCTGGCGAACAGATCCTTTCGTGCATTTGATACATTTATTTTTTGTTTTCTAGTGTATATTTATTTCCTCATGGTGTTTTCCATGTGATTTTGAGTGAAGGCGGCGCGATTTAAACTCAGCATGGTCTTCAACTGCAACTTAGACGGAAAAATATAACTGAGTAGTAGGAATCCATTATATTCTGTTCTCTACGCCGCTCCACGCTCCTTCGTTGTGTAAAACCCAGGAGTTTGTAATTTGGTATCATATAAACATGAATAGGATATCTTACCCACCTTAAACGTTATTTCATCGTTAAATTTGCGGTCACATATTTTAGCGACCATTCCGTTGGTATTCTTTAGCGGGATCCAAAACTGAAACGGGGAACCAGTTTTATCAGTTTATTGTACCTACCCTTACTTTGATCAAAACAGTACATTGTTACAGTTACATGGTTACAGAGACCTGGCAGAAATTGGTAATTTTAATTAAGCTCAATATTTTTATTATTCTATGCATTATCATGAAAATTTAACACGTAAAAAGATGTTGCTATCTCGCAGCCGAGCTAATAAAAACGAGCGAATAAAAAAAAACTACTTTTTAAGATGCTATCTAAAATTAGTAAAGATAAGTAAAATCTTAAAAGTTGAAAATGTTTTTTGTTACTGTTAGCACTGCTGGTAAGTTTCAGAGAAAAACACAAAATGATGTTTTTGCAGCTGTACTTATACTTAATTTTAAGTTATTTATACTTGGTTTGTATATACAGAGAAATATACGTAGTAAAGTGATACTATATAATACATACTCCTATATGTTGTATGATTCAACTATAGGTACTACTAGCTACAGGTAATATAATGAAAATATTGGTTAGTGAATAAAAACATTGAGGCAGTGTAGCAGCATCAGGAAGCTTAACGTCAAAACAAAAATTGACGTTGTATCTAGAAACGGTATTTTCGTCGTCTCAAGCAGGCCTTGCCTCTAGTATCAATGCGAATTTTGAGTCAATAAGTGTAAGTACCAAAAAAATGTTCAAATTTTCAACAAATTTAACGTCATAATAATAAAATACACATAAAAAGCAACATCACAAAGCCCGTCATTAGCATCCTTAGCTAGATAAACAGTTGCCTAGCGAAAACTAAAACCAGCCGCATGGGGGTAAAAAACGAAAAAACAAATGACTACGCAAAAACAAAATGGAAGACCGCGGCTTAGGTGAGGTACCACCACGCATGTGCGTGTGGGGGAGGCAGGTTCAAATTGCCCACCCGCGGCCCACAAGTCTTTGTGGGTGGGCCTTTTGTACTAGGCATAATTTTTTCGGCAATCTTCCTTAGGCATTTATATCCCTCTGAATTATTTCAGAGTAAGGGGAGTCACGGTTTGTAGAATTAATTAGAGGGTGCTTTGCTATCTTCCTTTTTGGAGTGTGTTTTTGGTTTGTAAAAGAATTTTAATGAGCAGGGAAGTTGATGAAAGCCAACTGGAGGCTAAAGTAAATTTCAAAATACGCTCACACTTCTGTCATTAACCTACAGTAATAGTATAATAGAATAGTGTTTTAATTGCCATACATATATGTACACAAAACAAATTAAAATTGAATAAGTTAGATACATACAAACTGTGAACCGTCATGGTATATGAATAGGTATATTTAAATAAAATAAAACAAAATCTCATATTTTTAAGTAATTATAATCAATTGATATAAATATATACTTAATTAAGCTATTGAAAAAAAAACACACAGCTCCTTCTAGCTTAAAACTAAGGATAGCTCCTGGCGAATCCGAAAACTCGAATGACAATGAAATACTAAATCGATATTCACAAGATTTTACATGATCATACTATCCTATTAGCCCGCTGTAATTAAAGCTTTCGATTAATGAAGTTAAATGCTTTTGAAAAATTTTCCCTCAGTATGTTGTAGTAGTCTCAGTATGATTGCGTTAATCTGAAGTCATGATTTTATATAAAAAGGAGCTACATATATAGGTAACAATGTCCTTGTCTGCGTTTTCAAATTTTGTTTTTACATAATTTTTTATAGTATGTTTTACAATATAATTTGTTTTTTTTCCGTCAATTTTGTTTATTAATATGATTAATTGAGAAATGTATGGCATTCTTTATCTCTCGTAGTGCATGAGTTCAAAACTGTAGGATAAATATTTTTGTTAACCCTTTGTGTTATTTATATTATTAAGTGCTGTCACTATTTAGTTCTGAAACTTATATAGGTATCATACATTAAATAAGTTTACAACATAAATTTTGTATATGAAATTATCAACAACAGTGATTGATGTCTCGTATTTCACTTATTGATTCTCAAAACATGATAAATAGTTGTTTCTGAACTTTTGCAGTAAATCTCGGAAAATTATAAATTGCAAAACTAACACATGATGTTGAAGAAAAACATTTTTACATTCATAGTTTTTGAAAGTCGTATTCAGACTCATAAATAATGAGAGTACATTGAAAATAACGTCAAAAACATATCTGATAAAATAAATTATAGTACTAATATAGGTTCAGTTATAAATGTAATCATAAAATATAAAAACTGCTATGAGTAGGTATCGTCGTTTAAATACTATATTCAAATTCAATATTAACAATGGTTAGTCAATATTCTAAAAGTATCTATTCTCCCTTCTAAGGGAGTATCTAATAGAGAGTGTCCTTGTTAACGAAGTGGAGATACTCGTAATGTGAGTTGTAAAAGCTATATGAACGCAACGTCAAATCTAAACATGTTTATTTTCTGCATTCATTTACGCTGTTGTTTGACCCGCATCGTTTCAAATATTGATCAACGACGAGAAACGATAGCGAAATTTGCGCATGAAAAAATGTTCATTCTATTTTACCGGACGTTATGAAACATGAAATAATTTTGATAAATTACAAACAGTCACTAATCAGTCAGATATGCTTACACAATTCTTGTTCATTTTCGTGTTGCAAAGTGTCGTCTAGTAAATGTACTGACATTATCGAATAGATATCACCACGATACCTTATTCATAATAAAACTTTGAAAAACCAAAATGCATTATTAATTTAGACAAATAACTAACGCCAACTCTTCCAAATCCCTATTCTAAAGCCCAATTATTCACTTTGACGTCGGCCGTAGATAATCATCTGTCATACGATGCTGAGCGGGAAATGGTCCAGTTTACCCGGACCTCCCTGCGTCCATACAAATACCATTTTTCCATGTTGTTTTTCTGGGACTAGGGGAAACGGGAGGTCAAGGAAGAATGGTAAATGAAAATGGAAAAGCGAAGTATGGGACAGATTTTGAGTTGGGCCATGTTTGTGCGTAAAATAAGATTGTGAATGACGTTTTTTGGAAAGCCTGAGTACGGTGAGATAAATATATGTAATAATGTTTATTTAGGTTTTCATTTATATTATATATATATAAATATTATATAATAACTTTGATATATGATTACTAACATTTACAAACTAGGTAGGTATATGCTATATTAATAAAGCTAAAATATTACTCCTCGAAGAAATTCTACTCCTTGAATATGTATTTGATTCATATTTATGTAAGCATAAAGTTAATAACATTTTAGTTTCAAGTTGGTGTTTGCGGGTTACTTGTATATGATTAAAAGTTTATTTCTCGCTTATTTAGTACTACTACATAAGCGACTGAAGTACCTAAGGTACTTCAGTCCAAATTGAATATAAAATCCACTTCTATGTTTCAAAATCATGATAATCTGTGAATAATTTTAGTTACTAAAACAATTTCAAGCCTTTTGTGAGACAAAAAAATAAACATCCCATAAAAAAATTGTTTGAAAATATTCTTTCTAGTTTTGAAACTAAACAAAATGTAAAGAATACCTAATATACTAATCCAAATACTGAGTTAATAGAAATTAAATATTATTTTACGTTCGATAGACTTTTGTTAGACCCAATCAACCAAAAACAAATACAAAGATACAAAAATATTTATTGAAAAAGTACAAATAATTTATTCTTTTTGGTTTTCTGTATCTTGACGTTAAATAATGATAAGATCGGTAATGGAGCTTTGAGATTTGCTGAAGGATCACTAAATGGATAATAAGCTTACTGTCTACTAAGCTTATCTTATTATCGAAGCTCTCACACAATTCCAGGTATTCTCCTACTTCACTAAATCCAAAGCTTTTATCCCGATAACTTTTTGAATGGAGTTTAAACTTGATACCGAAACTCCATTACTTTTTATTTGGTTAGCTTGACTTCCGACGGGTATTTCCTTGTTCGTGGACAAACATAGATAACAGTCAATAACTTACTAAACATACAGTTAATTACTTAAAGAGTTCTTTGAACAGTGAAAGCAGCTGTTTTAGAGTCACTTTTTGTTCAAACACATTAAACGGAATGTTCCGTGTGTTTTGATTCACAGTCTACACTATCTACACAAATATTATAGTTTGTAATTTTGGATGTCTAGGAGATAATCTCCAAAACTAGATATGCGATTCAGAAAACTTTTACGCTAATAGGAAGCTGTATAAACCCTTTTTAATCTGATAAAGATGAGTTGCCGCCGTAAATTATTAAAACTATCCGTGTGAAGTTTTTATACAGTTATTGGAATTGTGATAAAATATTATAAGCTGATGACGATGATCGCTGTTAGCGATAAGGCCGCCCATTGTATTACCTTAGCTTAGGTATTAATCTTTTTTTTTTTTTTTTTTTTTTTTTTTATGTAATTCATTTACGGAACGAGCCGACGGCCCACCTGGTGTTAAGTGGTAACCTCGGCCCATAACAGCCGATGCGACTTGGGTCCTCCCATACTATTTATGACAAGACCCAAGTCGCATCGTATGCGCCCGTAAATGTGAGACGTGAAGGTGGAATGTCTCATGTGCCTGTAATTTCACCGGCAACCACACCTTTCAAACCGGAACACAGTAACGCGAATGCGTTACTGCTTGGCGGCAGAAAAGGGCATGGTGGCAGTACTTCCCCGGACGAACTTGGCGAGAGTTCTACTGCTCTTAATCTTTACGATTATTTGTATTTTCTATGTATGGTGGTCAATAAAGTATTATCTATCTATCTATCTATCTATGATAATTTACTGGTTTAAGATCTCTTAACTCACTTGGAGGCCCACGTTGCTCGCGTCCGTAGGTGATCACGTTTTGGATTCCTACAGGTGTCCACCGGGTGGTGCGAAAGGAGCGACCCAAAGTATCAGTAGAACTTGTGCTAAGTTCACCCTGAGAAGCACTGCCACCACACCTCGTAATCGGTCGCCAAGCAGTGACGCACTCATCTGTATTCCGGTGGGAGTGAGTGGGATTGCAGCCGTATGAGACGTAACATCCCCGTCTCGGGAAAATGAACGCAACGCAATGCGACTTGTTATCTCGTGCTTTGGTGGCAGTTACCACTCAAAATCAAGTGGGCCGTCAGCTCACTCCGTCACATAAATAACATAAAAAAATTAGCTTTTAAGTGTGCTATCGGGGAGTCACCGAGTAGATTCCTGGCTTGCCAAAATATTATTTGTTATATCTGTGCCACGCGGGCACAGTTTCGTGTAGTCAATTAAATATACCTTCGGAAATATACGACAATTATGTAACCTGCGAAATGCAAATTGGAATAGGTACAAAGTACGCCCGAAGCGGAACATTAATCGAAAAAAAGGTTGAAAAGAGAAAAAAATACAAAAAGAGGAAAATAAAACAGCTATACATTTGTATAATCCGGATAGGCCGAATAAAATTTTAGCACGTAGTAGGCAGAAAAATTGGAGACCCAAACAACGTTTGCTCCAGTAAAAAATGGAATATTTCTTTTTGATTACAACAATATAAATTCGTACCTTCACGTTGCGCAAGTTAGGAGCGGAAGCAATTAATAAATGAATTAAAAATAAATATTAGTGGACATTTCACACAGTTCCATCTGGCCCCAAACTGAGCAAAGCTTTTACTATGGGACCTGGTAGACTGATAGAATACTTATATACTTTTTGGTAAATACATTCATATAAACACCCAGACAAAGAAAAAATGCCAACGTTCATCTTGGAACCTGTGAAAGCTAGTGACAGAGTAGTATCTACTGATTCACAACAGTGCTTGCCTGTGATTCACCAAGGAAATAAATTACTGGACTACGTCAGTTACCCTCGGAAATACGTGATAGGACGAGAAATGGAATACCCCATATTGTATATTTGAGTTTGCTTGTGTACATAAGTGAGAGACATTCAAAAAATTTTTTCGTGTAGGACCCTTGTTAATTTAGGAGAGACGGTTTGAACAATCGTCAAACTTTTGAACAATTGACATTTTCAAACGATTTCTTAATGAATTCTAATTTATTTTTTCTTATTTTGGAATTTGCTCTGACAGCTCGTCCCTTATACCGTCACATTACCCTTTTCAGAGTCCGGCAAATTAAGCAGGGCCGCCCTTTGCGGCTCCAAGCGAAAATTCAATTACAAACTTTGGGCCATCCCAGGAGCTCTCCCTAAAGGGGTCGTAGATTTTTTGCCGCTAAATTTTTATGTGGCCCTTTACAAGGTCGTAAAGGGTGGTTTTTATGAATATTCCATTTACATGGACCTCTTGGGTCTGAGGATTATGTACTGGAAGTTAGAAAAGGGGATAATACATAGTGCCTTTAATTAGTAAGGATCAAACGGTAGGTTGAGGTAAAATCTGAACGGAAGCCGCAATGAAGAGCCCGAAGCATGGTTGGTTATTATTAACGAATGAGCGTTTGTCACTGGGATAGTTGACCATTAACGATTGCTGTTACTGACTGACTAACTGAGTGTTTGTGACCTTAATAGCGAGGTGTACAGAACCCAAGTTTCAATATGTATTGAAACTTGGTATACTGAACTCAAAACGAAAAATACTGACTGTTTTTGTACAGGACTTCTCCAGTTCGATAATGCGACAATGGGTAGCTCTTTACCATTTACCGGCTGTTTTGGTGTTCAAATAAAGGGAGTTTTATTTTATTTTATTATGTTTTTTTACAGTTTGTACTTGAACGAGATTGTATAAATAAATTGTAACATTACTAATCTGCAAGCGACATTGTAACTCTGAAATGAATAATTATTATTGATATTGTTCTGCAGGCGTTTAGCAGGAGCTTGTTTTTTTTAAGAGTGCTAAGTAATCGTTTATTATACATCGTTTGGAAACTGACATGTCTTAGAAACAAATATATGTGACATCTACCAATCCCGACTGGCCACACGTTGTAGATTAAATTCCCATTTATTCTTTGTCCCTACAGTGAAAACGTAAACAATTTATATAAATAGTTTAAAAAACAATTGTTTATTTCACAGATACAACCGATTTTTTTTTAATTGAGTGTTTACTTGAGGTTTCACAAAAATATTTGTTTTATCTTAATAAATACCCGCTTATGTCTTTCAAATAGTATTTAGGAAGAACACTTTATATTGTATTTATATTTTGAAAATATCATCACAATTGTTGTTCCAGTCTTGCCTGCCTATGAAATATTTTAATCACGATTTCAGTATCAAACTACAATCCAAATATAATATATATGAAATCGTTTATGTAATTCGATAATATTAGACTAGCATCAAACCTACTTCAAAACTCATCATCCTGCCACGTTTACAAAAAGTTTGGCGAAAGGAGCTCTATTCCGTTCCATTAAGGGTGAAATCAGTTGAATGTTTCTTAACATGAGTTAACAGTTCAGAGGCGTGACCGGGCGAAGAACCGACAGATTAGCATGGCTTCACTAACTTCCATGTAAATGTTGAGCCCGCCCTGTTGGGTCATATTCAACGAAAGACTATATATATCTACGAATGCAGGTAACGCTTACTAGTGTCCAGTGTTACGCACCCTAATTTAAATCCAGAGGTGCTGGTTCAATTTTTTTTTGCACCGACTAGTTATTTCACTTAAAATTTATGTGAAGGATAACAATTTAATGAAATTGACATTTCCTAGAACCGAAAATTCAAAGACATGATCGAGTGCACAAAGATGCCTCGTTGAGGCGCACTTTAATACTTTCACCACATTAGTTCTACGATTTTTTAAGAGCAGTAAAACTCTTAAGTGTAGTAGAACTCATACCAAGTTTGTCCGGTAAAGTACTGGCACCATTTTTGTCGCCAAGCAGTAAGGCATTTGTGTAACTGTGTTCCAGTTTGAAAGGTGTGGTTTCCGGTGAAATTACAGGCACATGAGACATTCCACCTACACGTCTCAGAGTTACGGGCGCATACGATCCGACTTTAGTCTCGTCGTACCTAGTAGGGGAGGCCCCAAGTCACATCGGTTGTTATGGGCAGAGGTTACCACTTAACACCAAGTGGGCCGTCAATTCGTTCCGTAACTGTATCACATAAAAAAATGACTTTTAGTGATAGAAGGTAAATAATAAAATAAAAATTAATTAAAGCTATATATAGTAGCTATTTATGTTTCAATCGCACCGACCCAACCTCTAATATTCAAATCAAATGAACAAAAATTTAAATATTTTAACATTATTTAATATTAGTTGGAATATTAGTTACCTTTTTACATTTTCCATTGGTCATAGTCGTAGAACAAAGACGGTTTTGTTTTTTATGTTGTAATCGACCTTAAATATCATAGTAAATCTTATTACAGTTTTACATATCCAATTTGACGATGATAGGACAAGCTGTTTTCAAAATATCACATCAACTCTAATTCAAAAACCTTTATAAACCTCTACTGTAAAGTTACTGTATTGCAGATTCGCCTTTGTTCTACGACTACGACGCATTAGACATAGATGTCACATCACAATACTAATTCTTAGGTAATTTTGTCATCGTAAACACATATCTAAGCTTCACTCGAGATACTTTTGAGAATTGTGTTACTAACTATACTGTTAAATCAAATTAAATTCATTATATATACCTATATATATTTCCAGATTCATCATTGCGCTATTCATTCACTGTAATTATGCATTAAAACTCAAAAACAGCGCGGGGGTCATTAAAATTCTGACGTTGACCAGAGTGTATAATATAAAGTCATTATGTAAATGCTGGCCTTTTGGGGTTTCGTTGCTAAACGGCGAAACGAAACATTTATTGAGACTTCCATCCAGCTATTCTGATCAAAACTGCACTTTTTAAACCTATAATAAAGAGGCGGAGACCTGATCATAAAGTACACATACATTTTCTAGTTTTCTTGAAAACTAGCATACATGACTTCTTGTGCTTCAGTGGTGATCCCTACGGAAATATAATATTTCATCCAAAATAAATATATCAATTAAATGCATATACATAGATTCACGTCATTTTTCCGCGAAGGGGATAACAGGACCCCAATGGGCTTTTCAGTAATAATAATGCAAGTGCATTCGCATTACTATGTTAAGGTCTGAATTGCGTGAAATTACGTAGCCGGTGAAATTACAGACATGATTATAAATAAATAATAATAAATATTGGACATTGCACACAGCATCATCTAGCCCCAAACTAAGCTAAGCATAGCTTGTATCATGGAAACCAAACAACTGATATACCTAATACTAATAAACTTTTTTTGTAAATACATATTGACACACAGCATAAACACCTATATTCGTCATACAAATATTTGTCTTGGGAGGGAATCGAACCCACGACTTACAGCGCATAAGGCAGAGTTGCTACCAACTGAGCTGTGAGGCCAGTTGAAACACGATGCCGTCGTATCTCACAGCGAGGGCCGCAATACTATGCGACTTGCGTCTTTCTATACCTAAGTTGAAGAGGAAATAAGGGTGTTACTTTAGTTATGGGCAGAGGTTACCACTTTTATTCAACTTTCCATTAAGGTGCGCAAAAGGAACCTCATTGAGGCGCACTTATCCTTTCACTATAATTCATTGTTCCTTTTCCTCCTTCTCCTTTTCTTATTCTTTCCTTCAACCACACTGGTTCGAGAAAACAGTGACTTGAAAGTAGTCGTAGAGGTATCTGATGATTTCCCTAATAAATAACTTTAATAAAAAAAACATATAATCCTTCTACGGAACCATTAACTCGTACATTGTCCCGCACATTTAGGTTTAGGTAATTTGGGGAGAAAATGCGGGTTTAATATAAAAATTAGATATTTACGTACACTCTGTATCATTAGGGCTTTAATTGCTTCCGCCTTAGTGGCTTTGCAAATGCGATAAAGTGCGATTGCGGAATGGCCGCCTTTTAGCGGTATAGTTCCAAACAAATGTAAACCATTGCCTTAAATGTATGGGTCACTATTAACTGTTGTACTTACATAGGTATCTAAAGTATGATTGCCGAGAGAAAAATAAAACAAGAGATCAAATTTAGAACCAAGAGAATATGGCTGTTTGGATTATTTCATATGCCATACTTTGAATATTTCAGTGATGACATGTATTATATAGTAGAACAGTATTTTTTTTATTTGTTTGTATTGTATTGTGTTAATTTTATTTATATATTATGATTAGGTAAAATTTTTTCCTTTCAATCTACCAACGAAAGCACTTTAAGAAAATTATTGGGCAAATTTTAACCCTTTATATTAAAATAGGCTGATATTACAAAAATCTACAACAAAGACACCGACCACATTAAAGCATACTTACTCCTTTCGGCCACAGTCGGCTAAAAAAGGGGTAAACAACGAATCAAATCTGTTGAGAACATAGGTACCTACTCCCGAGGACCAAACTCATTCCAAACACGAAGGCGGATAAAATATGCATACAAACAGACAAGGGGTAAATCCCGCGATTTACGTCACGTCGTTGGTCATTACGCATTCCCGCGAAGGCTTTGAAGGTAAAATTACTGGCCCTTGAGTGGGGAGTGGGGGCATAATAAATGACCGCCCACACCAGGGGCGAAGTTGCCAACTTTTTGTGACAAATTGCCCCAAAAGTGCGTACGCCTAAATTGGAGCTTTTACTGTGCCTGTGTTTGTGTATGCGGGCCGAATATATCTGTTATGCTAGTGTGAGCAACACTTCCGTGGTAAAACTATATGGACAGTGTTTTATTGTCTCTGTTTTATACGCGTGAAAATAATATCTATTCGTGTTAATTTGATAGAATGCTGATTTATTTAGAATCATTAAATTTGTTTACCTACCTACCAATTCCTTTTGATTGCGATTAGTTAATCTTTTCTCTCTTCTCTTCGTTCTTCTTTTTCTCGTCCTTCTATCTCTCATTCTGTAGCTATCTTTTATTCTGTAGGTAAACAAAGAAAGTTTATGGCTGCGTTATGATTCTGGTAACTTTATTCATTATCGAATAAATGATTCTGCCACGAACACAAAAACAATTAATTTATTAGAACTTCCGATTTATATCATTTATCTGTGAGGAGGTTAATTTTTATAAAGAGTTTTGTGAATTTAAATGATTTTTCCCGGAACATCAACTGTGTAATTTTTTGGGAAATGGACTTTAATATATCATATTATTGTTTACTTTAGACATTAATTTGGAAACTAAATTACTTATAAAAGTTTTTAAACTTTTTTGAATACAATTTTTGACAACTGTACAATATAATATAAGCTTATTAAATATAAATACCATATGAAAACAACTGAGACTAGATAGCTCTGGATCTGGAACATAAAAATATACAAAAAGATAATTTCTGAGAAAAAATCTATTAATTTATATAACCCCTAACGTACGAGCTGTTAGTTAGCTAAGATAAAAGTAAAGAAAAATATTTTATTGTCTCGTCAATATAAAAGTAAACACAAATTAATTATAATAACACATTACTTAAGTCCGTTTACTAAGTCTAAAACTTTATTTACACAGAATTTGTAAAGAAATGGCTTGGAAACGTCAATGTTATTCAAAACTTAAGGTCACATGGTTTATTATTTTACATACTCTTTTTAGTATGTAAAATATATAGTATATATAATGTATAGTATATATAGTATTTTAAGGTCACAACCAAACACCGTGATCGGTTCCGTATCATATAGCAGACAAAGAAAAGATTTCAACGAGCTCCTCCTAAGAGATTTCTATCGATGTCGATGTACAATTTGCTCACAAAATTGCGTCCGCTTCCATTCCCCGTGTCCCAAACAAAACATGCCGAATCCCCGGCTATTCCTGCTAATAGGAAATGAGAAAATTAATTAAGTGGGGGACAAACATACCGCGTGTTTATTTAGGCCCGATACGCGGTTACCTACGTGTTTTCATAAGATTTCCCTATGCTGTTTGCCAGCCTTATGTATTTTGTGATTAAAAACGTTTGTTATTGGAAATGGAGGGGAGTCGGAAATTACTTTTATTCATAGACATAATATGCAAAACAATTACATTACTTCCGGTTTAGATTCGTTATTTTTTTCTTTTTTGAAAGCGTTGCTTACCTTGCCATTGTAAAGTTATAGTTCGTTTTTCGCAGTAACTGAAACTTAAACAAGCGTTAACCTGTTTCAAATGACTAAAGTTATATTGAACTGTGGCTGATTCTAGGGTTTTAAAATATCCTGTGATGCGATCTCTAAGACAAACGTAGTTCGTTTTAGTTTTAGTTTTATTGCTCAATAGTTTCTGCGAGTGCTTTCACTCTGTCATTCAAATCATCAATTACGTTCACATTTTCAGCCAAATCAGTTGAGTAGTTCTGGCACGAAGTAACGAAAATTAGAAAAAAAACATTAAACTATATTTCGTATTTAAAATATTAGTATAATAAAGACTGATTTCCGTTGTGTTTAGAACGAGTGCTAATATCGAGGGGTCTTTGAGATTGTACTGCTGGACTGGATTGAAAAAAATGTTTAGTTTAACCCTAAAACTAATGTCACTATTCCATGCTGGATTACAGCATCGAATCAAATTAAATAGCTCTTAAAAACTAGCTATCGTGCAAACCGATTACGTAATGTAAATCATTGTATCTAAAATGTAGGTACATACCTACATAATCTCTTAAAGTTTCCTACATCAGCAGGACCCACTGTCAATCCAAATAACTTGTTCCTTATCTTTAACAGTTAGTTTATCCCTTAGCATTAATCTTCCAGTTAAACTGAGAATAACTCAAAACCATAAAAAACAAACAAAGGCGATGCAAATAATTATAAACCTTCTGAATGAATAATTTACTGTTCTAAATAATGTAAAACGTGTCTTTGTTGTTCAAGTTGTACATAAGGCTTTCTATACAATAACAATGAATAAATTATACCCCTAAAAATAAAGCCGTAGCGAATTACGCAACGGCCATTCGCGCGACTGCATTTCCATACGCCGCCCGCCCGCCCAGCCCGGCCTATTCTAACCTCAAACATAACTCTTCGCAAGCTTCAGAACAAAAAGCCACAGACAGCGTTCCCAATTACAAAAGGCAGATCCAAAACCCTCAGCTTACAAAAAAAAAAGTTATTTAAATAAAACCCACGCCAGCGTTCTGTGTCGCATAAATTGCCTTCATTAATTTCCGGACCCTGCGAAATATTGTCTTGAAAGGATAATCAAATACAAAAACGGGGAAATGGCGGTGCGTCATTTCCATAACATTTCCCCCCTCTCCGAACCCGTTTTTCGCCCCTTTTTCCGGTCCCACCGTCCCCTTTATGAGGCCTCCAATTACAAACGGTTGAGCTTAAGGCTAGCATTAGAGAGAGGCGTAATGGACGCAATTATGCCCGTACTTGGCCATTAAAATTTATATAATGGCAATTATTTGGAATGTGGAGTGGAACACTTTTCGCCGTGAAAAGGAGTGGTTTTTGTTTCACCTACTTAATTGACGTTATTTTTGAAGCTTTTATTCAAGAAAATTAGGAGTGGAAACTTGCCTCAGGGAACAAAACTATACGCTTTTAGAACAGAATAAGTATATAAATTATTATAAATTAAACTTTTTATATAAACTTAGTCAATAAATTAACAATTTTTTTCATTTTTGAAGATCTTAAAATCGATTTACTTAACTACTTCATAGAGAGATACTTGAGGTAAGCTTTAGAAATCGTAACGTTATCATTTACCTACTCGTAACCAAATCTAACACTTGAAAGACAGACATAGGAAAGACCGCGTCTCATTGAATTAATTGCACACGTCACTTTGAGACGTGAATGAGTCACGTGCCTGTAATTACACCGGCAACCACACTTTTCAATCTGGAACACAGTAAAGCGTATGCGATACTAATTGGCGGTAGAAATAGGTGTGATGGCAGTACTTCCCCAGACGAACTAGGCACAAGTTCCACTACCCGCCAACCTACCTATATTTTTTTCAATATCCCTAATGTCCATGCAAATATATAAAGTATTCTGTGAAGAATCGAGCAGAAGGTTACATATTTTTTTGTTTTAAAATTACGGTACTCGCATATGGCCAACCTGATGTTAAGTGTTAAACCCTGCCCTAACATGCAATACGACTTGGGTCTTCCCCTACGTAAGTTACAACAAGATTCAAGTCACATCGTAAACACCCGTAACTCTGAGACGTGAAGGTGGGACATCTCATGTGCCTGTATTTTCACCAGCAACAACACCTTTCAGCCTGAACACAATACAACGAACGAATACTGCTTGGCGGCAGAAATGGGTATGGGGGCAGTACTTCCCCGGGGTACCTTAGCTAAGTTCTACTGCTGCTTAATTCGAAACTTAATAATTAACAGATATTCGCTTTCTTAATTCTTTCTGTAGACAACAAACTATTTACAACAAGCCAGCAAACATGTAATAACAAAATAATAACAGTCAACAAGGGAATTCTATTCTTTCTAAGTAATATTCTCACGTATCACGTGTGTGAATGAGCCAAATTCATTAAAAAACGCTTACAACCCCTCAGATGAAATTCAGGAAGGATGCTATTCAAACGTAAGTATAAATATTTCGTAGATAATATTATAAAAAAGCCTTCAGAATTATATGTGAACGTGCGTTGATACGTGTAGGAAAGCATAAAGAGTAATTGTAGTTAAAGCGACGAAGGCACAGAGGGCGACCAAATCCCTCTGCTTAACATTCTGTGCCGCACCGGCGTATAAAAACGAAGCTCCTACCCTTTTTTTTCAGCAAACAACCAACAACCCTAAAGTCTTAGGTACACAGTTCATTTTCACGAACATTCCGAATTCCAGCAGTTAGAAAATCCCCAACAGAATTTTAGTCTTATGTTTAGAGAGAGAAAGTTTGTTTTCGAGTGGAAATGCTTCAAATGAGTCTTTGAGAAAACTGGCATTATGTAATATATACATTTATTTTGTCCGATTCCGAGTAAATATGACTCAACCCCTTATGTACCGTGATTTAGTGCGCGCGAGATTGTTTTGATAACTCCTTTCATATTTCGCTCGGCGGAGCGTTATCTTAGCAGGAAATGTGAGTATTGTGTTTCAAAAAAATGTTTTCTATGCACTTTTAATGTTTTTGATACTTTTTATCTCTCTCGTTTCTTTTCTTGGCTGTTTGAGCTTTTGAAACAAAGAGCGTTGATTCAGCTATAAAAATGTTTTTGCAGTCTCAAATGTTGTTTCGGCGAATGGAGTTTACTTACGATTAATTAACAAAGAGTGACTGTCTGCAGGTGTTTGCATTAGACATTAAATAAAGAGATAGATTGATAGAGAACACTTTATTGTAGACCGCAAGATAAACATAAACAATGTAACAAGAAATTACAGTTAAATGTGAAGTACAGTGGGCGGCCTTATTGCTTAAAGCAATCTCTTCCAGGCAACCTTTGGATGGACTGGACTAGAGATAATGTGTTGTATTTTAAGAAATGCAAGGGTTGGGATTTGTGTACAGTGACGGTTTTTGTATGAATATAGTATTGAAGTGACCAAATACATTTTATTTAATGAATAACAACGAAATAAACCATTATCCCCATTCTGAATCGACAATGCATCTGCTTGCAAAAAATAAGTGCACAATTGCGTTCGGAAACCATTGTCGCGACATGAACGGATCGTTCCGAAACTTGTCCAGGCTGAGACCTGCAGAGCGGCGTTTGCAATCCGCTGCAAAGCCCTTTCACGAAAACCTGTTTTACCAAACGTTATTTAAAACGATATTTTGATTGTCCGAATCGAACAGGTTTTGCAGATATTGCAGCTACTGAGTTTGCACGGAACGAGATAGGGTCAGTTAACAAAAGTCGCATTGGTTATTGAAAATGGAAGAAAAAAATCCGTGTACAATTTAATTGACGATGGATGAATATCAGTGATTTTGAGCTGCACAATACAATGCGCTGTCGTGGCGAGTTATTATTTAAATACACAAAATATATCTTTATATTTTAATTTGTTCGTGAGTTAGTGATAGTAGATAGTGTGGGTTCATAAATAATGCTTTTATATAGTTGATTTTTCAAATATTTATATACTTTAATGTCAGCAAACAATTATTTATTACAGTTAGTTGTGATAAGCACCGAGAAACCTTTGACTTTCTACTAAAAGTCAAAGGTTTCTCGGTGCTTATGCAAGGTAGTGAAAGAGTATAGGAAATAATCCAAAACCAATGATACTTCAGTTTATTCGGTAATATGGCGATTCATTTGCATTTAGATTAGTACTGATCCGTTCATTGCCGGTAGGTAGGGGGAGGGTAGGGAGCTTTTTGAGATAAGTGTCCATTTTCATGGCGAACCTATTAAGGTGTCACTTTTATATAGAAAAAAATGTGAGCCGTCACGGGACGCCTGGCAGATGTGAAACATCGACATTATTTTGTAAAAGTAATATGCAACGCATGCCGTGGCGACGCGTCGCCACACCAGAAATCGGGTTTACGTGCGGCTATAGATGTTTCACATCAAAAACATGACTAAGGCATCGAAGATCTTTTTACGTTTCGTTACAAAAACCAGCCAAGACTTAACAACAACATATTTTGTGAAAATGCGTTATACCTGTCATATGTTATAGCGTACTATGTTTTACGCTGATGCTGAAAGTTTTTTCAGTCAGATTTTACAACATATAATTCACTCATAATCATCAGTCATTTATTAACCGACTTCAGCAAAACGAGGAGGTTCTCAATCCACTGTTTTTTTTTATGTTTGATATCTCAGTCACTATACTTCACTCAAAAAACGGAAATTTTGTTGTTTATTTGAAAGGTACTTTCGGATTGATTCTATAGAAATTCATCTTTTTCATTTGGTTAATAAAAGTAACTAGAAAAAAATTATGACTGTCATCGAAGTATGAGATAACTAGGAATCAATCTCGTTCGTTGGCGATGAAATCGATTTTTTCGTTTTGCTGCGTAAAGTAATTATAAATAAAACAAAGGATTTCGCACGCCTAACGAAAATAGTGGCATTTTCGCCTACACATTTGTCACGACCCAAACGAAAGCCGAACCTCGATACTAATCCATTGTGGTTTTGGACGAATTGTTAGCATTGCGCGCTGCGTGTATGAGTGTAAAGAGCCATGAGCATCCACAAAAAATTGTAATACAGAAGACGTTTGGACTTGCCGCTCCGTTGTTTACCTAAGTAACGACAGGACCGAATGGATGGTCCAAAATACATTGTTTACGTTACCAAAGTCTAATAGTGTGTACTTTAGTAGAAAAACTAAAGCTTAGATAGTTGTAATCTTGAAGTCAAAAATACAAATGCGCATATCAAACTTTTTTTTCTAAAATGGAACGTAATATTTACCCACTACACAGTACAAATAAGCACTCCATAAACGCATAAATATATTTTGTTTGTCTTTTATATACCGAGGGTACTACTGACATATTGATCATCATCATTGTGCCTTTTCGCCCTCACCATGTGACAGAGAAGAACTCTTCCTCCATATTTTTTTACTCCAAGAAAAGATAAATGACTTCATTTTAGTAGCAGTGAAACTCGTCCGGGGAAGTAGGTACTGCCACCATACCCATGTTGGCCGCCAACCAGTAATGCATTCGCATTACTGTGTTCCGGTTTGAAAGTTGGGGTGGCCGGTGAGGTAATTTACAGGTAAATGAGACATCCATCTTCATGCCTCATGGTTACGGGCGCATACGATGCGATTTGGGTCTTATCTTACTGGACTAGATTGTAGTCGTATTTCTTGTTATGGGCACAGGTTACCACTTAACAATAGGTGGGTCATCTGCTAGTTCTGTAACTTATACAAAAATAAAAACTAAGAAATAAAATATTATTCTTCAGAATCATTGTTCAAGAATATTATTCCTTGCCTTCTTAGGATAACTTTTGAGTGATTACCCTTCTGGAGAGTCCAGTAAAATCGTTGAGCGGTTGTGACACTGAGTGGGTAAATATTGGCATGCTGCCGACTGAGCGCGGGTAGAATTCAACTGATTCCAGCACATACAGACACTTGAGTGAAATTCTATTTCTTTTTCCTTAGACCTGTCCCGGCTTCGCCACGGTTAGCAACGATCTATGGACAGACAACTAGTAAATATACGTATTTGTACGAAAAATCTCCCTCATGAATTAAAAATAAATAAATAAATATTGATGGACATTTCACACAGCGCCATCTAGCCCCAAAGTAGGCTAAACATAGCTTGTATCATGGGAACCCGACAGAGAATAATAATTAAATACTTTTTCGTAAATACATACAAATAATACATATCAACACTCAGACACAGAACAATCATCTAAGTTCGTCGCAAAAACGTTTGTCCTGGCTGGGAATCGAGCCCACGACCTACAGCGCAGAAGGCAGGATTACTACCAACTGAGCTAGGATGCCAGTCCAATTATTGAATTAATTATCAATATTACGTTCGACAATAATAAAAAAATATTCGTGCGGCTTCTGAAAAAAAATTCTTACAAGAAAAAGTATTTCTACTATATAAAAATAGTAACGATATGAAATTCGAATGTCTTACCCTGGAACCTCCGCAGTCCAAAATACAACACTGACCAGAAAAAACCAAAGAACTCTTATGTAAAAACATGATTTGAAATCTAGGTCGAGCTTAATAAATTGAGCGATGTCTTCAAAATCCGTGAACGTATATAACTTCACTCTTTCATATAAAACAATCTTCTTCGGCTCACAAACAACTAAACCAAATGAAAGGTTAACGCGAACTATGTACAATCCCCCAAAGATCGATATAAAGAATATATGGTCGACGAAGGGTTGGACCCTTCGCTTTGAGCTCGATTCTGCAGACCAGTGCAGCTATATGCCACTAACTACATAGATTATGCACTCGATTTGAGCTCGATTGCTGAAACCTGTTTTCAAAAAATATAATTCCACGTTTGAACCTTAATATGTACATTAATTGAATTGAGGTATTGATCAAATAAAAATGCGTACATGATATGCTGTTTGGGCACAGAAATATAGAAGGTACAATAATAGATAATAAGAAAATACAAAAAAGTATTTGTCTATAAGTTCTAATTATATTGAGTAATTAAATTTCCCAGGTATTGGCTCTGAACGAAAATGCATTTGTGTTTTTGCGTTATTAAACTGAAAAACACTTATGAAAGCTCATACTGTTGAGCTTTCATAAGCTTCATATATTCAATTTTGTTATTTTTTATAGGTTAATCAAGCTTATTTTCCCTACTGATTAGTGAACAAAAGCAGTCTCTTTGTGACGCACTTTAATTTCTTGAAACATAGACGTGATAAATGGTGAGCTCATGTATCGTATCCACATTTTACTGCTAAACGATTACTTCCTGTAAAAAATCTTAATAAATCAACAGCTTTGATATTTCACAGATGTAGTTAACATTAAGTAACTATCAAGTACAGGGGTATTTATTATAACACGTAGGTAATATTTATATAATTTATATATTAGTCTAAATGTTTTTAGTGTTTGAATTCATTATACAAATATAAAATGTTTATTTTCGGTAAATTAATACTTAAAAGTTACAACAATTTCGAAATCATCTTTTAAATATGAAATACTTGTATTAGGAGATTTCGGTTTTCCTTTAAGGTAATAAAACTTCCCTTATCAAATTGTATTTATAAAGTCACTGTAAATTAATTTCACACTTTCAATAAAAATATCATCGAAGGATTATTGCAGGAAACGTATAAACCACAAAGTAAAAATTCTGCTTGTTTGTTTACCTCCGGGCAGACGCACGGCATATGGCGGATACGAGACGTACGCAAAATGACAACCATCGACATAGGACAGTTGTTGTTGTGTACTCAAGCCGATATCAAGCGCATTTTTACAATTTTTTTTAGTTATGTTGTGTTGCGAGTCGGCGGACGAGACCTATAGCTAATTTATTTATAGATTGGTTAAGTGGTTCTTTGTTTTGATCTGTTGTTGTCTATGCGCTGGGTTTAAGCTGGTTTATTATAGGCGCATGAATGAGACACCAATATGACAAGTCAAGACGTACTACGTAAGTAGGTACAATGGTCGTTTAAATCAGTAACGACTAACTTAGTCGCTTTTTCCAGACATTACACACAGTATGAGTAAGTATATAATGTATGTACACAGTAAGAGCAGTAGAACTCTCGCCAAGTTCGTCCAGGGAAGTACTGCCACCATGCCTATTTCTACCGCCAAGCAGTAACGCATTCATGTTACTGTGTTCCGGTTTGTGTGTGGTTGCCGGTGAAATTACAGGCAAATGAGACATTCCACCTACACGTCTCATAGTTACGGGTGCATACGATGTGAGTGGGTCTTGTCGTACCTAGTAGGGGAGGACCCAAGCCGTATCGGTTGTTATGGGCAGAGGTTACCACTTACCACCAGGTGGGCCGTCGGCCGTCGGTAGTTCTGTAAATGTATCACATTAAAAAAAATGGAATGTCTCATGTGCCTGTAATTTCAACGGCAACACCTTTCAAACCGGAACACAGAAGTGGCGGCAGAAATGACCATGATGGTAGTACTTCCCTGGACGAACTTGGCGTGAGTTCTACTGTTCTTAGCACAACAAACAAACCCTATTTATGGTCGCTATGTAACGACAAAACAAACCACTATTACGTGAAAATTACGCGTGAAATTGGTGCGAATATGAAAATAGAACAATAACCCCTAACTCGGCCACGTACGCCGATTCTCGAAAAAAGAAAACGTCGACCAATATTTACTCGCATCGGCGTTCGACACTTCACCCAAATTCCTCTATCGATACGCGCAATCGAATATGGCGTCAGATTATTTTGAATCGATACTCGGGTCGGGAAACTCTTTGTTTCTTAAGTCGTTTTGTTACGATTCGATTTTGGTTAAGATTGATATTCAAAGTCACTTCAAGTTATTGGAGGTATGTATTTTTTTGTAAATACATATTAACACCCAGACAGAGAACAAACATCAATGTTTGTCACTAAAATATTTGTGCGGGGTAGGAATCGAACCCACGACCTACAGCTCAGAAGGCAGAGTTAAAACCAACTGAGCTGCGAGGCCAGTTAAATGTATTGTATTATAGAATATAAGGAAAACTCCAGAACAGTGCAAGTAATTCGTTAAAACAGGGTTCAGTAAAGTTCATGCTATAATCCCCTATAACATAATTCCATTCGAAGAGCACTCACGTATGTTCTGTTCAATTATGCTTTTTGCTGTCACGTAGCGTGGTTGTACAGTCATGCAAATCCACCTCTAATGTCACCTCTATTAGCAGACATGCGTTTTCCAGTTTCGGCCCGCTCTGGGCGCGTCTTTTCCCATTCCCCCCTTCGCGACGACCCAAGCCGAGGTCCGTACCTAAGTAGTGACCTGTCGTGTTTAAATACTTTTTATCGATTGAGAACTGTCCGCTCCACCAAAAGCCCGCACAAATGCTATCAAAGCCATTAGCGGCCAACGGTTTTTTTTTGTTGAAAAAGTTTTGTAAGTAGCAGCTGGTCTACCTGGTGTTAAGTGGGAACCTCTGTCAGCAATATGACTCAGGTCTTCTCGTTCTACGGTAAAAGAAGATCCAAGTCGCATCGCTATAGAACTCGTACTATCTAACTCTTGCAGAACAGTGTGACCCACTCCCCAAAAAATCCCTACATTAGGATCTTGAAAGGAAATAATTATTCTTTGACTGGCTTCACAGCTCAATTGGTATGACTCTGCCTTCTGCGCTGTAGGTCGTGTGTTCGATTCCTAACGAACCTAATTTATTCTTCTCCTAATTTGTCTGGGTGCTCAGTATGTATTTACCAAACAAATGTAGGTATATAAGTATTATATCATTTGTCTGGTTCCTATAGTTCAAGCTATGCTCAGTTTGGGGCTAGATGGCTGTCAAATGTCCACCAATATTTATTTTCTTTGATACGTGTAGTATTTAAGTTTCCCACGCAATGAATATATCTTTTTGGTGTTTACACATTTAGATTGTATAATCATGTCCATTACTTACCCGTATCGAATATCTAATCGATATATGATTGACCACCGGGCTCATCAGCGATTTATTGATATTGATCATAAGGGCTGTATTTGTTTTTCTCGATACTGGTACAATATATGGAGGGCCATGTTTTCCTTTCTCAAAAAATATTGATTTAGTGCGTGTTACATGATATCTCACAGTAGGTAGATAATGACTCCGTAAAATAAATAATATAAATAAAAATAATAATAAATAAAATCAAATTCAACATACCATAACGTAAATATAACCATACGATCTACATCGTATTGAGACTTGACGTTTTTGTGAGAATAAGTTACGAAACGAACCAGATGATCCACCTGATATTAAGCGTTAACCTCTGCAAAAACATAAATACACAAAAGTAAAACGTCTTGGGTCTTCCTCTGCTTAGGAGTGGGTAGAACCGGATCGTATTATATTGTGCCCGTAACTTTGAGACTCAAATGTGGAAAGTGTCAAGTTGCATGTGTGACTAAGATTTTGGTTAAGTTTTAGCCTAAATGAAACAGAAAACTATGTTTTGACATAATAACCTTGAACATTATTAATAGTATTATAGTATAGTCGGATAATTAGTATAATAAATTTACAAATTATTTCACTTTCCCTATTCCATTTCAAACTTCGCATCAAAGCTATCCATATACGAGTACAATCAAGGATGATTTCATCCGCACAAAACATGTACGAACAGTGTTTAAAACCCTGAAAACCAAATAATTACTCGCAAAAAATAGCGGACCGTGCGCCGCCATCTTGGATTGCGAGGCGTCACATTCACATGTTTTGCAAAAAAGGCATAAGTACCGCTTTATCTAAGCATACGTACTACACCGGAGACAGTGGTGATTAAGTGATGATAACAGCGCGATATATTCTGAACTTTGACGCGGACGGAATAAAAATTAAAATCGCGTGGGGGTTTGTTTTTTGTTTATGTTGTTACGCGTAGGGATCGAGGCACATTTAGCGGAGCCACCCTCGCCCTCGCAGGAGATTTCTTACAGGGTGATATATTATTAATATCCCTGGGGGTAGAGTAGAGAAAAATGGCGAATTTTGGAAGGGAAGTGCACTTTATGGCCGGTGTGTCCGAAATGGAATGAATGTGAAAGGGGGATATAATTGGTAAGAATAGAAGCACCAATATGGATACGAGTTAATGGAAAGATAAAATACAAGTCAATATCAAAACAAAACAAAACAATTTTGTACAAAGAATCTTTATGTAGATCTGAGTGATGAGGGTAGACCGTTTATTAGTCATCAGGGTTTGAATCTGTGGGTTCATATGAGCTAATAGCTAATTATTTACTATCAGCTGATAATAAATAATTAAAATATGTTAAATATTCATTTTTATTTTAGAAATTTATTTAAGTTACATTAATTTTGATGTTCTTTAAATAATAAGAATACCCATACCAAATAAACTGTAATCTTTCTAGTTTTTTACGACTTAAAGCAGTTAAGTATACAAATAAATAAAATGACTGTCTGTTTTAATGGCAAAACAATAGCTTTATACTTAATTCACATCATAGTTTTTGCGACACTCAGAACAAACAACAATTTCTAAAAATGATGTCGGTCTGTTATTCAGTTTGTTCCAACTAATCCCTAAAACATTTTTTACAGGACTTTCAGTATAAGGAGTAACTTAGGCCTCTTTTGATAAAGTTAATTAACACATTAATATAAATGACTAAACCACAAGCTACTCTATTAGACACAATCCAAATTCATCGCCGACGAAGCGAAATGACATGCATACCTACCTACACAACTTTCTCCCACTGCCTGGGTGCCTAATGGTTACTGTACTATTTTCAGTAGCCAGCTGAGACGCAAGAAACATGGATTTAATTCCTATAGGGTTGCATTATCTTTATGCATTTTTCCGGTATGTGAAGGTATTCAGTTGATCTTCAATTCAATACGCGTAACAGTGATATAGGGATTCCTAGCATAGGGTCAATATTGAAGGGTGCAAATGTGCTGTTCTTTAAATGCGAAAATAAATGAATAAAGGTTGACTTTTACACGGTGCCATCTAGTCCTAAACAAAGCAAAACTTGTATGGTGTGTATCAGATACTATCATAATTCAGATCTTCTATGGAGATAGATAACTGACTGAATAAAGCTAAATAACTACCTAAATATTAATACATTTTAACAAGCAGACACAGAACAACAGTTATCACACAAATATTTGTCCTGGGTGGGAATCTAACCCAGGATCTACTAGAAGGTAGATTTACTAACAACTGAGCTGAGAGAACTAAATTAATCGATTTTAACGTTGGTTTACCAACATAATCTCCGCTATTATTATAACAAGTTAATAAAGTTATTAATTTATTTAGTTATTTTTACTAAGTTTCATATACTTATATATATTTTTATTAACTCTTTAAGTTAAGTTTAACTGTCTCCTATATAAAATTATCACGTTTAATCAGTTATTTATTAATTACTATGTACAAACTTTTTTATATATACTAAATTATAAGTATTAATTATCAATCGAATAAGAACTCTATAGCGTTTAACGATACGAGTGAATTCAGATTGAATATTTAATCAAAACCCTCGTCTAGGAATAGATAAAGGGCGACTCTATTTAACAGTATAGGGGACTATGAAATAATGCATGCACCTATTTATAATTTAATATATTCATTGTGACTTTACAGGATTGGTTGATTTATACCTAATATTCTGTGGGGGGTTTTTATTCTAATTTATATACCCATAGACATAATTAGGAACACGATTACGAAAAACAAATTAGTATTGAAATCGTTTTTTCCAACACTACTTATATAAAAAAAATATGAAACAAAACAATAAAGACTTGGCAGGCCTTACAGCTCAGTTGGTAGTAACTCTGCGTTCTGTGTTGTTGGTCGTGAGTTCGATTCCCACCCAAGACAAATATTTGTGTGACGTATACCTATAGATGTTTGTTCTGTATCTGGCTGTTAATTCATATATTCATGTATTATATGTATGTGTTTACAAATAGGGTATATATAGGTATTTTATCAGTTGTCTGGTTCCCATAGTACAAGCTATGTTGGTTTGGGGATAGACGCGCCGTGTGAATTGTCCACAAAAAAAGGACTTATTTTATTGAATATTCGACAAGTATAAAGCTATGTTTTTTCTGTATGTGGGTCAAAATCAGTTGTTGTGGTTACGTCCTCTTGCAGTGAAAACAGAGTGAATTCGTTTGAGCCATTTAGTATATATATTATCAGCAAAATTTTATGGTGGTATTTGAATCAATTCTTTGCTTGCTTCGTGTTAAGATCATCAGTCACTTCATTAGTACAGAAAAAGATAAATTTAACCGACACAGATGTAGTAGGTACTTCTGCAGGTATTGAATATTGGAGCAGAAATCGTGGAGAACACAAGTGCGAATGAAAAATTTTCAGTATCGTACTAATTTGCCTCATGGAAATCTACCAATAATTATATTTAATTTCTCAGTTCATTTATTTTAAACTAACACGTAAATGGGCATCGAACGCTATTTAGGTGAATGTAGATTTTTGCATATATTGATGTGAAACATCTATAGCCGCACGTAAAACCGATTTCTGGCTTGGCGACGCGTCGCCACGGCATGAGCGCTGATTGGTCCGTTCAAGGTTATGACAAATCATAAACATTATTAGTGATGGGTACTTAGTTTCTTACAAAATAATTTCGATGTTTCACATCTGCCAGGCGTCCCGTGACGGCTCATATTTTTTTTTTATCTTGCGCTAGCGCAATATCAAAGACCTGTTTGATCCTGATAAATGGAACTACATGCAAAAAAAAAATGCTATTTCTCACCTTGTGTTAATTGGTAACCTCTGCCTATAACAACCGATGCGGCTTGGGTCCTCCCCTACAAATACAAATACATAAATTTTATTCATACAAAGTGAGGGTACAAATAACTGTGGAAGCTCTGCCTCCTGTTTTAGTTTACAGAAACTGTGTTACAGGAAGCAGTGTCTTCCCAAATACTACGACAGGACCCCAGTCACATTGTATCCGCCCGTAACTCTGCGACGTGTAGGTGGAGTGTCTCATGTGCCTGTATGTTCACCGGCAACCACAACTTTCAAACCGGAACACAGTAACCCGAACGCGTAGGTGCTTGGTGGCAGAAATTGGCATGGTGGCAGTACTTCCCCGGACTGGTTCTACTGCTTCTATGCTGAATATGCTGAAATTTGGTGTTATACATAAAACTTATTACAGTGCCATAGTATGGTAAGCTCAAGCTGGTGGTGCTGCCAGGGCCACCTGCAGACCTGCACATGTTGGCCCTGGCAGCAACCTCAGGTCATCTATTTAATTATTAATTTATTCATTCGTGAATAAACGATTGGTAACAAGCGATTGAAATATTCACTGTTTGCAAGCAGATTGTATAAATGTCGCTTAGTTCTATCAACATTTTGAAGTAGACTAATGCGATGCCTCGGAGGCATTTCTGCCTATATGTTGCAATGCCTCGGAAGTCTGGACCAACCCGCTTATACTTAAAAATGTCACAGGCTAAGTCAAAGTCAAAGTCAAAGTCAAAAACTTTATTTCCATAGAATTCATAAAGAAATGGCTTGGAAACGTCAATATTCAAAACATAAGGTCACGCGTACTTATCGATAAGTTTGATGCCTGTTCAAACCCTATCCGACCCTCCATGGGGAAGAACAGACAAGAAACCCCTAATGGAGGGATTCCTTTTTTTTCGCGAGCACGATCCTTGTAACAATTGAGTACTTAGGTCTATGTTACATTTATGACTACATAATATACTATTACAGGATCTTTTGTGTGTCGTTGAGCAGAGCGACATCACACCATGGGGATTTGTCATTTATATAATCATTTACAGTGTAATAAGCTTTACTTACCAGACCCTTCTTTATGTATGACTTGAATTTTTGGGTCGGAAGCTTCGTTGCTTGTTCAGGAAGTTTATTATAAAAGTGTACACAATTTCCCATAAAAGATCCGTTGACTTTTTGCAATCGGAATCTTGGAATGTTTAATTTATTTTTATTTCTAGTGTTCTTGGTATGAACATCACTTTTTTTCTCAAAACTAGATATGTTTTTATGAACATATAATAAATTTTCATATATATACTGTGATGACACTGTAAGTACATTTATTTCTTTGAATTTTTCTTTCAGAGAGTCTCTTGATTTCATTTTATAAATTGAACGTATAGCTCTCTTTTGTAAAACAAATATGGCATGGATATCTGCTGCTTTCCCCCAAAGCAGGATACCGTATGTCATAACACTATGAAAATAACTAAAATAAACTAACCTAGCAGTAACTTCATCCGTTAGCTGTCTTATTCTACGTACTGCGAATGCGGCTGAACTAAGTCTGGAGGCAAGTGCTGCGATTTGTTCACCCCACTGTAGCTTTGCATCTATAGTTAAACCCAAAAACACAGTGGAACCAACAAGATTAAGCACTTCTCCATTTATTTGTATATTAGCCGACATTTGCTTCACATTATGAATTATTCACGCTATGAAACCATAAAGGAAAGGGATACCCCACGCGCTACACCGAACTACGCTTTAAACGTTTCAGGCAGCTTTGCACGTGCAGTTTGAGGAGAAGGTACAGTTTGTTGGCTCAGCGTTTTGCCTCAAATAGCCGCCACCCTCCGCACGACTTCGGAGTTCGCTCATACGCGCTCACAACGTCTCTCCAAGGAGCGCGCTCCGGAGTTTACGTGTGAAAGCCACTATTCACCGATAGATATTCATAGGTGCAGAAAGTAGTGCTTATTGTTTATATGAAAAAAGAGATTGGACGATAAATCTTAGTGAACGAATTATTGAGCGAAGCATAATAGTTTGTAATAGCCAAGTCATAAAGTACTTTATATATATTTTTTTTTATATTCTAGGACATTTCACACAGCGCCAGATAGCCCCAAAGTAAGCTAAACATATCTTGTATCATGGGAACCAGACAACTGATATACTAATAATTATAAACTTTTTTTACATACATATTAGTATACATAATGTATCATTAAATAATATATTATTTTATTACAAAAATGTGGATTTAAAAACAAGTTTCTGAATTCCATTGCCTTGAATAATTAGAGTAGGTACTTAGTATTTTTGTATATTATGACGCGCGCACCACACGGAAATAATTAGCAATATATTTTTGAGTAAGTTTTAAATCGCCTTCCTTTAGAGCCCACGCGCACAAAAACACTCCAGAATCTCAGTACGCTATGCTGCAAAATATATAAAAAATAATACAGAAATATAAGAATTATTTAAACCATTATTTTCTAGAATATATAGAAAGAATAGATGGATAGATAAACTCTTTATTGCACAAGGAAAACCAAAAATAGTAATTGACCAAATTTTATAAATACTCAAATATGCACAATAGGCTGCTAATATTAATTCAATAAGAGTGATCACTTCCATGCACACTTTGGACGAATATGACAATAATAAATATTATACGGCGGTGTACACAAAAGAATAATAAAGTACAGAATCACGAGTTATTAAAAAAAAAACATATTTTCATCATTCCACTACCTGGGCTTATAAAGACCCCACATGACCGATAGTGGATTAAAACCAAAACATTTTTGTCGATATATAATTTGGTACGTTACCCTACCCTTCAAACTTGAGCGACCCCCGACAGTCTCGTTCCTGCAGTACAACTTTGCTACTCACCAAGAGATGGCGCTGTACAGGATACAGTTATCTTAAAACTTAAGCTGAATTACTAACAATCGATTGCAAAAATATCAGGATATTATTTGATAATTGATGTTAAGCTTAATACAGTTTCGTTTACCACAGTTATCTTTTTGAAATATTGTCATTAGTTCACGCCTTGCGAACTAGATGGCGCTGATCACTGATCGTGCTACGTCGTCTGTCGTAGAAGTTGTAGGACCGCGTAGGCGTACAAGCATTTGGTGAACGGTTTCGCTGTACATAATTTTCGTATTTATAATTAACTACCATCGAATAAATCAAATGTAATTTAGGTTATTTTTAATTTAATATATATATATTCATATGAACTGAATTATTTATAATAAAATTAATTAAACGGTGTTCCTAGTGATCTTGTTCTGATTCTTGTTCGAATAGCAATATTCTCATAATATATTTTATTTGGATTAGTAGTTAATGGTAGCATGCCTTCAAATGGTATTCATCGGTTTCTTTACAATATTTTCCTGGAACTTTCTAAGTAACTTTCCCTTACCGTTTATATCCAAGTTGTTATTAATTAAATGATTTTCTCATCGATACACTGTGCACTGAGTAGGCCTGTGCCCCTGATTTTACGGGAGGAGTCTCGCAAAGTCACGTCTGGAAATCAGAAGCTACTAACCACCACTCTTCGTTCCCTGTTTATTTATAATTATCGTTTTTCTTAAGTGTTATTTTGGGGTATTTTTTTCTTTTTGTGACATTTTTCGTGGTTATGTACAGTTTATGTGAATAAATGCCTTCTTACTACTAAGAGTATCGTCTTCCACACTATACCTTACATTTCGAATCCTCATCTTCTACGCCTTAGGAAATTTGTTAAAGCCACTATTATGTTTTAGGTTCCAATATTAATAGTATCGTGTCTCTAAGTTTTTATGTACGCTACTCTACGCTGGACCATCTTTTGTTTCGACCTTTAAAGGCTGTATATTTCTAAACCTTTCACGTAGCTGGTTGAAAAGTTCACAACATTGGTTATTATAGTGAATAAGCTTCATTATGTTGGACAACGAAACAGTAAAATAAAACTTTACTGTTTTAAGTCTCCATATTCATCCATCTCCATACACGATATGTTTTTAAATTTATTTTGCTTTGCTCTATGTTACTTACGATGATATAAATAAATAAATAGTCATCTAGCCCCAAACTGAGCTTGCAGCTTGCTCTATGGGAACCAGGTGACACAGAGAATACTTATAAACTTATTTTAAATACATACATATATTAACACCCAAACACAGACAAACGTTTGATCTAGGTGAGAATCGAACCCACGACCTACGTGCTGCAGGCAGAGTTACTATAACTGAGATGTGAGAGCAGTCAAAATATATAATACAGACTTGGTGTTATAGTGCTAACTATAAGGTGAAAAAAAAACAATCAAAAGTGTATCGATATAAATGCTAAGCACCTTGAGCTTTAATGAAAGAAAACTTTGGTAAAATCTGTGCGATGATACGGAACCCTCGGTGTGAATGTTGAACACGCACTTGGCTGGTATACTTAAACTTTCAGGGTTCCTGATGTGGAGTCTGTGTAGTACATGGTAGCGCCACGCAATGCACGGATAGGGAACTGAGGACACTGGAACACAAAATTAGGTGCTTCGCGGCAGATGCGAACTAGAAGATGGCCCACCTGGTGCTAAGTTGTGAACTCTTCCCGTAACTAGCAATACGATTTGGGTCTTCCCCTACTTAGGTACGACACCCGGTAAGTTGTAACTTCCTCCCCTAAACCAACAATACGACATGGGTCTTCCCTTACTTACGTATGATAAGACCGTACGTATCACATCGTATGCGTCGAAAGTGTAATATCGCATGTGCCTGTAATTTCACCGGCAACCACACCTTTCCAGCCGGAACACACTGCATTACTGCTTGGCGGCAGAAATTGATATGGTAGCAGTACTCCCCTGACGTAAGTTGTACTGCTAACTGTAGCATTCAATCTCATGGATCGTCAGAATTATATAGTTGGCTATAAAATAATATATCTCGTTTATCCTCTTGAAAGTGAGCATTGGTGATGTTAGGTACAATCGTCTTGACCTACGTACTCCAATTTTAGATACGTGAGTAATCTAATAGTCTGACAATAAAGATAATTGAAATCGATTTTCCATTTAGTTATAAGCAATAATTTAACGCGGTGTGGGCACGTAGAATTATGAAAGACCATGATTAATTAGCGGCCGTATACATACGCTTTGTTCCACAGTTCTATTTACCGCGCACATAACGGTGACATCTCATTATGTACGCCAAAACATACCTATAACGCCGCTATCTAGGAAGTTAGCAAAAATCTAGCGCTAGTAGGTGCTTGCTCCCGGCGGGTGGCAACACCCTCCGCCACACACAAACAGCCAAGAAGAGAGACTGCGTGCTAGAAAAAGACAGAAATAAAAATCACCCCGGTGGTGTGAGGTGATGCCCCCAAAAAAACCACCAAAAACGCAGTCTGCGCAACTTTCCGGCGCAGAATCGTTAACGACTCCCGCTCTCTTTATCGTACACGCTGTGCCTCCTATATTTCTATTTTTTCTCCGCCCGCCATTAGACGTAAGATGGTTTCTCAATTGCTGTAAAATGAATCTAAAATGTTTAAGGGTAGAGTTCAAAATGTAACGGCAAAAACGTGGCATATATCTTACGCGTCGGTCGCTAGACGCACACAGCCGCACCGGAACAGAAATAACGATCGCTTTTTTGACCGAAAAGGACGGAAAGATTACTGAAAAGAGAAGAATAAAATGTCGACCATTTTGCTCGGCGCAGCACCCACGATGCCGGCGAGGTGAGCGGGTATGTATGCGATCTTTTTTCAGAAAAAAACCAACCAAAACAAATGCACGTGGTCGAGTGTTATGACCGGAGCTTGGAAAAATTCTGGCAGCTGCCCACAGATGACGTTAGTGGCGCGGATTTTTTCGTAGCGACTTTTTAGTTTCGAAAAAAGTTGAGTGGTGGCGCTTTAGCGGGCTACGCCTATACACTAACTACATAAACATACATAATTTAGCATGAAATGTTGGAGTATGCAGAGTATGATTTTTGTAAGTCGTGTTTTTGTAAGTGTTTCAAAAAAAAAAGTCCTCCACTTGGGGTTTCTTTCTGTTCTTCCCCATGGAGGATCGGATAGGGTTTGAACAGGCGTCAAACTTAGCGATAAGTAGCGTGATCTTATGTTTTAAATATTATTGATGTTTCCAGAGCCATTTCTTTATGTGTTCTATGGAAATAAAGTTTTTGATTTTGACTTTGACTTACAAGAGAAGTATTATGTAAACTGTTAATAATAAATTAACTTAGACTACATGACAACCCCATTTCACTTAAGCTTAGCTACCGTGGAAACTTTTAAATCTGTAGGCATTTTTTACATAAATAACGAAGTGTGCACTTATACTAATCATGGTAAGTTCATTTATGAAAAGGCAAAGCAAAGCAGATTTATTTATATATTATACACAAACAGGTTCCGATAGCACATTTGTCGACTTATTAACTAAATTCAATCTTCCAATAGAAATCCTACAAACATGGCACAAAAATTTTTGGTATATAAAAACTACATAACACATACATTTGCGGTTAAAATTGTCTCATATGACGATAGTATATAATCGTATATTCCAGTACTCGAAAATAGAAGTAAAATAAAAGCAAACTTATCCTTTTTTTTTAATAACTGATTATTTTGGTGCGTTTGAATTTTTGTTTTTGAATCCAACGTTAGTTGACTATTTAACAATTGTGCAATGTTAAGCAAACAATAAAGAAAACAACCACTGTGTTTAAAAATAGTTTTTTATTAAATAAACTCTCAATCATTTATTTTTCTGTTGATTGAAGACCAGTCGCCGTAAGTAAAGCGAGTTAAGTTGTCCATTTTATATAATTTACTAAATGGAATAAATTATCTTTGTGATTTGACAATCCAAACTAAAACCGTATACTGATGTTTAGTAATTTTAATCTAATTAACTGATGCTGGTTAGTCGACAAAATCAAGAAAGTGATTTTATCTCTTTATATAGGGCAGGAAATTATAAAAAACAGGGAAAACAAGGATTCTAATCGTCGCTGGTCAAATTCATAGTAGAGTGTTATTAGTTCACCGATGTTACAAGTATACTATCTGCTCATTAGGGCTTCATTTGTAGTCATTGTTGGCAACACCTAAATAATATTCAATTATCTCCTTTTATTACAAGCTTTTATTTAACCTGCAATGTATGTTTGCTATGGTCAAAAGTCAATTTATTTTATTTTGACTGTTTATGTGCGTGTCTAATAAAAAATTATTCTATTCTATTCTATGGTCAAATCTTTTTCTTAAGAGCAGTAGAACTCACGCAGAATTCGTCCGGGGAAGTACTGCCACCACGCCCATTTCTGCCGGCAAGCAGTAAAGTATTCGCGTAACTGTGTTCCGGTTTGAAAAGTGTGGTTGCCGGTGAAATTACAGGCACATGAGACGTTCCACCTAGACGTCTCAGAGTTACGGGTGCATACGATACGACTTGGGTCTTGTCGTACGTAAATCAAGTCCCTAGTGACTTAGACCGAAACCGTACGAATTAGAGGAACAATTTCTTATTTCTTTCACTTTTTTTTCTTTCAGTATTTTGTGCCTTAAATTAAATTAAACTTAACCTCTTATAATGTAGAAACCAACCCATTCGTTTACTTGAAAGTAATCGGTAGTTGTGTCTCAAAATATAATATCATTAAATTGACTTTTCACGCTCTTTTCGGAGTGACCTGAGTTTGTGAAATTGATTACACACGAATAAAAAAACGCCAATAAACGTCGAATTGCATTCGATGCGCCGCCGCGCCGCGCCGTGCCAAGCAGAAGCGTTGCGAAGCGATCAATTGAAAATGCTTACACATTTTCTTATTCTGCATCTTATCTGGAGGAACTGATGGTGACGTCACTTTTGTAATCTGGAATAACAATATGAATTATTTATTACTATACAAATTTTCTGGTTTTTTCAAGTATGTTCAATTAATTATGTGAATTATGTGACGGAACGAGCATCTGGTCCTTAGAGGATATTGTTTTCCATCCCTCGGATAGATGCCATGCCAAGGCAGAGTGAAACGGTATCATGTAATGACCACATATGCAATATCACTAAGATCTTCTCCAACTAAGTATGAGAAGGCCTATCAAATTTTTAAGAAGACAAAACTTAATGAAAAGAAATGAAATGAAATATTTTTATTTGCTTAATTACATAGTTTCACCAACGCCCACATCAATAAAATGGAACACAACTAATCGATTGCAAATTTTTGCCTAAGTTAAAGAGATAAACCTAAAAAAAAAAAGGAATTTGCAGTGTCCACTTTATAATTTTGGTCATGTTTGCTCTTTTTTGTATTTTTTTACATTTTTATTTATATTTCTTGATCTTATTTTTTTTTTTAAATGTCTTATATTGTAATAAGGTGTGTTCGTGACGTCATGCAATATAGGCTCCGCCTGAAAACCAGCGCCGCTGCCGGCATGATAGGTGTATATCTATCATGTTAGGGAGTGGCATCTTGCTGAGGCGGAGACCCATTTGACCACGCCAGGAACAAAACATAATTTATTTTATTTTCAATGTTTATGTATGTGTGTGTCAAATAAAAAAAAATCTATTCTAAAAAAATCTAAATTCTATAATTTTTGCAATTTTATGATGAAATCGGGTACTTACGTCTAATTACAGTCGTTATCATGGCCAGATATTGAGGAGTGAAGCAGTATAGGTCTGAAGAATACAGCTGGTACTTCACCTGGAATTTAAAACCAAAACATAAATAAACCGTCTAAGTTTGAATAAACTCGTGCACCAAGGGTTCCACGTCAATTTTTTTTTATTATTATTTTTAATGCAGTTCTAAATTATCTCATATATTTCTAATATTTCTTATTTACTGTTTCACATAAAATCTGGCGCTTGCATTTGTAACCACGTTTATATTAGAAAACAAATAAACAAAGTTGATAAATCACTTTTTTTTATTGATCCATGTTTTGCTCAAAAGCTACTTCGTACAGATTAATGTGATTAAAGATGCAAACGTAGATTTGCCCTAAGATGTAACCATATGATTACTCTTAATTGCAGAATTTACATGCTTTTTATACCAGTTATCTATAGTTCCCACAGACCAAGATTAGCTTAGTGTGAGGTCAAATTATGTTGTGTGTGTGGGTCCAGAAATTTTTATTGTCTTTTTATTATAGTTTTGACATCTGCAGCGTTCCCCTCAACAGTATTGACTAGCATCATAGCTCAGTTGGTGGGAATCAGACCCACGACCAAACATTTTTTATTAACATTTAAGATTAAATAAAGATTTGCTGTATCAATGACTGTTTCATTAAATAATTATTCCTTACCAGTACTGGGAAGGCTGAAGTATCGCTCTAATAGAAGCTGATGATCTGCAACCATGGATTTTTTCACCTTGATGTTGCAGACCAATCCTTTTGACTGGGTTTCAAGCTTGAATGGATTCGTGAGTCGCATGGAATTGAAATATCTGAAATAAAAATACGAACCATAATCTTAAACACCTGAAATGCAACCGCAAAGGAATCAAAATTTTTCCAAAAATATATGTTATTAAATATATGTTGTTATTCATCATAAAGCAGTTTTTTTAACGTATGCACCATTTAGAAAAATGGGAGTTTCATTCATTATATTGAAATCCTTTTAAAATTTATCTGCATCGTCGTCTCACATCCAGACACAGAAAAAACATCAATGCTCATTACAACCCCACGACCTACATAAGGCAGGATTACTATCAACTGAGCTATGAGGCCAGTCAAATTGTTGAAATCGAAGATAAGCCCGTTTTCTGACAATGATTTTCTTCACGGAGCATTAAAGCAATAATTCGTAAAGTATTTCACAATATCGTAAAATTTATAAATGTAAATAACATGCAGTCCGCGATAGAGATTGCTATTCAAACAATGAAACGGACATTAGTCATTACCGAACACATTGTGCGCAAAACTACAAGTTTTAACGATAACTTTGACTGCGAGATATAAACAAATTAATCGGTCCCCAGTGCGTTTTAATTGCACCAACTTTTAGTGGATATACGACTGTTGTGTATAATGACGAACTTTACGTTAGAAATTATGTTTACATTTATTTAGAGTTCATTTCAATGGTTACAATGCTCAACGACATACAAATCATCATTTAATATCTAATTTCAGTATATTAGGTAGTCAAATGTAACATAGATCTAAGTACTCAGATTCTTACAAGGACCGTGCTCGCGAAAAAAAAGGAAGCCCTCCTTTAGGGGTTTCTTGGCTGTTCTTCCCATAGAGGCGCGGATAGGGTTTGAACAGGCGTCAAACTTAGCGATATGTACGCATGACCTTATGTTTTGAATATTATTGACGTTTCCAAGCCATTTCATTACGAATTCTGTGGAAATAAAGTTTTTGACTTTGACTTAGACTACAAGAGAAGTATTATGTAACCTGTTAATAATAAATTTATGTACGAAACTTTGAATCGATTAAAGAATAAAGCGTAATTAAAATAGAGTTACCTACATATAAGCTTGCTAATCATAATCCCGTAATATTCAACGGAGAATTAATAAGAAAAGATTTTTCGTAATTGACAAACCAATAGTGAATATTTTTCCAATTTGCATTCGTTCCGACTTTGCGACCGCACTTTTTGCAGCAGTTATAACCAGCAATATAAAATTTAATAATATTCACAACAAGAATAAGGAGACATAAATAATATTCACCACGCAGCGGTGTCTACATAATCTTCTATTTGACATGGGTACATTAATAAGATTTTGCCGCCCGCTCCCCGAGCCTAATTGGCGTAAATTACCGATCAAATCCGAAAAAAACTGGTATTTACCGCCTTCAGCCGATTCGATTAAGTTCATAAATTGTCTGTACATCAATTTGGGATTGTGCAAGGTATATTAAACCTTATTGCTTTCGAAATAAGTTGGCACATAACATCATAATAGAGACGATGTTGTCACCTAGCGTTTAGGATGAAAATTGTTAGGTGAAACTCGTTCGTGTTACACGGAATTTGCATCACACTGTACCTCCTTGTTATATTTGAGTCGCATTTGCAATATATTACCTGGCGCTTGAGTCAGAATACGACGGTTTAACGGGTAATTAAAGAAACGCTTTATTATTATTATTATCTATACAAATAAATAAAATTGGAGTTTCTGTTTGTAATATTAAAATAACCGCTTTTTACTAAGTGCATATGGATGCATATGGACACTGTACATAAACTTCTTTTTTTCGATTCACTGGTTCTCTCGAACTAGCGTGGTGAAAGGATTTTAAGTGCACCTCTAAGAGGCTATTTTCGTGCACTAGACACATGTCTTCAAATTTTTTGTTCTAGGACATGTCGGTTTCCTTACGATGTTTTCCTTCACAATTTTGGGAACTTCGTATTGCGCATATAAATCTTTCAAGTGAAATCTCATAGGTGCACGTGGGGATTTGAACCGGCGACCTCCGGATTGAAACTTGGGGTCAGGACCACTAGACCAACACTATGAACCTAATACTTCAACCCCGAATCCCAGAAGCCGTGAGAAACCCCATAACAAACAAACGTTTGATTTCATAAAACTGGAAAATATTTTAATATGAAGAGAATAAATTAATCTCACATTTAAACTATAACCGGTTACCGTGAGATCGGTCAGAGATCGTGAATCTAAGGTTCTCACAATTACGCATGCGCCGACCTCAGGTCGCGCGGGCCACGGAATTGACCGTTGATCTATTAGAATAAAGAAGCTATTGAATGATATTATTTTTATTATACATCTTTTGGAGGGTCCAGTTAAAGGATTGACCCCACGAATTTACGATGAAGTCGCCCAATCTTTGAACATCGTTAAGATTGTTTTCTATTTTTTAAAGAATTTGAAGAAGTATTCAAACCGGAGTAAGAATATTTGCTTATTACGAGCTACTACTTGGTCTTAAGTTTAAGTAACATATGATTTGATTTAAATGTGATTTTTCAAAGGAGAAAAATGATATCTTGTAACGTAACAGGAGATTAATTTATTACATCGCAGATTTATTTTTTTATTAGCTACAGAGTTAGCAAGATGGCCCACCTGATAAAAGGCATGGGAAGGCTGCGACGCATTGTATTGCACCCGTAACAGGTCCCAGATGGTGGCCCATCAGCTCGTCTGCTCGCTTTAATATAAAAAGGTAATAATTATAAAAAGATTGTTTTCCAAAATTGAAAATTTACTGTTTTTTTTATGAGTTACAGTTACGGAAGGAGCTGAAGGCCCACCTGGTATTAAGTGTAACCTCTGCCCATAAAAACCGATGCGACTTGGGTCTTCCCCTAGGTACGACAAGACCCAAGTCGCATCGCATGCGCTCGTAACTCTGAGACATGTAGGTGGAATGTCTGACTGAACGACTTCACAGATCGTAAGTGGACATGTATACTAACTCACCTGTGATCGCTTCAAATCAGTTGCCAAATGATTTTACTGAACGGTATGAAGTTCAACTAGGAAACTTCGGAACAGAATTGACGTTTCCAAGTCACTTTTTTATAAATTCTATAGAAATAATGTTTTGACTTTGACTTTGATTTTGAAGATGCGGACCTTCACAGGTTCTGTCACGGTCACAGGTCTTCACAAGTTTAAAGGTCAAAACAGGGTGGCAGATAACTTGGCCCTTATTTATATATTTTGTATGGTCTACTTATATACAACGTTTTAGACTGAAAGCGTAAATAATACTAGATGACTTTCTGCGTTTTTACGTCGTCCACTTAGGAGAAAAGCTAATACCTATAAAAACCTATACCTAGCCAGAAAAAGTGTAAATACCAGCTATATATATAAAACTAACAAACATGGGAAAGATTCCTGTAGTTATTGTAAATGAACTGCTTTCACAGAATAAATATATTACTGAAATCATTATCCTCAGATTTTACTATCATATAATAAAAACAGAGGATCGTAGCGTGTATTTCCTCCCATTAAATCTCTCTTCAATTAATTCCTTTATAACAAAATACCCTTAGGAGTACGAATTCACCTAAAACTAAGAGTTTCTAATACACCAAAATGACCAACACGCTTTCCAACTGCCAAGCAATGGGACACAGTACAGCACAGTGTCTGGAATTTAGATTTCAGTAGGAGGAAAAGTTGGACACAGTGCGCTTGATGGAAACCAGTGGGTTAGCGAATCTAATCCCGTGTGAGCGCCGCCGCTACGCCCGCGCCCGCGGCGTTACTCCGATGTTACATTATGTGTTTGTGGGGGTACGTGTGTGTGGGTGTGTGTAAGGCGAAGTTAGATCGTCCACGCTTTACCGCGAACCTCTATAGGAGAAGTACCGGCGCAGGATATTGTGGAATATCGTTACAGATTATACGTTATATAGAAGTACATTGCAAATAATTTTTTATTTGAGCGTCTTTGTTACTTTACTTACTCGTAGCTATGTTGATATACCCATCCAGCATAGCGAGGGTACCGGTTTTGATTCGCGGACAGGGTCATCTTTTGTGTGATGAGCATAGTTTGTTTTGTGTCTTGTATAAAATAGCTTGTATTCATAAGACACTTAAAGATAAGATAAGACACTAAAGATTACTTGTCAATAATTATGTAAATTAATTAAGGAGATATTTAAGTGTTCAGTAAGTAGCTATGGTAAACCAGACGATTACAAAGAAAATTTGTTAATTTTGAATGCATTCGGATTTGTTTTGCTTTTGTACAACAGCAATTACTACGAAATGAATATTTTAATATTAGTAATATTTATGCAAATACTTGATCAGTTGGCATTTTATTCACATTAATTTATAAAAACATTGACGTGAACATACAAATTTACAAATTTTGACAATTCTTATTAAAAGCAGTTTTAATTACTACAAGCTGTTGCCCGCGACTTCATCCGCGTGGAATTCGGTTTTATCACGCACCCTTATTTTACCCCTCGGAAAAGTAGCCTAAGTGACTCCTTGTTACATCAGCTATCTGCCAGTGAAAGTCCCATCAAAATCGGTCCAGCCATTTCAGAGATTAGCGGGAACAAACATACAGACACAAAAATTTTAAAAAAATTGTTTTGGTATATGTACCGTGTATACATCCATATGCACTTAGTAAAAAGCGGTTATTTTAATATTACAAACAGACACTCCAATTTTATTTATTTGTATAGATAATATTTTTGTTCATTAACAAATTTGAAGTTCCTATGATTGTCTGTATTGAATGGCTCTGATTAAGTATTGTTAACATTGTTTGTTCAAATGTGCGTAGATTTTACATAACCATTAAGTGTTCTTTGAGGTTCCTACCAACTCAAATAAATGAGTATGATTATAACTGAAAACAATAGAGCTCTAGCATTGGTGGTACCAAGCCAGAAGAAATACATAAAAAAAAACTTGAGAGGTGTCAAGGGACACCCGGATGGAACGAAGTTCCTTTCGATTAATTAGTGAAGGAATTGCAATATTTTTTTTTAAGTTATATATTTTTTTTGTTATTAACAAATATAATGTAATATAAACTTAATCAGTAGGCTCAATTTTCGCAATAATTGGCTTGTGGTAACTGAAGTAGGAAACATATGTTTGGGATTCTATTTTATTTAAATGTCTTGAAAAAACTGCATCAATGGTAGTATTATATTTTGTTGTTGATTCTGCTGGATTATTGTTAATTCTTAAATCAACAAACAAAAACAAAACAACATCAACAAAAAGTGTCGTGACAACTTTTCGTAAGAATTTTTTCCGTCTAGCCCCCTTTCACAACGCGCGATAAGGAACTTCGTTCCAATAAAACAATACAATACATAATATAAATATTAATATTGGTGGACATTTGAGACACAGCCATCTAGCCCCAAAGTAAGCTAAGCATACTCGTATCTTGTGTCATGGAAAACAGACAACTGATATAATACTTATATGTATATATATATTTTTTGCAAAATCATACCTACATTATCACACATATCAACACCCAGACACAGAACAAACATCTATATTCATCACTCAAATGTTTGTCCTGGGTGGAAATCGAACACACGACCTACAAGGAAGAAGGCAGTTGGTAGTAATAATTTCTACGCAAAAATCCATTTTCGCCTTAATCCATACGTTGGTCAGCTCCTAACATCATTAATCTAACTTTCGTGCTACCCTTTATAATAGTTCGGCCTCCCCCGGGCGCGAGGGTGCAAGAAGGGGGTGGGGTGTCGGAGGGGGTCGTATTAACATACGAATTTGGACCCGTCCGCAGCTTCTTGGGGGGGACAAAATTTAAGTTTCACCCTATGTATTGATCCGACGCTTTCGTTAGTTTAGATGGTGCGTTAGATATTTAGAGTTTTGGGGATGTGAGATTTGGAACATTATTTTATTAGGTTTTATAGCAAACTTGAAGTGTGAGATGACTTACTTCTACTTCTCTTAAAAGGTCACAGGTCCACTTAACATCAGGTGAGAAAATTATTATTTTAAGTAATATCATTTCAAACAAATTGTTACGGCATTTTTTGGCGTAAAAGACAAGACACATGCAACCCTAAACTTCTCATTTGTTATAGGTATAATTGCGATACCATAGACAGGATTACAGCTAAATAAACTAAATTTAGCAAAGGAAATAACAGTTTATGGATGCCCATGAGACGTAGCGAGATCTCGTACTGTGTATTAGATAAAACTGATTGGATATCAGAGTGCAGGAAATGATGCAATAGGACAGTTGCAATTCGAAATCAAATTAGCATCTAGCTCGAAGTAAGTCCGCAGTACGTTCGCTCCCTGATTACAGAAATAACAGTCATATTTAAATAAATGTTAAGAACGGATTTTGAACCAGTTCAATCGTTTTTTTTTATGTAATAATCATAGTTACAGAACGAGCAGATGGCCCACCTAGTAAAGTGGTAACATCTGTCCATGACAAGCAATACAATAGACTCGAAGTTTTGAGAGGATATGAGACCTTTCTTCACGGTTGCACTTATTTAGATGGAAAAAGAAACAGAAAAAGTTCCTGCATGTGATATAGACAAAGCAATTTTGGGAAAGCAATGGTGACATGACTATTTGTCACGTTTACATTTCTTCAACGGCAGCCATATCTGAAAATAGCAAGATAGCACCTATTTTGTAAAAATTAAAGCATATATACAATTTTTTTTTACAATTCGTTTTAGTTCTACAAATAAATGGTTTTATAGCAACTTAACAAATAAAGTTATTTGCATCTTTTTTTTTCATAAGATCTATTCAGATAATGAACAAGATCTAAAAATAACGTGATGGCAGTGAGTTTGCGATCGCATTCCGTTCAGTTCATTGCAGAGTGACCACTGAACCGCGTCGATCTGAGATCAAAAGATGCACAGATTCTGTCGCCTGTGGTGTCACCCGATAGAATGCATCCGTGTGCTCACAAATCTGCCATAACAACATTACACCCGTATTCACTTATATTCAATACATAGATAAGATAGGTGGCACTATTCAAAAATATACTAATGTTAAGATTTATACTTAAACTACTTTATTTTATTTCTAAATAATCCATAAATTAATGAAGGAAAAACTTATCTTGGAAATGTCAATAAGTAATATTCAAAATTATCAAGCACACATATTGCTGAGTTTGACGCCAGTTCAAATGAACAATTTAAAAATATCCGTTTTGCCAACAACTTTTTTTAATATATTAATATTTCATCCCCACGAGAGATAAAGTAGTAATAGAAAGGGATGCACGTTCACCCCTATGTACGTAAAGTGAAATTAATTCGCGAAAATAAGACAAGTGTGCGCGGGATGAACCCTTTAACTTGAAAATCCCGGTCCATTCAAGAAATTGCGATCCTTTGGCATAATAACGTCGCCACCCCTTGACAACCGACGCCACCCTACGTAATTGTACATATTAGTGCTAAAAAATGGTTAAAATGTTTTTAATTAAGAATAATAGATTTTCTACAGTACTAGCTGTGCTTAATTTGGAGGTAAAGTTGCTATGTGAAATTTCTGCCAATAGATAATCGTAAATTTTCAGTATGACTTATTACTATACACATGCTCTAATACTAACGGAATTAACGGAAACTTAACAACGGCCAGGGTACAAGGTCGTGGGTTCGATATGTGTGACTAACACCACAACGAACGAGTGGTTCTTCCTTACTCACCCACAAACAACGAACATATATGTTTGATATGTTTGTTGTGTGTGGATGTTAATATGTATTATATACATGTATTTTCAAAAATGTATATAAGTATTCTATCTGTTGTCAGGTTGCCATAATACAAATTATGCTTAGCTTACTTAGGGGCTAGATGGCGCTGTATGAAATTTTCAAAAAAAGCCTACAAAGGCTACCAATACCAGAGTTATCCTTAGCTCGTTGTCGAGCCTTTTATATTTAGTATTTATTCTTTACTAGCTGCGCCCCGCGGTGTTACCTGCGGTGGATAATTCATCCAACGGGAACACTGCACTTTTCCGGGATCAAAGTACCATATATGTTAATCCAGTATATAAGCTATCTTGATACCAAATTTCATCCAAATCCATTCAGCCGTTTGAGCGTGAAACCCCTTTCAAACCGGAACACAGTAACGCGAATGCTTCACTGCTTGGCGGCAGAAATGGGAATGGTGGCAGTACTTCCCCGGACGAACTTGGCGAGAGTTCTACTGCTCTTAAAAGATATAGATATAGAGGTAGTGACATTATATCTGTACGAGCACGCACACGCGCCCCTCCCGGCTGCTCTAAGATCGGCCGCACGCACTTCCCCTTCATAATTGCGACTCCCGGAATCATTACAGCGGGATCCTTTCGACCCGCTTTACGCTTATCTTTCAGCTTTCTATTTTATTCAGGCACAACGGGTATGAGCTCGTGATATTACAGATAGTAAGCCCCCGAATGAATGGATGGAATTGAACAAATATGTAAAGAAAGTTATGCTTTCCATACTTGCTTCTCGTTTATGTAGATATATCAAAACTATTCAAGTTTTGTTGTATATTATTTGGTATATATTATATGGTAAAAATTTTGCCTGAGTTTATGTAGTAACTCTGCTTGTGAATTGACCCATCCCGGATTAGATTTCCTGCCAAATAATATTTGTATGATTTTTTTTCCTGATTCTGGTGCATAACCATATTTCTCATTGTATATTTTACTATTATACCAGCCATACAAGATATCCTAATTCAATATAAACATTACTAATTAAAGTTCTACTACTACCTACTACTACTAGGTATTCGAGTCATTGGTTCTGAACCAGACTGGTAAAACGATTTAAGCGCGACTCACAGAAACTACTTTCGTGCCAAAATATGTGCGAATTTTGGATTCTAGGAAGTGTCAGTTTCTTCACGATATTTTCCTTCACCGTTTTGAGAACGTGTTATTGCGCATACAAATTTATGAGGTGAAAAACTCAATGGTGTACGTCGGGATTTGAACCAGCGACCTCCATATTGAAACTTGGAATCACTGGGCCACCACGCTGTCTTAAACCAATTAATATCTTTTAATAATAATGAATATATATTTTCACTTTACAATTGTAAAAACAACATAAATTCATAAAGCCTTAATAATCTAGAATCCCTATGTGTAATGCAGTCTGCTGTACAATTTCGGAAACAGCAATATTATTATTTTAATTAAATCTTCGCACAAAAGATCCGATGTGTATTCCCCGAAGTGGGTGAAAACTTGACCACTACTCGACCATTTTCAAAATTAACAAATTCCCTTTATATTCTGAATGCGAAACAATGTTGCGAAATACTTAGTCCGAAGTTATCAAATCGACTTTAATGATAATATGCTTTCAATGCAATTTGAGTCTAAACTTGATCACAATAAAGCCGATATTAGGCGGTTTGTCAAAATATTTTGCAAGAAGATTAGGATAACGAAACACGTATTAGAAAGCTAATGAATACCGCAAGTCGTAATTTAGTTTGAATATAACATGAAAATGGTATCTTCTAGTCAAATTTAAACTAAAAGCTGTCTGTCTGTTAGTTCAATTGTTTCTTATATAAGAAAGTTTCTATATAAGAAAGTTAATCAATGTAAGGTAAAGTAAAAAATAGGGGTATTGAATTGAATCAATTTATATTGTTATTTTGTTAGTTATTGATTTCCATTAGTAATGTGACTAGTACTCCGAAGAAGTAGATATGGCCTTTAATTTCAATAAATTAAATTCAATGTTTCTACTTCAAATCCAAAAGGTTTACAACAGACATCTCGATACAAAACTCAGTCTCACCCATGTCATCCCTACTAACAATATTAATTGTCATTTTGCAATGTTAAGAGAAAGGTGTGAAATAACGTCGTAAACCCCTGAACGGTTCGAATGGTGGCATGGTGGTATGGCGCAGGCACGCGGACGCCCGTCGGACATCTAGGGCTGCCACAAAATATTTCATGGAAACAGAATAATCTTTGGAAAACTTCTAAAAATACGATGTAATAAGGATCGAATTGTGAGCTTCTTTATCATCATCATATCAGCCGGTAGACGTCCACGGCTGAATATAAAATAATTAATTCAATAAAACTCGGTGTTAATATTAGTTATATGTATGTAACTATTTATAAAATGTATATATTTATATATTTTATCAGTTGTCTGGTTCCTATAGTACAAGCTATGCTTAGTTTGGGGCTAGATGGCGTGTGAATTGTTCAGTAACAAAAAAAGTCTTTGTTTATAGTACCTAAATATCAAAATTTTATAATTTATATATATCTGGTAGAAATCTGAATCTGAAATGAATGAAGAATCAATAAACATAAAGTAATAAAAAAATAAGTGTGTGCGTCAGCCCTGTGTGGGGCAAATATCTCGCGAGCCTCCTGTAATTGAAAACATAGTGTACCCCGACAGTTTTAATGGTCCTTATCTAATGCTGAAGCTAGGTGTTAGGCGATTGTAGCAATTGCTAGCTGTAACGTTACTATTGTTCGCCGTATTGAATTGAACAACGAAAAACTGTGTATCTGATGGTATCTCTGAGGTAGAGTTTTGTTTGAATACATTTTCTGTGATGTAATGAGTGTGTAAACAATTGTGTCTTACTCTGTATCTGTGTTGAATAGGATCTCAAAGGATGCCGGAATACACCAGTGAATTGGGAAGATTCTTGACTCATTAGACTGATAGCTGGATAGGAACACGTTCTATTACCATAAAATTTATAGTTAGCTTGCTTCATCAGAATGGGGAGCACTGAGTAATGTTTTCGGTTAAGATTTCCGGAGCATTTATAATAAATAAATATTGGTGGACATTTCACACAGCGCAATTTAGCCTCAAAGTAAGCTAAGCATACCTTGTATTGACGGACCAGATAACTTATATAATACTTATATGCATTTTTTGTAAATACATACATATAATACATATTAACACCCACACACAGATCAAACATCTGTGTTCGTCACACAAATGTTTGTCATGGGTGGGAATCGAACCCACGATCTACAGCGCAGAAGCAGGGTTACTATCAACTGAGCTATGAGGCCAGTCAAAATATATAATAATTCATTAGATGTTAACTGATGTACGCAGCATATGATTTATATTGCGTTAAGATTATCAACTGAAACTGATCACAAATTAGCACAGATTCTAGTTTGAGATGTACGAACGATGCTCCAACTACAAACTAACACAGCGCACAAACTACATATATAAAAGATAATTTCAACATATAACTAAACGTTCAAAGCGTACAAAGTAAAAACTGGTAATGGTAACTTTGCGGAGGCTGCTTACGTAATTGTTAAACGTACCGTGAGCGCTTTTTGCCGCAACACTACGGCAACTTTGCTAAAGTTGCCAGTTGCCGGCAGAACTGGCATCGCCGACGGAACTGAAGCTGTGCAACTTTCTAGACTGCACAGAACCCACAAAGGTACGCTATCAGCGGATCTACACTATCTGCTTTTGAATGCAAATGAGTTGGAAAACTCGGATGGTGTAAGAAAACAACTGGTGATGTCGATGGGCAGATAAAATGCTGCACTGAAGACAAATACACATTATTTTATGTGACTAGTAATTAAGTCAAGTGTACGAGATTTCTTTATATTAGGGAGAAATATTAGAAACGAACTGTCACCTCAGTTAATAGTCAAACCATTTTAAAGTTCCGCATGTAACTTCATTTTCAAGAGACCATACTATAAAGGTATATAGTAGGTATCCTGTCCATCCAAAGGTTGCATGGAAGAGATCACTTTTAGTGATAATGCTGCCCATTGTGTGTCTACCTATCTTTATAAATAATTTGCTGTGTAAATATATCTTTCTTTCTTTGGTGTACAATAGTTTATGTGAAGCGTTTTGCTTCCACTTTTTATAATGCGGACAGCCCAAGAGTGGAACTCCTTGCCTGCGTCTGTATTTCCTGAAACCTATAATATGGAAGTCTTCAAGAGGAGTGTGAATAGGTTCCTTCTAGGCAAGCATGCTACATCGTAGACCACATCGTCACTTAACATCAGGTGAGATTGCGGTCAAATGCGTGCCTATACAAAATAAAAATAAAAATAAACTATCTTTCTACATTTAGTTAACAGTAGCCCGCAATTCCAATTCACTACCAACTCGACTTCAAATTACTGTCACTGTTGGAGGCCATCAAGAGCATAGATTTTAAGTCCTGCGTGCTCCAGATCACAGCTAAACTAAAGGATCCTTGATCCTGGATTTTGGCCTGCTGGGGTTTTTTATGGACGCTTTAGGGAAGCGGCAAATAAATAAAATCCCTTTCATATCTTGTAGTATTAAATTATTATATACAATCATATCCAAACACAGAACAAACATCTATTTTCGCCACACAAATGTTTATCCTGGGTGCAGCGCAGAAGGCAGAGTTACTACCGAGCTGTGATGCCTATATAATTAAAAATATATATATTTATTTATTTATTTATTTATGTGTCGCTATAATAACACAAATCATTTTGCTATGGTTTGACATTCCTCTTTGAATGAAGCGGTACAGTAGTGACCACAGGCACAAGGGATACCACAGGGAGGAGAGTAAAGTTCCCGCGATAGTTATATATGCCTTTGTGGGCACGCGCGGGCCATCCATATTGTCGCCAATTTGTATGTCAGAGTGGATAAATCTTTACACAGAAGTAGTAGAACTCACGCCAAGTTCGTCCGGGGAAGTACTGCCACCATGCCCTTTTCTGCCGCCAAACAGTAAGCCGCGTTACTGTGTTCCGGTTTGAAAAGTGTTTCCGGTGAAATTACAGGCACATGAGACATCCCACCTACACGTTTCAGAGTTACGTGCGCATACGATGCGACTTGGGTCTTGTCGGCTGTAGTGTACAAATGTACAAATATTCATATAAATTTTGCTGCATTTTGTTTCGTAATACATACGAATATATAGAAGGGCCTATAACAACAGTTATAATCAGAACGACTACATTTATTGCATTATAAAAACTGAGGCATATAATATAAATATATAAAATAAATAAACTGGTAGCAAATTTAATTTAAAACTCATATAGGTAAACTTCTGCGTTCACTGTAGAACTCTCTCGGCTATCTGAGAAAGTAATTTATAAAGTTGGATGGCTCGACGATAGCGGCGTGCATTATTTATCTTTCCATACATTATGTACCAGCTGCGAGTATGTTAGAGTACATAAGGTGGCTTATACGATAAAATACATATGTATCACGGGCCTTACTTAATTTATTTTTTTTTTTTTTTTTTTTTTTTTTTTTTTTTTTTTTTTTTTTTTTTTTTTTTTTTTTTTTTTTTTTTTTTTTTTTTTTTTTTTTTTTTTTTTTTTTTTTTTTTAGAGATGTACCTACTTCAGTTACTGACAAAATAAATCTACTGCAAATTTACTGCACAAAGATTAGCTGGAAGAAAATGCTAATTCGCGTTAAATTTGCCTAAGTACTTGTTTATCTTATACAAAGTTCAAGCACGCTTCAAATGAATAGAAACAAAGTCGTCATTCGAAATGCAAGTATTTTTTGTTTTATAGCCGTTGGTAAGTATGTTTATTACACTCAGCACAAATTAGAATATTTATTTATTTATTTACAAACATCATATATATTACTACTATATACACAATTAAACTAAAATAGAATAACAAAAAGACAGTTCTGATACATATGACAATAATATGTGTACATAACATTTACCATAACACTCATAGAAAATTAATTAAAAAGGAAATAAATACTTAAACTAAAAAAGTTTAAATGAATTAAGTAAGACATAGATAAGAAGAGTAAGAAAAATATAAATATAAATTATACAAAAGCACTGATATGTTCCACTCGGAGTACCAAACCATATGTTTTTACAGATAGGTTCATTTTTTGACTGGCCTTATAGCTCAGTTGGTAGTTACTGCGCTGTAGGTCGTGGGTTCGATTTCCACCCAGGACAAACATTTGTGTGACGAATACAGATGTTTGTTCTGTGTCTGGGTGTCCATATGGATTATATGTATGTAATTACGAAAAAGTATATAAGTATTATATCAGTTGTCAGGTTCCCATAATACAAGCTATGCTTAGCTTACTTTGGGGCTAGATGGCGCTGTGTGAAATTCCCACCAATATTATTATCTATTATATTATTATTTTTATCACGTGTTACCTTATTACTAGGGAAGATAAGTGAAATCCTCTTATCGACTCAGTACGGATCAATCCATAATGGATTCAATCAGTCTAGTCTATTTATTTTATTTTATAACCGCAAGAAATGTTGCCCATTCCAAAGACCGATTCCAACCCTCACTTTCCATCTTATTACAATGTCAGTGACCCCCGACCCCTCGAGATTAATGACCAAAGGGTGCAAGATTCACTAATACGGTGAAATTAAGAAGGCTTCGCGACCCCTACAGCCATCTGTGACCCCCTCCACGAATGGTATTTGCAAATGGTCTCGGAAGGTTCAGCCATTATGCATTTGTGCAAAATATAACGAGAAGTAGGGTGAAGACGTTTACTACGCAGTCGTATTGTTTTACTTCTGACAAGGATAATGATTGTTCTACAAGCAAGTGAGACATTTTATCTTCATGTAAGACAAATACATTATAAAAATATCAATTCCAGAATGCATTTTTGATTCAAATCAGAAGTCACGAATAAGAAAAAAAAAATGTGGGCATTTAACACAGTGCCATCTAGTCCCAAAGTAAGCTAAGCATAGTTTGTATCATAGGAACCATACAACTGATATAATACTTGTATACTTTTTCGTAATTACATACATATTAACACCCAGAAGAAGAAATAATGGCTAATGCTATTCGTAATCCATGTTTATTGAAAGACGCACTAAAAATAAAGAATAAGTGCCTTATTCATAAGAAACATGAATAGAAATATATATATATATATATATATCTACCTATATTTCAACCTGCCTACCTATATATAGATAGATGGAAATATAAGTATCTATAACTATTCATTTTATTATCATTTATAGAATAATTTTTATTCGATTTAATTATTATTGTGATTTATATTGACTTATAACTTTGTTACGAATAAATGAACTATGAACTATGAACTATAAGTAGACCTCAAAGACGAGACAAAACGCAGAATGTCATTGAAAAGTAACCTTTATCACAGCTAGCTGGTGCTCCACAGGGAAAGTTTTCCAATTATGCCGAGTCAAGTGACCTCCCTACCCCCGGCGCGGGAGGGGCGCGGGAGGGGCGCGGGAGGACCGCACAAAGAAGTTTTAATTGCTTGCCTTCGAGTTAGTAATCAACTGCACTATTTAGAGTTAATCAAATAGTAACGTCAAACGTTCGATGGATGTTTAGAAACGGAGTACCTAACTATATCTTGCTTTTATGTAGTGTAAGTTCCTGTTGTATTTTTGGTATATTTATTTGGTTTTATATTTTTATTGCACGAAAAGAGCAGTAGAACTTGTGCTAAGTTCGCCCGGAGAAGCCACCACACCTGGTAATCTGCCGCCAAACAGTGATGCATTCGTGTTGCTGTGTTCCGGTGAAAGGGAGTGGGTGCCGGTGAAATTGCAGGCGCATGAGACGTAACATCCCCGTCTCGGGGTGATGGACTCAACGCAATGCGACTTGAGTAATCTCACTCTGGTGGAGAGGGCTTCAGTGGTATTGCTGTCGTCCATGGGCGGCGGTTACCACTTAACAGCAGGTGGGCCGTCAGCTCGTTCTATCACGTGACATAAAAATACTTATGTACTGCGGGTAAAGCCGCGGGGTGCAGCTAGTTAATTATAAGACTAAGTCAAACATCAGTATAAGTAGTTAACGAAACATGGAAAATTTAAAGTTTAAATCACAGTCTGTGTGAATGCGATGCCGCTATAAAACTGTCTCACTTGAACTAACTCTTCAATGGAATTGTGCAAAATTTATGTTTAGTTTCAAGGACTACGTAGAATATTTCCGTGGTATTTAAACACCAGATATTTCGATAACTACATACAATACAATTACCAAGTAGAGTTTACATAAAATTATAATTTATGAAGAAACCGCTATGAGCAATAAGGCCGCCCATTGCATTATCTTAGCTAATGATTTATCTTTACGAAATTTCCATATTTGATAATCAATTAATGTGTTATCTATCTATTTTGATGTTTGTTCTGTGTCTAGGTGTTAATATGTATTTACAAAGAAAAGTACATATGTATTCTATAGGGAACCAGACAACTGGTCTTGTTCCTATAGTATAAGCTGTGCTTAGTTTGGGGCTATAACAAGAAACTGTTATCAGCAAAATACAGAGCTACATAAAATAAGGTATAATATCCTTCGCAATAAACAATACGAGACAGAGCCGATCTTACATCTCGGTCCCACTATCCTGACCATTTCCTAACAATATGTATTGTCAGTAAATAAGACAATGCGGTAGATAGTGGGTGTGGCATTCATACATTAAAAGGGAACTTTCTCCTAAGACAATGAACATCGTCCAATAGACGTCGCTTCGGATACAAAGGGCTGAAATGAATGGTCGTTGTAATTGAAGATACATAGAATATATACACTTATAGAATGCTATCTTCTGTACGCCTAACGCTATACAAAACTAAGATATTTTTTTTAAGTTAAGGTTTTGTTACTTATTTCAATACGTTCATTCAAAACGATTACCCTGTCTATAAATTGGTTATAGGTATACTATAGGGATGGCATAAATAAGTACAAAGGAAACCGTTTTATAATTCTTGTTTTTCAAGTCTTATATTTCCCGTTTTAGCTAAAACTTAAGTAAGGTATATTTTGTGATATTTTATTTAATAAATAATAATCAAAAAATGTTTTTTGTATGACACAAGAGTAAAATAATTATTGCTGCATACCCAAAAAATTATTCGTCCACAAGGACAGTGGACCGTGAAACTATGTTGTTGGAAATGTAGAATAAATTATTCTTGGAAATACACGGGTTGAAGCAAACAACTTACCTAATAACAAATTATTCACACAAACAAACGTTTCATTGTAACGTGTTTACTGTAAATTGTTATTTACGTGTTTTGAAACCGTTTCCCTGCGGTAGGTTTATACCCAAAACAAACAAATGATCTTATCTGAAATCATAGAAACTTAAAATTAGGTTTTTTGTGTTCAAACATCTCATATAATATGTTTAGTGAGAAGTTGTCTTGGGTACCGCTAAATTATGAACGATCTAGATTTGAAATTTTTATTTTGTTGTTGTGTTTTTACCTACTTAATTACGCTGCTAGAGTTTCAATAATATATTAATATAAATATATAATAATATTGGTGAAAATTTCACACAGCGCGATCTAGTCCGATCGATCTAGCTCGATCTAAATAATTAGGTATAGCTTGTATTATGGGATCCAGATAACTGATATGATACTTATATACTTTTTCGTAAATACGTACATATAAGACGAGTACATATGAACACCCAGACACAGAACAAACATCCATGTTCGTCACACAAATGTTTGGCCTGGGTGGGAATCGAACCCGCGACCTACAGCGCAGAAGGCAGGGTTACTACCAATTGAGCTAGCTAGTAGTATAAGGCCAGTCATCAAAAGGTGCCTGCTAGAACTTTATGCTCTAGCATCGTCTACTTCTAGCAAATAAATTTCATTTCATTTCATTTCTAATATCAGGCGACTTTAGACGATGTCAAACGAAGATATCATGTATAAACCTTCACACTTCGATATCTTAATTCTATTGCTACAGTATCCATAGACTATATCGTCGGTCGGATTCATTAACGGATCATTTCCGAATTTACGTGTTTAGAGATAAGTATACAGAATGGTAGGGAATTGAATATTTTTTCTGAATCACTAACGGCATAACTCAAATTTTAGTTCTAATTGACAGAACACTACTTATTCCGATAAAGAAAAATAGATTTTAGTGATCTCTTCATTTTCAGTATCAGTTTATTTCGAAATGTCCCGCTGCCACTCTAAATACTAAATGTTCCGTTAATTAATCCGACCGATGATATTTGGCTGCCCACTATATTTTTTATAATTGCTATAGTCTAGCTTTTACCGCAATCTCACCGTATGTTAAGTCACTATGCGGTCTACGATGTAGCGCATTCACAAAACATCCATTTCCCATACCCTCGTTACTACGGTCCGAAACTAGCAAATTAATTATAAAGCACGTCAAAACAACGTACAAAGTTTGGGCGACCCATCTGAGAAACACAAAGGGTCCTTAATTCATGGAACCCTTCTACCCTTATCGCAAAGTCTAATCTGGTACCCTGCCATCGATCTTAAGTAGGGTGACTTGACCCGTCATGGGGGGATGAAAGAAAATGTGGGGGCGAGGGATTTTGAGGGTGGTAATTGTAAGGGTTAGTTTTGTCGCATCACGTTTTTGGTTTTGGGGCGCTGCTGCCTGAGCCTATTTTACCAAACAGTTTCTAACTACGTTAAATATTGCTTTATGTTTTAGACAAACTTATTCACCAATTATCCGATATCCAGGACAAATCTTGTACCAACAAAATTACCAGCAAGTCAAGGGGAACCATTGATACAGTAATAAATTTACCTACCTATGTCATCATTTTCATGTTGAATTAGAATAAATCTTGTTGAATCTCAATTATTATTCTAATACGAGTTCGTGAGAACTACAAGGGTCAAATATTTCATTTAAGACGTTGGAATAAATTTATCCCGTTTGCTCATGATTTTCGTGGTGTGCTCGTAACGGATTCCTCTGGCATTTTTATGAGCATTTGATAAAGGATAAGGACCTTTATATATGAAAGATTCTCCATCCAAAGCTATTAACCTCAAAGGGTCAAACTATAATTCAGTCTAACCATGGACTAAATGATGGTTAGTTATTAATAGAATTAGTTAGTAATGATTATAAATTAAGTTATTTTTTTATTGACACAGTTACGGTACGAGCAGATGACCCACCAAGTGCTAAACTTCAAAATACAATTTTTGTTAAATATCGTATCGTGGATTATAATATCAAAACGTGGCTTCCGAGCAAGCATATGTGCTGAGTACAAAACAAGTTTTCGGATCTTGGAAAATTATTTGTATCGTGTTTATGTGCGTTTTCACGCCACCTGTGACTCAGGGCACCCTTGTGCACGGGATGTATGTATATGTAATGATTAATTTACAATATATCATCGGCTGTTCTAAAGTTATTTGAATATTTAAGGTAAATCCAATAAAGAAATAAACATCGATATTTATCTACCTACTCATTTATACAAACAACTAAATGAATGATCATTCACATTTAGAAGCAATAAAAAATACAAATAAAATGGCTTTTTATTAAATCCAAAAGTCACATTATAAGCAACCTCATTCACACACGGGCATAAAAGAGTTACTCACTCGTAGCAGAGTTGGCAAGCTAGTCACGAATCCTCTATGTACGAAAATGTGTTCCAATATACTCGTCCAGTCGTCATCTTAGTGTGGGTGGGGTGGGGGTTGGGGTGATTTGAAGGAGGGTTTTATTATAGGTCTGCCGAGCGGTTTGCGGCTAGGACCCGCGCGGGGGGCGGACTTCTTACACCAATTGACGACAGGGTTGCCATGTTGCCAATGGTTTTGTAACGGTAAGAACTTTAGGATAACTATTATATAGTTTATAAAAATGTAGGTATGAAGCAGCTCTTTGTTTTGACCAGCCTCAGCTCAGTTGGTAGTAACCCTGCCTTCTGCGTCGTGGGTTCGATTCCCACCCAGGACAAACATTTGTATGACAAATATAGATGTTCGTTCTGTGTCTGGGTGTTAATATGTATAATATGTATGTATTTACAAAAAATGTATATATGTATTCTATCAGTTATCTGGTTCCCATGATACAAGCTATGTTTAGTTTGGGGCTAGATGGCGCTGTGTGAATTGTACACCAATATTATTATTTGTTCAATAATATTTGTAAATTCTTAACGAAGAAATATGTACCTACAAAATAAGAGAAACATAATCGATTCACTACTAATCTAATCAAATATCGACCACTATTATAATTATCAGTATCATTACTCTATAATATTATAATGTAAAAGAGAGTTTGTTTGTCTGTTACCTTGTATAGTATGGAAAAAACGATTTATATAAAAATTTTGCTTTTAAGTATTTGACACTCGAAGATCGACTTTTCATCACAATAGTAAAATAGTATAATAGAAACCACGGGCAGAAGATAGTATATAACTAATGTCAAAAGCATTATCTTATATCTGTACGAGGCGAGGGGCAGCCCTATCGTTTCTACACCATAAAACTCCCTCGTATTCGGGACACAAGAAATTACATACTTTAATCTTATCGTTGGAATAAAATAGAATATTAAATTGGTGTGTCGCCGACGAATGGCGGGCTGACCGTACTAAACATCGCGATGGGTCAACGCATAAACACATTTGATTAAACCGGAACAATCAAGAGGTATTATAAAAATACATATTAACGTCAGAAAATTCTGAAAAGAAAATGAGTAAAGAAAAATCTTTACAAACATCACTCAACACGCACAAACTGAATATACTAAACTGAAACTGAATATATCCGACAAAAGCGTCTCTCTGAACTATATCGAAGTACTAACACTATAAAAATATTTTGAATGGCCTCAAAGCTCAGAGGGTAGTAATTCTACCTTCTGTGCTATAGGTCGTGGTTTCGATCACCACCCAGGACAAATAATTGTGTGAAGAATATAGAGGTTTGTTCTGTGTCTGGGTGTCAATATGTATTGTAAGTATGTATTTACAAAAAAGTATATAAGTATTATATCAGTTGTCAGGTTCCCATGATACAAGCTATGCTTAATTTGGGGCTAGGCGCCGTGGGAAATGTCCACCAATATTAATTTACTCATTTGCCTTGTACGGGAAGTGAACAGTTTTGCATGGCTGGATTGACACGAAATTAATATAAAGACAAGAGAAAGGAAACTGTTTCTTTTTTGAAAATACTAATACGTTGCTTTTTGAGTACTTTTGACAATTCTATCTTTACCAACCTTGATAGAATCGCTAGAACGCGCGATTTTAACGCTTCCACGATAATAACCGAAGAGACGCATAACTACAACCTGGCGTCGAAGCAATCACTAATCGCACGATTACAAGAGCAGTAGAACTCTCGCCAAGTTCGTCCGGGGTCTGCCACCATACCCATTTCTGCCGCCAAGCAGTAACGTACTCGCGTTACTGTGTTCCGGTTTGAAAGGTGTGATTGCCGGTGAAATTAGTGGCACATGAGACATTCCACCTACATGTCTCAGAATCACGGGCGCATAGGATGCGACTTGGGTCTTGTCGTACCTATCAGGGGAGGACCCAAGTTGCATCGGTTGTTATTCTTTCTTTATTTGTCCATCCAGTATTGTCCGCTGAAAAAAACCGAAAATATGCCTCGAAGATACCATGCCATAATGGACAACGGGTGAGATAATAACAAAGCAGTCATAACTAATAGTTAATTTATATATTTTTTAAACGCTTTAATTAATTTTTATATAATATATGCCATAGCTATCTTTCATTTCATAATAATCATTTGCTACATAATATATATTTATTAGCAGTCATAACTAATCGTTAAATCTTTTTGGAATCGCGATGTTTTTTTTTATAATATCTAATATCTTTTGTTACATAAGATATATTTATTAATGTCGATATTTCATTTGAGTTATTATTCTAGTTATGCCACCAAGTTTAAAACAGGGTAAATTCTCTATAGAGACATTAAATAATTATCTCACAAAGTTTCCCATTATATATTCCCTCGCAACTACACGTAAACTAAACATTCTGCGATTCTACCCTCATTATATTATAAAGCTTTCTAAACATCGTCACTCGAGAGTTCGCCTTTCAGTTTACACACACAGGCGCGACGATCCGTATCTTTGGGGCCCGCATTGCACAAATATATCTAAGTGTCGGGGGTTTCGGTCAGTTTCTCCTTATCCTTTACCCCCTTTCAGCACTATGAGCCCTCCCCTCACACCCCGCCACCCCCTCATAAACACCGCTAAACACTGGTGCGCAAAATTGTAAAATTTGGAGTTACCCGCTTTTGTCTCCCTCTAGCCGAGTACCGTCGATTTGCTACGATAACATTGTTCGGGGAAATTTATTAGGAAGCCAATTTATTATCCTGTTAGAATTTAGCTATCAGTTAAATTATCAATCACACATTTTACATACAAATATTTAATACGAGTATCTCAGTTATGAGGAAAAGTTTTGACTGAACTGTTGATATCATTTTGGCACAACTGATTTTCTACTAAGGGTTGATATGAATTTGCATTGTTTAATCGCCAGACAATACGTCAAAAAGATACCAAACGAATTAAGTTGTTTATATCTTTGACGCCAATCAAAGATAATTCTAATACTTTTTATTAATTCTCATCTATAGAATAGAATAGAATATTTTTTTATTTATCTATTCATTTCAAAGCACTCAATATTCAAGCTACTGTAACTCTTATCTCTACTTGTATTACTTAAGTATTACAGTGATTGTCTGATATGTTTTGCTCAGTGCCTTTTAGCGTAGGCATGGCGGAGTTGCCAACTGACAACCTTTAATCACTATGCAACGCAAATAAAATAGCTATAGTAACCGCCACAAAAGCTTATGTGAATACTAAAAAGGTTGGTTAGGCCTAAAAACGTGGATTTTGGTTGCCACCCCATCCCCCCGCGCGAGAGGGGGTAGGCGGCTGCACTATCCCCCTGCGGCACTTGACGACCGCGACGCTAGAATATTAATGTTCATACTTAATTGAATATATTTGAGTTATCGATTTCTACGTTGGTTCACTTTGATTGACGATATTTGATTGTTCCTTTTTAATATGCCAAATAATACTTTTGACAGGAAGAATTGAATGGGTTGGGTGTTAAGTACCCACCCATCCGCTCGCAGCCTAGCTTGTCTAGTTTTTTTAAGTTACTTAGGTGACGGAACGAGCTGATGGCCCACCTGATGTTAAGTAACCGCCGCCCATAGACAACAGCAATACGACTCAAGTCCTTTCAACCAACACTGGCCTCAAAGCTCAGGTGTTATGAGCACTGCCTTCTGCTCTGTAGATCGTGGGTTCGATTTCCACCCAGGACAAACATTTGCGTGACGAACGTAGATATTTGTTCTGTGTCTAGGTGTTAATATGTATTATTATGTACTTGCAAAAAAGTATATAAGTATGATATCAGATGTCTGGTTCCCATGATACAAGCTATGCTGGCTTACTTTGGGGCTAGATGGCACTGTCTTACAAATCCCCAATTATAAAAACTGGACTTCTACTGAAGATCGCCACATAATTTACCATTTAAGAGCTAGCATTAAGAACATTAAGAGGTTAGAAGGAATTTTCTCTTTGTTCTAGACTTGTGGGCGTTCACCTTTATAGCGATTTTTGGAGTTCTCAATATATCACGTCCAATGCAGAATGTCACGCGCGCACACACGCACGCAAGTCAACACGCACACAGCCGTCCGCATCATCAAACTATAGGGGGGTACGGTTAGAAAAAAATAAAAATAAAAAATAAAAAAAAGGAAAAAGTTCGATGGTCAACGCTTGGGGAAGCTGGATTATGAAAATGAGGCAGATAGGTCATGGTAAATGCCCTCAGGAAATTGCGCTATGATTAGCACAGGAATTAAAATAACACCTGGATAAGGAAATTACTATCAAGTTAAGCGTGGTAATTTACTAGGTGAGAATTAAAATAACTGAAAATTATGATACATTATATTACCAATAATAAATTACTAAACTACTTATCACTAATACTACTACCATGCTATGAAATCCTTACTTCATTTTCCTAGCTTTGAGTAAGCAAAATTAACTCCGAAGTAGAATTTGAAGCCACGACTGACAGGCAAAACCAAGACGTAATTCGTTATTACTGAGTCCATAATCATCAAGGTGCAGACGCCTCCCACTAGACTTAAGCTAATTACAGAAAACATCAGATTGTTAATCTATACAAATAAATAAAATTGGAGTGTCTGTTTGTAATATTAAAATAACCGCTTTTTACTAAGTGCATATGGATGTATACACGGTACATATACCAAAACAACATTTTTTACAATTTTTCTGTGTCTGTCTGTTTGTTCCGCCTAATCTCTGAAATGGTTGGACCGATTTTGACGGGACTTTCACTGGCAGATAGCTGATGTAACAAGGAGTAACTTAGGCTACTTTTCCACGCGGACGAAGTCACGGGCAACAGCTAGTTGATTATATGTATTGCAGTTGATGTTGACGCCACGCAATGGCTGAATTGGGACATTGCTTTCAGACGAAGCAATCCTATCAGGTGTTTCCTTCAACTTGACTACTTGAACTACCAGTCCAAAGTCAAAGTTAAAAACCCCTCGGAAAAGTATTTCCGAGGGGGGCGAGATTTAAAATAGGGGTGCGTGATAAAACTGAATTCCATGCGGATGAAGTCGCGGGCAACAGATAGTTACTGTTATTATTACTATAAGTAGTATAATAATAATAAAACTTAATAAATATAACTTAATAAACCACATTGTACAGTTTTGTTGAAGCCCTGATTTCCGAACTAGCGTTAGCTGTATGTCAGAAACCAGTTCCTTCCCTTACACAAGTGCTAATTATTGAAGTTGGTTTAATTATTATTCATTTAGTGTACGCATAAAATTGACTTTTTTATAAGTATTAATTTGTATTGTGGTTTTGCAATAAAGAATTATTTTATTGTATTGTATTGTTACCTAACACCGCTACAGCGTGTCTACCTAATCTTTTCAACTTCCTCTGATGATACACCGTCTTTCTTCCTGAGGTATTATAGATAAAAAAATATAAAAAAACATGTGTAAATAGTATTTTCGTTTTTCGTGCGTGCAGTACCCCCCGGCATTTTGGGAAGTGTGAGCGGAGCGCGTTATTAGTTCGGCGCGCGGCGCGCTGGGATAGGTTTTCACAATTTTGAGTCGGGCCGGGCCGGGTCGCACAATGCGCGCCGTCATTTCTATGATTAATAGTGGCGAACGGAGCGTCATACTGATCCTACATGTTGCCATGTCGATACCTCGCTGGCTACACTGCACGGGAGCTTTTATTTTTGTACATGTTATAGTACCTCTTACGAGATAGGCTATAAGAGACAGGGGAAAGTCAAAGTCAAAGTCAAACACTTTATTACCATAGTATTCATAAACAAATGGCTTGGAAACGTCAATAATATTCAAAACATAAGATCACGCGTACTTATCGCTAAGTTTGACGCCTGTTCAAACCCTATCCGACCCTCCATGGGAAAGAACAGAACAAAAAGCTCCTAATGAAGGGCTTCCTTTTTTTTCGCGAGCTCAGATTTGTTCTCATCTTGATTTGACTCAGATTGTTACAAGGATCGTCCTTGTAACAATCTGAGTACTTCGATCTATGTTACATTTATGACAACATAAAATACTGAAATAAGATATTACAGGATGTTTAGTGTGTCGTTGAGCAGAGTGACATCAGACCATGGAGATTTGTCATTTATATAATAAATAAAAGAAAGAATAAGGAACCTCTCCTTTAGGGGTTTCTAATAAGGAACCTCTCCTTTAGGGGTTTCTTATCTGTTCGTCTCCATCGAAGGTCGGGCAAGGTTTGATCCGGTGTCAAACTAAGCGATTAGTACGCGTGACATTATGATGTTAATATTAGTTATTAACGTTTGCAAGGCATTTCTTTATGAGTTCAATGGAAATAAAGTTTTTAACTTTGACTTTGGACTGGCAGTTCAAGTAGTCAAGTTGAAGGAAACACCTGATAGGATTACTTCGTCTGAAACCAATGTCCCAATCCAGCCATTGCGTGGCGTCAACATCAACTGCAATACATATAATCAACTATCTGTTGCCCGTGACTTCGTCCGCGTGGAAAAGTAGCTTAAGTTACTCCTTGTTACATCAGCTATCTGCCAGTGAAAGTTCCGTCAAAATCGGTTTAGCCATTTCAGAGATTAGCCGAAACAAACAGACAGACAAAAATTATAAAAAGTGTTGTTTTGGTATATGTACCTGGATATGGATATGGATGTATATTATACATCCATATGCACTTAGTAAAAAGCAGTTATTTTAATATTACAAACAGACACTCCACTTCACTTATTTATTTGTATAGATGAGGTGTAAATATATTCTATTCGAGTCACACGGTTCTCTCGAACCAGTGTGGTGACAGGATTTTAAGTGCGCCTCAAAGAGGCTCTTTTCGTGCACTTGACACATGTCTTCAAATTTTAGTTCTAGGACATGTCGGCTTCCTCACGATGTTTTCCTTCACCGTTATGACAACGTTGTATTGCGCATATAAATCTTTCAATCGAAAAACTCATAGGTGCACGTCGGGATATGATCCGGTGGCTCCGAATTGACTCGGGGTCAGTACCACTAGACCCACCACCACGCTCTACAACAGTGAAATATCAAATTATCATCATTTCAGTGGCCTAGTCCAGCCCGTAATCAAACACGGATAAAACATAGACACAAAAGTCAAATAAAGCGAAATCATGTATTCATTCCAGTTCGTGCACCATCTCATTTGCGGCCCACGAGACTAACAAACGGCTATGTGTGAGTATATTTTCGAATTTTATGCCTACCCCGTCACTACGGGGTGTGTGTGCGAATAGTTTTTGCTGCAGACGTGTTTGCGTCCAGTTTCGCGCGACACTTTACCGCGGAGCGGTGCGGTGGGACTTTTAAGCCGTCGAAGGGGAGTGAAGTGCCCGCTTACGCTGGTTGTTATGCGTGTGTGGGTAGTAGTTGATAGTGCAGGTTCCGCCCCCGGGCCCGGGCTCCCGTCATCGCGCTGACTATTGCGTCTGTGTTAGGAACATTTAAAATGCCCACCCCTTGACGATCAAGCCGCCATTTTCTTTTTTGGCCGATTTTTGCGAAATTATCGATCAAGTTATGTTTTATGTTTGTTCGTTTTATAGACAGCTTATATTTGACATCGCTTAATGTTTATTACTAATATAAACATCGGATGCATCACGTATATTGACCGTCATAAATAAGCTTGACTAAAAAAAAGGAAGATGAGATAAAATATTAATTATTACTCTATTATACATTTTTATATTTATTATTATTGATCTCACAAATGGCTTTAATTGCTATAGCTTCCAGTAACTGAAAATTACTTAATTGCTAGATATTATATTAATAATAAATCATTTATTTCAGACCCATAGATCCATAGATTAAAACACATTCAACAATATTAAACTTTCCTTTTAATTTCTAGTTGTGTCATGTATAATATCACATACTTCAAGACTCATAAAACAAAATTTTATGTTAAAAGGAGCAAATATGCGGCAAACACAAGGTGGCATGGCGTCAGTGCCTGTGAAGCAAGGGGTCCCGGGTATGATCCCGGCCAGGGCACACTGTGTGCGAATCGTAATGTTTGTTCTCCGGTCGTAAATGTTCGTTTTGTATCAATACCACCTGCGACACAGGGAATCCTGGTGCAGAAGTGCAGCTGTGTAACAGTCAGTTACGGATTCGTAGACCATTTTTAAAGTTCGGAGCTAGTAATATATAATCACGCTTGTAATTAGGTCATCCTAGTTTGGGTACCAATGTTATTCCAACCACAAATGTCAGATATAATATGTTACCTATGTTATTGCATTTTTATATTTAATAATGGTTGCTGTCGAAAATAAAATTTCATTTCATTTCAATTAAAACAGGAATTATCTAATATTAATTACCTCTCCATCATACACAAGATATACAAAGTAAAATAAAAATCTCACCTCTACAGTCGCAGATTCATTGTTGCAACGTCGCTGACGCTGATACTCGTAAATTCTGTTTTCGTCCTGTATGAAGCCAGACAGCTGGTGCATTATTAGCGTGGTTTTATTAAAGGCCTTCTTCAGGTCGACACCCGGAATACCACCCATAAACAAAGCAGAGGCACTGGGCTAGATTGTTTCATTTTTTATTAAGATTTTTATAAATTAAAATCGACAAGTCGTTTATTATGCTGCACAAAATATGGCTAACACTTTTCACACTAATTTTGTAAGATTTCTGTTGGCATTAGAAAATTCTATTGAAGTTTTAAACAATCCCTTTATACACATAAAATATACAGAAAATTTTCTGTAAAGAATGTCATGATTCTGCCTTCTATCAATATAATGCGGATTTTTACTGATTAGCGGCACAGGTAGGTAAAGACGTAGTTTTAAAACATTACTGTTAATTGTCTTGTAACATTTATTTATTTATAATGATGACTACGAAAAATTTTGTGTTTCACTTTTATTTTTTATAAAACACTACTTAACATTTTTTTCTTTTTTTAAGTGTATTAAGTAACTTGTGAACAGGTCAACAGGCAAAGATGAAATGTCGTATAGGCAGGGCAGGGGTCATTCAGTTCTCACATAAATTTAAATCATATTAGTATGTATTTAACATCCCTCCTGTAAGTTCAAACTCGTTATTTTGTGAGAATGTCGCAGCATCCAGTGATGTAGAGAAAATCAAGCTGACTGGACTCTGGTTTGATCTGGAAGTCGCTGGTTCAAATCCAGAACAAAGTTTACTCACCCTCTTTACTCGGCCTCACAGCTCAGTCGGTAGTACCCTGTCTTCTACGTTGTAGGTCGTGGATTAGATTCCCATTTCCCGCCTAGGACAAGCTTTTGGTGACAAACATAGGTGTTTGGGTGTAAATATTTATTATATGTATTTACAAAAAGTATTTAAGTATTATTTCAGTGGTCTGGTTGCAATGATACAAATTTTCAATATAAAAATATTTCTAACAAACGCTTTCAAGTTTATGTCCGTATATATAAATAAATAAACGGAAAACATCGTGAGAAAGTTTATATGAACCAAGAAATGTGAGGTAGGTATGTGTCATATGGATATAATATAATATAATATAATAACTATTGTATATTATTTTTTTATTTACTTAGAAACTTATTGTATTTACTTAGAAGTTTTTAATAAACATAATATTATGAAATATATTGCGACTTGGGTCTTGTCATACCTACTTTGGGAGGACCCAAGTCGCATCGGCTGTTATGGGCCGAGGTTACCACTTAACACCAGGTGGGCCGTCCGCTCGTTCCGTAAATGTATTACATAAAAAAAAAAAAAAAAAAAAAAAATGTAATTATAATTATTGTATTATTATTTTTTATTACTTAGAAACATAAAACCTTGACTGTTTTTTTAGGAACCGAAGGATGCGCAAAATAACTTGATTAAACAGCTCGTATTGCCTTACCTAATAAAAGGAAGAACCTAAGTAGGGGAGGACTCCAGTCGTATTGCTTGTTATGGGCAGTTACTTAAGGTGGGCATCTCTCCTCGTTCCGTAAATTTATCACATATTTTTTATTTGACGCAGTAACGGAACGAGCCGATGGCCCGCCTGGTGTTAAGTGGTAACCTTGGCCCATAACAACCGATGTGACTTCGGTCCTCCCCTACTAGGTACGACAAGACCCAAGTCACATCGCATGCGCCCTTAACTCTGAGACGTGTAGGTGGAATGTCTCATGTGGCTGTAATTTCACCGGCAAACACACCACGACAGAACACAGTAACGCGAATGCGTTGCTGCTTGGCGGTAGCAATGGGCATGGTGGCAATACTGCCCTGGGCAAACTTGGCGAGAGTTCTACTGCTCTAAAATCGAATATTACAAACTGACACTCCAATTTTATTTATTTGTATAGACTAATAAATATAATCGTGAGCTTCAGCTCGCTTAACACAGCAGGCGACATCTATTAAGGAGATAGTGAACTTAAGATTGATATAATGGCTTGCCATTGCGTTGTTGAAAATATGATTGCCAAGGTGTTGTTTAGATGGCGCTACTAGTCGGATATTGTCGTTAGTGTCAAGATTAGGAAATAAAGCGTATCACTACATCGTATAAAACAAAGTATACCAAATACCACCATATACCAAAACAACAGCTTTCAAATTTTTTATGTCTTTCTCCCTCCCCTTCGGAAAAGTAGCCTAAGTTACTCCTTGTTACATCAGCTATCTGCCAGTGAAAGTCCCGTCAGAATCGGTCCAGCCATTTCAGAGATTAGCCGGAACAAACAGACAGACAGACAAAAATTGTAAAAAATCTTGTTTTGGTATATTTACCGTGTATACATCCATATGCACTTAATAAAAAGCGGTTATTTTAATATTACAAACAGACACTTCAATTTTATTTATTTGTATAGATGTATAGATAGTATGATTATTGCGTGAAAATATTCTCTTTGTGTATAAGTAATGATGTTTTCGTAAAACTTTCATATATTACTAAGTTATATAGTAATTTAATTTGTCCATCTCAGTATATAGTGATAGCTATGTAGTGATTAAATTTGTTGCTTTTTGCCAATGATTTCTGTAAATGAGTGAGTAAGTTATTACAATACTAAAAAAATAAAACAAATTATATCATGCAAGTAAGTTATATTATAAATCAAAGATGTATCCATTAAGAACAAAATGAAACTCGATAAGCAGAGAACCTAACACGATTCGCACGGCGCCTCCTTCACTCTCACAACTAGGTTTTGACGAGTGAGTCGGCAGAGTCTTGGACCTTGGGGACGAATCGCTCCAACTCCTGACGTGGAAGATGCTGCAGAAGAAGCAAATGCTGTCGATGTAGTAGTTGACGCGGCTGGTTCTTCAATCACAATAATGAGTGGAGAATCACTTTCCGACTGTGAAACTGAACTGGATGCCGAAGCGCTTGTAGCTACAGGGGCCTGTACTGAAAGATGTGGTTCGTATTGTCCACCTGAATATGCAATACCTTCTTGTCCAAATAATCCTCGAGTTGAAGCTGGCTCCAGTTGGTTCCGACCTCTTGCGGCTGATTCGAATGATCCGTATCCACCTTGTTGTCCGTATGAACTGCGTGTTCCAGATGCCGGTGCAGTCGATGTTCCAAAAGCGCTTGATTCTTCGAATGAGCCGTAAAGTTCTTGTGGACTAAGTGCGTCATTGGAAGTGGCCGCTGCAGATGCAGATGATGATTCAGATCCGCCTTCTTCAATAATGATAATTTCGTAAGGTCCTTGTGATTCGGTTGAAGAAGCTGCAGACCCCGAAGCTGATTCAGTTGTAAATCCATTGGAGCCCTTTAATCCTTCTGAGATATAATTGTTTAGAGACTGAGTTGCACTTCCTGATGATGATGCTGCAGAGGATGCTGATGTGTATCCTGATTTGTAGGATCCCTCAGGGGTATGTGGACGACTTGTCCGAGATGAACGTTCGGGACCATATAAACCTTCTGAGATGTAGGTGCCAACGTTATCAGATTCACTACTGGAGGTTGCAGATGCTGTAGCTGTAGAAGAAGCTTGGGAGCCAGTTTTTTCAATTATTATAACTTCTCTGTTTGGACTGTTTGAGTTAGATACTGCGGATGCAGCTGATGATTGTTTTCCTGATCCTAATGGTCTATTGCGTCCGTTTGGTCCGAATTCGCCATCAGAACCAGCTAACTCCTCGTAAGACGCTGAAACACTTGATGTTGATGCAGAATTTGACCCCTCTGGTCCATATGGACCTCGTCGATTGAACTTGTTAGGGGATCCAGGTGACCTTCCTGATGAAGTCGCGGCAGCTGAAGCTGATGCTGAACCTGATTCGTTTGGTCCTTCTGAACCGTATGTGCTTCCTGGGCCAAATGATTCATATGGAACTCCTGAACCAGATAAACCTGAGATGAAGGCACCTTCGGGACCGTTGAATCCGTATGAACCTCTTCGTCCGAATGGTCCATTTAGACCTTCTGGGCCAAATGAATTTTCACTGAGGTAGGCGCTGCCTGGACCGTTTGGTCCGTATGAACCTCTTCGTCCGAATGGTCCATTTGGACCTTCGCGACCCGATGAACCTTCTGAATATGAGCCGGAGGCGCCTTCGTTACCAGATTGATCGCTGGAGGTTGCAGATGCTGTAGCTGTAGAAGAAGCTTGGGAGCCAGTTTTTTCAATTATTATAACTTCTCTGTTTGGACTGTTTGAGTTAGATACTGCGGATGCAGCTGATGAACTTTTTCCTGATCCTAATGGTCTATTGCGTCCGTTTGGTCCGAATTTGCCATGAGAACCAGCTAACTCCTCGTAAGACGCTGAAACACTTGATGTTGATGCAGAATTTGACCCCTCTGGTCCATATGGACCTCGTCGATTGAACTTGTTAGGGGATCCAGGTGACCTTCCTGATGAAGTCGCGGCAGCTGAAGCTGATGCTGAACCTGATTCGTTTGGTCCTTCTGAACCGTATGTGCTTCCTGGGCCAAATGATTCATATGGAACTCCTGAACCAGATAAACCTGAGATGAAGGCACCTTCGGGACCGTTGAATCCGTATGAACCTCTTCGTCCGAATGGTCCATTTAGACCTTCTGGGCCAAATGAATCTTCACTGAGGTAGGCGCTGCCTGGACCGTTTGGTCCGTATGAACCTCTTCGTCCGAATGGTCCATTTGGACCTTCGCGACCCGATGAACCTTCTGAATATGAGCCGGAGGCGCCTTCGTTACCAGATTGATCGCTGGAGGTTGCAGATGCTGTAGCTGTAGAAGAAGCTTGGGAGCCAGTTTTTTCAATTATTATAACTTCTCTGTTTGGACTGTTTGAGTTAGATACTGCGGATGCAGCTGATGAACTTTTTCCTGATCCTAATGGTCTATTGCGTCCGTTTGGTCCGAATTCGCCATGAGAACCAGCTAACTCCTCGTAAGACGCTGAAACACTTGATGTTGATGCAGAATTTGACCCCTCTGGTCCATATGGACCTCGTCGATTGAACTTGTTAGGGGATCCAGGTGACCTTCCTGATGAAGTCGCGGCAGCTGAAGCTGATGCTGAACCTGATTCGTTTGGTCCTTCTGAACCGTATGTGCTTCCTGGGCCAAATGATTCATATGGAACTCCTGAACCAGATAAACCTGAGATGAAGGCACCTTCGGGACCGTTGAATCTGTATGAACCTCTTCGTCCGAATGGTCCATTTAGACCTTCTGGGCCAAATGAATCTTCACTGAGGTAGGCGCTGCCTGGACCGTTTGGTCCGTATGAACCTCTTCGTCCGAATGGTCCATTTGGACCTTCGCGACCCGATGAACCTTCTGAATATGAGCCGGAGGCGCCTTCGTTACCAGATTGATCGCTGGAGGTTGCAGATGCTGTAGCTGTAGAAGAAGCTTGGGAGCCAGTTTTTTCAATTATTATAACTTCTCTGTTTGGACTGTTTGAGTTAGATACTGCGGATGCAGCTGATGAACTTTTTCCTGATCCTAATGGTCTATTGCGTCCGTTTGGTCCGAATTCGCCATCAGAACTAGCTAACTCCTCGTAAGACGCTGAAACACTTGATGTTGATGCAGAATTTGACCCCTCTGGTCCATATGGACCTCGTCGATTGAACTTGTTAGGGGATCCAGGTGACCTTCCTGATGAAGTCGCGGCAGCTGAAGCTGATGCTGAACCTGATTCGTTTGGTCCTTCTGAACCGTATGTGCTTCCTGGGCCAAATGATTCATATGGAACTCCTGAACCAGATAAACCTGAGATGAAGGCACCTTCGGGACCGTTAAATCCGTATGAACCTCTTCGTCCGAATGGTCCATTTAGACCTTCTGGGCCAAATGAATCTTCACTGAGGTAGGCGCTGCCTGGACCGTTTGGTCCGTATGAACCTCTTCGTCCGAATGGTCCATTTGGACCTTCGCGACCCGATGAACCTTCTGAATATGAGCCGGAGGCGCCTTCGTTACCAGATTGATCGCTGGAGGTTGCAGATGCTGTAGCTGTAGAAGAAGCTTGGGAGCCAGTTTTTTCAATTATTATAACTTCTCTGTTTGGACTGTTTGAGTTAGATACTGCGGATGCAGCTGATGAACTTTTTCCTGATCCTAATGGTCTATTGCGTCCGTTTGGTCCGAATTTGCCATGAGAACCAGCTAACTCCTCGTAAGACGCTGAAACACTTGATGTTGATGCAGAATTTGACCCCTCTGGTCCATATGGACCTCGTCGATTGAACTTGTTAGGGGATCCAGGTGACCTTCCTGATGAAGTCGCGGCAGCTGAAGCTGATGCTGAACCTGATTCGTTTGGTCCTTCTGAACCGTATGTGCTTCCTGGGCCAAATGATTCATATGGAACTCCTGAACCAGATAAACCTGAGATGAAGGCACCTTCGGGACCGTTGAATCCGTATGAACCTCTTCGTCCGAATGGTCCATTTAGACCTTCTGGGCCAAATGAATCTTCACTGAGGTAGGCGCTGCCTGGACCGTTTGGTCCGTATGAACCTCTTCGTCCGAATGGTCCATTTGGACCTTCGCGACCCGATGAACCTTCTGAATATGAGCCGGAGGCGCCTTCGTTACCAGATTGATCGCTGGAGGTTGCAGATGCTGTAGCTGTAGAAGAAGCATGGGAGCCAGTTTTTTCAATTATTGTAACTTCTCTGTTTAGACTGTTTGAGTTAGATACTGCGGATGCAGCTGATGAACTTTTTCCTGATCCTAATGGTCTATTGCGTCCGTTTGGTCCGAATTCGCCATCAGAACCAGCTAACTCCTCGTAAGACGCTGAAACACTTGATGTTGATGCAGAATTTGACCCCTCTGGTCCATATGGACCTCGTCGATTGAACTTGTTAGGGGATCCAGGTGACCTTCCTGATGAAGTCGCGGCAGCTGAAGCTGATGCTGAACCTGATTCGTTTGGTCCTTCTGAACCGTATGTGCTTCCTGGGCCAAATGATTCATATGGAACTCCTGAACCAGATAAACCTGAGATGAAGGCACCTTCGGGACCGTTGAATCTGTATGAACCTCTTCGTCCGAATGGTCCATTTAGACCTTCTGGGCCAAATGAATCTTCACTGAGGTAGGCGCTGCCTGGACCGTTTGGTCCGTATGAACCTCTTCGTCCGAATGGTCCATTTGGACCTTCGCGACCCGATGAACCTTCTGAATATGAGCCGGAGGCGCCTTCGTTACCAGATTGATCGCTGGAGGTTGCAGATGCTGTAGCTGTAGAAGAAGCTTGGGAGCCAGTTTTTTCAATTATTATAACTTCTCTGTTTGGACTGTTTGAGTTAGATACTGCGGATGCAGCTGATGAACTTTTTCCTGATCCTAATGGTCTATTGCGTCCGTTTGGTCCGAATTCGCCATCAGAACTAGCTAACTCCTCGTAAGACGCTGAAACACTTGATGTTGATGCAGAATTTGACCCCTCTGGTCCATATGGACCTCGTCGATTGAACTTGTTAGGGGATCCAGGTGACCTTCCTGATGAAGTCGCGGCAGCTGAAGCTGATGCTGAACCTGATTCATTTGGTCCTTCTGAACCGTATGTGCTTCCTGGGCCAAATGATTCATATGGAACTCCTGAACCAGATAAACCTGAGATGAAGGCACCTTCGGGACCGTTAAATCCGTATGAACCTCTTCGTCCGAATGGTCCATTTAGACCTTCTGGGCCAAATGAATCTTCACTGAGGTAGGCGCTGCCTGGACCGTTTGGTCCGTATGAACCTCTTCGTCCGAATGGTCCATTTGGACCTTCGCGACCCGATGAACCTTCTGAATATGAGCCGGAGGCGCCTTCGTTACCAGATTGATCGCTGGAGGTTGCAGATGCTGTAGCTGTAGAAGAAGCTTGGGAGCCAGTTTTTTCAATTATTATAACTTCTCTGTTTGGACTGTTTGAGTTAGATACTGCGGATGCAGCTGATGAACTTTTTCCTGATCCTAATGGTCTATTGCGTCCGTTTGGTCCGAATTCGCCATGAGAACCAGCTAACTCCTCGTAAGACGCTGAAACACTTGATGTTGATGCAGAATTTGACCCCTCTGGTCCATATGGACCTCGTCGATTGAACTTGTTAGGGGATCCAGGTGACCTTCCTGATGAAGTCGCGGCAGCTGAAGCTGATGCTGAACCTGATTCATTTGGTCCTTCTGAACCGTATGTGCTTCCTGGGCCAAATGATTCATATGGAACTCCTGAACCAGATAAACCTGAGATGAAGGCACCTTCGGGACCGTTAAATCCGTATGAACCTCTTCGTCCGAATGGTCCATTTAGACCTTCTGGGCCAAATGAATCTTCACTGAGGTAGGCGCTGCCTGGACCGTTTGGTCCGTATGAACCTCTTCGTCCGAATGGTCCATTTGGACCTTCGCGACCCGATGAACCTTCTGAATATGAGCCGGAGGCGCCTTCGTTACCAGATTGATCGCTGGAGGTTGCAGATGCTGTAGCTGTAGAAGAAGCTTGGGAGCCAGTTTTTTCAATTATTATAACTTCTCTGTTTGGACTGTTTGAGTTAGATACTGCGGATGCAGCTGATGAACTTTTTCCTGATCCTAATGGTCTATTGCGTCCGTTTGGTCCGAATTTGCCATGAGAACCAGCTAACTCCTCGTAAGACGCTGAAACACTTGATGTTGATGCAGAATTTGACCCCTCTGGTCCATATGGACCTCGTCGATTGAACTTGTTAGGGGATCCAGGTGACCTTCCTGATGAAGTCGCGGCAGCTGAAGCTGATGCTGAACCTGATTCGTTTGGTCCTTCTGAACCGTATGTGCTTCCTGGGCCAAATGATTCATATGGAACTCCTGAACCAGATAAACCTGAGATGAAGGCACCTTCGGGACCGTTGAATCTGTATGAACCTCTTCGTCCGAATGGTCCATTTAGACCTTCTGGGCCAAATGAATCTTCACTGAGGTAGGCGCTGCCTGGACCGTTTGGTCCGTATGAACCTCTTCGTCCGAATGGTCCATTTGGACCTTCGCGACCCGATGAACCTTCTGAATATGAGCCGGAGGCGCCTTCGTTACCAGATTGATCGCTGGAGGTTGCAGATGCTGTAGCTGTAGAAGAAGCTTGGGAGCCAGTTTTTTCAATTATTATAACTTCTCTGTTTGGACTGTTTGAGTTAGATACTGCGGATGCAGCTGATGAACTTTTTCCTGATCCTAATGGTCTATTGCGTCCGTTTGGTCCGAATTCGCCATCAGAACTAGCTAACTCCTCGTAAGACGCTGAAACACTTGATGTTGATGCAGAATTTGACCCCTCTGGTCCATATGGACCTCGTCGATTGAACTTGTTAGGGGATCCAGGTGACCTTCCTGATGAAGTCGCGGCAGCTGAAGCTGATGCTGAACCTGAATCATTTGGTCCTTCTGAACCGTATGTGCTTCCTGGGCCAAATGATTCATATGGAACTCCTGAACCAGATAAACCTGAGATGAAGGCACCTTCGGGACCGTTAAATCCGTATGAACCTCTTCGTCCGAATGGTCCATTTAGACCTTCTGGGCCAAATGAATCTTCACTGAGGTAGGCGCTGCCTGGACCGTTTGGTCCGTATGAACCTCTTCGTCCGAATGGTCCATTTGGACCTTCGCGACCCGATGAACCTTCTGAATATGAGCCGGAGGCGCCTTCGTTACCAGATTGATCGCTGGAGGTTGCAGATGCTGTAGCTGTAGAAGAAGCTTGGGAGCCAGTTTTTTCAATTATTATAACTTCTCTGTTTGGACTGTTTGAGTTAGATACTGCGGATGCAGCTGATGAACTTTTTCCTGATCCTAATGGTCTATTGCGTCCGTTTGGTCCGAATTTGCCATGAGAACCAGCTAACTCCTCGTAAGACGCTGAAACACTTGATGTTGATGCAGAATTTGACCCCTCTGGTCCATATGGACTTCGTCGATTGAACTTGTTAGGGGATCCAGGTGACCTTCCTGATGAAGTCGCGGCAGCTGAAGCTGATGCTGAACCTGATTCGTTTGGTCCTTCTGAACCGTATGTGCTTCCTGGGCCAAATGATTCATATGGAACTCCTGAACCAGATAAACCTGAGATGAAGGCACCTTCGGGACCGTTGAATCCGTATGAACCTCTTCGTCCGAATGGTCCATTTAGACCTTCTGGGCCAAATGAATCTTCACTGAGGTAGGCGCTGCCTGGACCGTTTGGTCCGTATGAACCTCTTCGTCCGAATGGTCCATTTGGACCTTCGCGACCCGATGAACCTTCTGAATATGAGCCGGAGGCGCCTTCGTTACCAGATTGATCGCTGGAGGTTGCAGATGCTGTAGCTGTAGAAGAAGCTTGGGAGCCAGTTTTTTCAATTATTATAACTTCTCTGTTTGGACTGTTTGAGTTAGATACTGCGGATGCAGCTGATGAACTTTTTCCTGATCCTAATGGTCTATTGCGTCCGTTTGGTCCGAATTCGCCATGAGAACCAGCTAACTCCTCGTAAGACGCTGAAACACTTGATGTTGATGCAGAATTTGACCCCTCTGGTCCATATGGACCTCGTCGATTGAACTTGTTAGGGGATCCAGGTGACCTTCCTGATGAAGTCGCGGCAGCTGAAGCTGATGCTGAACCTGATTCGTTTGGTCCTTCTGAACCGTATGTGCTTCCTGGGCCAAATGATTCATATGGAACTCCTGAACCAGATAAACCTGAGATGAAGGCACCTTCGGGACCGTTGAATCCGTATGAACCTCTTCGTCCGAATGGTCCATTTAGACCTTCTGGGCCAAATGAATTTTCACTGAGGTAGGCGCTGCCTGGACCGTTTGGTCCGTATGAACTTCTTCGTCCGAATGGTCCATTTGGACCTTCGCGACCCGATGAACCTTCTGAATATGAGCCGGAGGCGCCTTCGTTACCAGATTGATCGCTGGACGTTGCAGATGCTGTAGCTGTAGAAGAAGCTTGGGAGCCAGTTTTTTCAATTATTATAACTTCTCTGTTTGGACTGTTTGAGTTAGATACTGCGGATGCAGCTGATGATTGTTTTCCTGATCCTAATGGTCTATTGCGTCCGTTTGGTCCGAATTCGCCATCAGAACCAGCTAACTCCTCGTAAGACGCTGAAACACTTGATGTTGATGCAGAATTTGACCCCCTTGGTCCATATGGACCGCGTCGATTAAACTGGTTATGGGATCCAGGTGAATTTCTTGATGAAGTCGCGGCAGCTGAAGCTGATGCTGAACCTGATTCGTTTGGTCCTTCTGAACCGTATGTGCTTCCAGGACCGTATGGACTTCTTTGGCCGAATTGTCTATTTTGTCTTCCAGGACCAGAAGTACCTTTTGAGATGTATGCACCTCCTGGTCTGGTTGAACCACTGGCTGCTGCAGATCCCTGACTACCTTGGGAGGATTCGTATCCTCCTTGACTTGATCCACGTGAAGTGGAGGATGCAACTGAAGCTAAAGAGCTTTGGTCTTCATTAATTATAACTGTTATTTGGCCTGGAGCTGAATTAGTAGAACGTTGTCCCCAAGTATCCTGAGCTGGCTTGTGAGCGTTATTTTCGTATTGACCAGCAGCGGCAGACGAACTCGCTGAATCAACAGAACTGGATGATCCTTGAGCTGTACCATATCCTTGTCCGGAACTTGAGGAAGTGGCTGCCGCCGAAGAAGCACTAGCAGAACCAGATTTGTTATCAACTACAGTGATGACTTCATCCTCTTCAGTAATTATCTCATTACCATATTCATCTACAGTCGCAACAAAAGTCCTTTTTAACACCGAGTGTTTGGGAGCTGCGGTTTCAACTTTTCTTTCATATTGCTTGATACTCGTTTTAACTTCTTCCCTCTCTCCTTTACTGTTGGTTATAAATACATCCGAATCTGCAAGCTTTCTTTCATGGAAGTTTTGATTAAGCAGAACTCTTTCGTCGAAGAAATCAAATTGTGCCGCAGTGTACTAAACAAAAGAAACATATCCATTATTTTTTTTACCGACCAATGAAAGGCAAAATTGATCATATTAAAATAATTGCTACTAAAAAAGCTACTTTTAACGAAATTTTTATTGGAATCCAAATTGAATTTTTATAAATTTTATTGAACGTCGAGCTTGAAAATAATAACTACAACTACTGGAAGAAGCATGACAATTAACTAGGACTATATGGTTTTTGTGTGTGGCCTTTATTGTTGAAGTAAACTTCAATAATTAATTAATCCTTTACATCTTTGAACAAAATGCTACCGCTGTTACTGACTCTCGCCCAAATGAAACAACAAAGATACGCTTCTACTGAACCTAGAAAGGCCTATAAGAGATAACCTATACAGACTTACAGGCAAGAACTTTTTAGTGACGAGGTGACACAATCGATAATCATCTTTGATGTTGTCTTAGTTACAAGATATTATATGTTTTTTTTTTAAAAGAGCTTTGTAATTAATATTAAAAATTAAAAAAGACTTTTTTTATTTGTTATCAATTATCCATAGGTGGTATAAATTTTTTTAAATTACTTGATCTGCACTTTGAAACATGTCAAATCAAGCTGGCAGAGGCATAAGAAGAATAAAAGAACTAACTGATCTAATGGCAAGAAGGTTACCACAAGTTCATCAGTCGTAAATACTATAATTTTGGAGATAATTCCTAGTGAAAATAAGTCTATTAAGACTCGGCAATGACCGAAAAGAAAGTAAATGATTATTCTATTTATAATATATGAGCAATGCTTACCTGCACAACGCAGAGGATCACGAAGGTTGTGACTCTCATGTTGAGAGTTGGAACCGAACTGATGCCGACACCAAATTGAGGTGCCTTTTTATACAAAAATTGGACAAAACATTCCTGTATGCAGAGCTTCAGTAATTTCATCAATTGTTCTTATACAAATATTGTCAAATTTAAAAGAAATTAAATCCTTTACATCTTGAACAATTACTTAAATTATAGAGTACAATAGATGTCAATTACAATTCCATTAAACAATGTACTATCAGTGAAAATAACACTTGACCGGCCTTGCAGCTCAGGTGGTAGTAACGCTGCCTTCTGCGCTGTAAGTCGTGGGTTTGATTCCTGCCCAAGGCAAACATTCATATGACAAACACAGTTATTTGTTCTGTGTCTGGATTTGTATTTTTTTTTATGTGTTTATGTACACGTACGAAACGAGCTGATGGCCCACCTGGTGTTAAGTGGTAACCTCTGACTATAACAAGCGATTCGAGTTGGGTCCTCCCCTACTTAGGCACTACAAGACCCAAGTCATGTCGTATGCGCCCGTAACTCTGAGACGTGTAGATGGAATGTCTCATATGCCTGTAATTTCACCAGCAACCACTTTCAAACCGGAATACAGTAATGCAACCGCGTTACTGCTTGGCGGCAGAAATGGGCATGGTGGAAGTACTTTCCCGGACGAAATTGGCGTGAGCAGCCAGACACTGGGTGCAGGTAGCGTCTGGTGTCATATGTGTTTGATAATCAATAAATAAATATTGGGGACATTTCACACAGCGCCATCTAGCCCCAAAGTAAGCTAAGCACATAGCTTGTGTTATGGGAACCAGACAACTGATATAATACTATATTTTTTTTGTAAATACATATATATAATACATATTAACACCCAGACACAGAACAAACGTCTATGTTCGTCACACAAATATTTGTCATGGGTGAGAATCGAACCCACGACCTACAGCGCACTGCTTACTACCAACTGAGCTATGAGGCTAGTCTTTTTATATTTTTTCTTTTCTAATGTGATATACCTACTTACCTAGGTGCTTTGTGGATTTGTTATCTTTTATTATTATTATTATTATTATTATAGTACATTTAGTTTAAGTTTTGATTTAAAATTACAATTTTAATTTTAATTAATATATTTATTTTTCTTTTCTAATGCTTTTATCATAATAATGTTAATAATTGTAATATGAATATTTGGTTCGAAATAAATGTTTTTCTTTATGTAATACAGTTACAGAATGAGCTGACGGCCTATCTGGTGGTAAGTGGTAACCCCAGCCCATAACAACCGATGCGACTTGGGTCCTCCCCTACTAGGTACGACAAGACCCAAGTCGTAACGTATGCGCCCGTAACTCTGAGACGTGTAGGTTGAATGTCTCATGTGCCTGTAATTTCACGGGTAACCACACCTTTCAAACCGGAACACAATAACGCGAGTACGTTACTGCTTGGCGGCAGAAATGGGCATGGCGGCAGTGCCTCCCCGGACGAACTTGGCGAGAGTTCTACTGCTCTTAATAATGCTTGAAGATAAATTTGGCATCATCGTTAGCTCTCTAATCTCTATGATATTTAATTAAAATCGCCGAGAAGACAACAGAGGGTCCGTTTAACGGCGCAAGGTTACGATGTTGACCGTCCCCTCCAAACAATATGTTGGGTTTTCCTTTGTCTACTTGGAAAACATTTGTCAGTCTTAATAAAAGGCCGAGTGTTGACGCATTGACATACTTAGGTATCGATGTACGACAATTATGACATTGTCGACTGGCCGCACGGCTCAGTTGTGAGTGGCCCTGCCTTCTGTAGGTCGTGGGTTCGATTCCCACCCAGGACAAATATGTTTTGTGACTAACATAGATGTTTTTATGTGAGTGGCTGTTGATATGTATAAATTGTATGTATTTATAAAAAAAAGTATTTAAATATGATATCAGTTGTGTGGTTCCCATGATACAAACTATGCTTAAGCTAAGCTTAGTTTGTATCATGGGAACTCATGGGACTTTGGGGCTAGATGGCGTTACGTGTAATGTCCACCAATATTTATATTTATCAACTATCTGTTGCCCGCGACTTCGTCCGCGTGGAATTCGGTTTTATCACGCACCCCTATTTAACCCATCGGAAAAGTAGCCTAAGTTACTCCTTGTTATGTCAGCTATCTGCCAGTGAAAGTCCCGTCAAAATCGATCCAGCCATTCCAGAGATTAGCCGGATTAAACAGACATTCAGACACTTAAAAATTGAAAAAAAAAAATTGTTTTGGTATATGTACCGCATGTATGTCGCGGGCAGCAGCTAGTTTTATTATGTAATTAGTCTTTCATATTTTAAAGTTATATGACTCATCAGTTCACGTCAATCAAACATATGTTCAGTAATGTACAGTCATGGCTACAATATTACATTATTATTTCGTTTTTACTTTACCTAGGCTTTGCTATATTTATATATATTTTTTTCTTTTTTATTATATGGAAATAAAGTTTTTTTTGCCTTACACCTTATAAAGGTATACCAATTTTTTATTATTATCTTAGTATCAACAGCACTTTGATATAAGTTTACAACATAAAAATCATAATTAAGAGCAGAAGAACTCACGCCAAGTTCGTACGGGGAAGTACTGCCACCATGCTCATTTCTGCCGCGAAGCAGTGACGCAAATGTTCCGGTTTGAAAGTTGTGGTTGGCGGTGAAATTACAGGTACTTGAGACATTCCACCTACACGTCCCATAGTTACGGGCGCGTACGATGCGACTTGGGTCTTGTCGTAGGGGAGGACCCAAGCCGCATCGGTTGTTATGGGCCGAGGTTATCACTTACCATCAGGTGGGCCGTCGGCTCGTTCCGTTACTTAACTTAAAAAAAAAATACATCATGTGGGGGCTGTCTGATTATTTGCCCAACATGCACATAAAAAAAAATTGTAGATTTCTCAAACATTTGATTTATTAACACTAGTCTTTTCACCAGTACTCTGAAACCTTTTTTCACATAATGATGTCGCCTTATTAAGACGTCATTGTAAAAGGTTCCCTTTGGAAGGTAGTCGTAAACCTATCGATTGGATTGGCGTCACACTAATCAGGAGCAAACAGCTATTTCTGATAGTCGAACGTTTTTTGATAGTTTCCTAACAACCCTCGTGCTTTAGAATAAGGATTAAAATGAAATAGTCATTTATAGCAGTCTGCAATAATTGGATCTTTTTTTCAATTAAGAAGCAGTTAGCAATATGTTGCGGCATATTTTGTCTGTTAAGGCAAACATAAAACGTATTTCAATATGGTAGTGTAATAAACTAATCTTAAAAATTAATAGTCTTAACAACCATATTTTAAAACTTTTTACTTAAAAAAGCTTGTTTTAAGGGACAAAATATTAAACTTTCTAAATATTATGTAAAATTTTTGATAGAATCTAATTAAGATTGACTTCACAGCTCAGTTGGTAGTAACCCTGCTTTCTGCACTGTGGTCGTGGGTTCGATTCCTACCCAGGACAAAAAATTGTCTACTAATAGTCGACTCCTACCTTTCACCTGACTGGTTCGACAGAACCCTCCTTTCATGCACTAATTGTAACTAACAATATATTATACTATTATTTTTCTATTTATTATATATTATTTACTTAACATTTGTCTAACAAACATAGATGTTTGTACTGTGTATTTATGTATTACGAAAAAGTATATAAGTATCATATCAGTTGTCTGGTTGTCATTGTAAAAGTTATGCTTAGTTTGGGGCTAGATGGTGGTTTTAATTAACAAGTTAAACCAATCTAATTGAATGCTGTTCTTAATGCAACACGTCTTATCTTTGCAAACAGCTCAAGTTAGAAGCGAGACAGATTTGCCTCACTAATTGGGATGTCCACTTGAAACTTATAAGTAACTTAGGGAAACCAGATAGTGCTCGGCAAATTGCCCGCAACTTGACATTATCAAGTTGCCTGTTAACTTGAGCTGGTTATAGACGGCAGAAACATAGGCAGAGGTTGTCCGACTTTATCGTAGCATACTTTGTCAAGTAATATAGTGTAATGTATTTTCTTTTCGTTCATTTTGTATGTGGGTCATATAAAACTTATTCCTTTCTATGTTTAGTCTAAGTAGCATTAGAACTTCTGCCATGTTTTCCTGGGGAAGTAGGTACTGCCACCATACCCATGTCTGCGCCAAGCGGTAAGTAGGGGAGAACCCAAGTCGTATAGTTTATTGTGGGTTACCACTTAACACCAGGACATCGGCTCTTTGCACATTATCACAGTAAAAACCCTTAAAAGGATTTTAAAGACTCGCGCTTGACCATTATAACTTCGTGAACGTTACAAGTCCGCTAACATCTGGTGAAGTTCTAACGTCTTAAGAATGGGGTTGTCACCCTTGAGTTACTCATACACATCCTGTTGATTTCTTAAGCCAACAACTGTGACGACGCGTGTCTCTAACAATAGTTAACATGAAAGTAATCATCTAACTCAACGCAATAAGGTTTATATTCGAACTATTAATATCTAGAATCCATAGGGTTAGCACATTTATGGAAATTGGAAACATCCGTTCGTGTGGCGGGCACGCGTTGTGTTTTATGATGCGCGGAAATGCATGCTTGGACTGGCCAGGTGAACTACATTTTTGAAAGTATATTTTTTTTGTACAATACTTTTAATTTTGTAAAACAAACTAGTTTTTTTTATCGCTACAGCAAGCGTTTACCACTTTATATCTTTAGCCTGATTTATATTTATATTATACGGTACTACGTAGTAGTATAGTATAGTATAGTGCATAGTACTTGAGAAATATTACAATTAGGAAAAAACATAACTCAAAGATGAGCTAAATTAAGCGAATAATAAATATACTCCACTACTTTGTAAATGACTAACACTAACGAGCCGCCCCAGCTTCGCACGAGTGCAAGTTACTAATAAAGGAAATGAGGAGTGCCTTAGGATATAATGGGTATAAAAGTATTGTTTTTTGACAAAACACCTTCAAAATTTAGCCATCTTGGTATATAAAAATTAATTACAAATTATGCGCAAACCTTCCTCGTTTATCGCTCTTCCTATTAGTGACCTGTTAAAATCCGATAGCGACTTTATTTAATACTATTTAGAGATAGACCTAAACACATTAGGTGATATCACTTTGTCCATTATTGTCCGTTGGTCTCAGTTGACCGCCCCATTTTGAATTCGTTAGAATAGTAACGTACGATCCTAACGAATGGCCAGCCGTTGTCAACTTGAGGCCTGCAGTATACATTTTGAGAGAAGGAATATTTATCTACAATATTTTGTGCCAGGTGTGCCAGAAAGTATCGGCTTTATTAATTTTCTATATCTAATGAGTCTCAGTGACCTTAAATTGTGAAATGAGAGTTATTTATAAAAATCATTTAACACTGTAATCTAATTGAACTTAATTAATTAAGTTAATTGAAATCTAATGAACAAATGTAATAAATTAATTTATTTCAATCAAGTGATCAATATTTAATTTACTTTTAAATAAATAAATGTTGGTGGACATTCCACACTACGCAATCTAGCCCCAATTAAGCATAGCGTACTACAGGAACAAGAAACTGATAGAATACTTATGTAGGTTTTTGTAAATAGATAATATAATTAAATACACAGACACAGAACAATCTACGTTCGTTACTCAAATATTTATCCGGGGTGGCCATGACCTAAAGCGCAGAATCAAGCGCAGTGTTGATAAATAAATAAATAATTATTGGTGGGCATTTTACGCAGTGGCAAACTGAGCATAATAATGATTATTGACGTCAGAAATGGGTACTTTCTGAGATATTATTATAATATGCCAAAACCTGAAATTGCGAGTTTAGAATTAAAAAAGTAAAAATATTTTTTGTGAATAATATAAAAGATGCAATAAATAGTTTTTACGGTTAAACATGATGTTAGCTGCTCTTTTATTTGAAAAAAAAAACATTCTAATTACTATCTTTCAACTACGTCACAATCTTATGTAGCCCTAAATCAAACACAGGTGAAAGAAGGCTGAAGCATCATAAATATGTAAAGAAAATGTTGTATTATAATATAATAGGTTTAGTACATTAATTTTCTTAAGATAGACGTCACATCAAACAATGCAATTTACTAGCAACAATGAGAAAAGTAAATTGGACTGTCCATTAACTTACTATTCACTGTGACTGTGTGTTACAGTATATAACATCTGTGTACACAATTCAAATGAACAGCAGTTTAGTGCCTAATGTGAATTCTGACGTTGAGATTTTCAAAGTACTTAGCTATATAAATATAGCATACTACTGTACTGTTACTATGTTATATAATAGTAACAATAACATTGGTGGACATTTCACACAGCGCCATCTAGCCCCAAAGTAAGCTAAGTAAATAGCTGTATCATGGGAACCAGACAACTGCTATAGTGCTTAAATCCTTTTTTTTCATATAATAATAAATGTATCATATCATATATAATAAATATATAATAAAAATAAAATCAACATCTAGACACAGAACATACACATAGGTGTTGGTTCTGTGTCTGGATGTTGATTTATGAACTTGATGTTGATTTCTGTTACGAACCTATATTCGTAACAGAAATGTTGGTCCTGGGTGGGAATTGAACCCACGACCGAAAGCGCAGAAGGCAGGGTTACTACCATCTGATCTATAAGGCCAGTCATATATACTTACTATATAAATATTATATTAGGTTATTTTTTTAAGTTATCGAAGGATAGTTAACAGACAAAAATATACCATATTTTGTTTTATAATAATATTAGAAGAAGTAAGCGGAGAAAATAAGAGAGAGAGTAGGGAGACAGAGGCAGATAGCGACTTTGTTATGTATATATACTATTTAGATATTCTCGACAATAGTTATGACCTCATTTCCTTCCACATGGTTTCATCTTAGACCATGGAAATAAAAAGCAGTGGTCACCCAGTGGTCACCCATCCAAGTGATTACCTTCAAGTACGATGCCTCAACTTATTTATTTGTGCATAACTGTCGGATTGACTACGGGCCATAGTTTGGTATCCCTTAAGGGTGCGCGACAATATGACCGTTAAAAATAAGCCACCGTGCAATACTTACTACGACAGAGATGGAATAAGGACGAAAGTGAAGACGAAAAAGAAGAAATATTAAGTAAAATATAGTTGGCCAGTCTTTGACTGGCCTCATAGCTCTGTTGATAGTAACTTTGCCTTTTGCACTGTAGCTCGTGGGTTCGATTCCCACTAACAAACATTTGGGTGTTCAATGCATTTGTGTTACTGTGTTCTGGTTTGAAAGATGTGGTTGCCGGTAAAATAACAGGCACTTGAGATATTTGACCTTCACGTTTCAGAGTTACGGGCGCAATACAATGCGACTTGGATCTTACCATACCTAAGTAAGGGAAGACCCAAGACGTTTTACTATCGTTATGGCCAGAGGTTACCGCTTAATATCAGGTGGGCCATCTTAATCATTCAATAAGTTATTCGAATAAAAAGAAAGTTGTACGAACATCGATTTCATTTCACGCAGTAAATCGGTATTAAAATAGTCACTTCGACGTCCCTGTTCAAACATATATTTTACGAACAAGAATAATCGTAAAGAAAGCTCCCTTCAAAATAATTATTTATACCTGGCCATTCAAACAATAGTGTTTATGGTAAGGACTTAAGAGCTATAGTCGGTCGTGAAAAGCAAAAAAGACCTTGACTGGCTCAGTTGCTATGGAGTAGCTTACGTTTTATTTTGACTAAAAGTTTTAAGTTGACGAAAAGTCGTCTTTAGACAAAAATTTTGGATAAATTAAATTGAAGTCTGATTTAGTCAAGATGCCATCCTAAACCATACAATGCATTCGCTCTACTGTGGTTTCATTTTGACATGCGGTTGCCGGTGGAAGAAATGTATACCTTTACTCATCATAGTTATTGGCGCAATAGGATGCGACTTCGAACTTCTCATTCCTAAATAGGGCCAAAGCCGTATTGTTTTTTATGAGAGAGGTTACCACTGGGCTATCGACCCGTTCCATAAATAATTCACACAAAAATATTTTAAGTACATATACAGTGAATTAGTTTATAATGAAAAATAAAATGTCTGATTGGTAATTGGCAAGTAACCTATACAATAATTATTAATAACGCATCTTTCATCCAGGGTAACTGACTGCATAGCTATTTCTGTCACACAGGTTAGTGCACCCATTGCATTCCTGTCATAATATCAGCACCATAAATAAAAGAGACTTTTGTGGGGCCGATAGTATCACATGACATCTATATTCATACTTAAGTACGGGAGGTGTAAACCAGCTATAGATGGGCCAGCTGTGCTTTGATCATATTTATAATTTTTGAAAAGCTACAGATAACGAAAATTCCTTCATTAATCTTAAATATTTTGTACATAACTACAATGTACTTCGCAAAGCAAATTTTCTTTAAGTTCGTAAACAGCTGTGCTGAAAAAAAAATAGAGTTAATCACAAATGACGACTCCATTAATATCACAAAATCAACAAAGGGATCGAGGGGTCGAAATAACGTCTTTTCGCCCTTCCAAGACGGTATGAGTTCCTTGTGGACCGCGGCACGAGCGGGCCGGGCTCTCTTAACACACTGCAAGGAATACTCTCACAATACAAAATTTACATTAAAACTTGTTTTTGACATTAAAATATTTTTAATCTGTGAAAATTTACATTCCCGCCAAGAAAGCTTCCGCTTGTTCGAAGTCCATACTTTTTTTAATAAAGTTTGTTATGTGCCAGTGTCCAGTTTTATGTGCAATAAATAAATGTGATTAAAATAAAAGCCAAGGAGGTGCTACTGTGCTGTGATATCTGGTTTTTTTTCTTTATAAGGAGGATCGTTTCATTTCGGACCTATTTGGTAAGTGATAAGGATATTTCGTCACATGCCGGTCAGCTGCTTCTGACATACATGATAAGTTTTTTCATTTACTAACTATTGGTAATAATCGATGTATTTAATGGATGTGTAGCTAAGATGGTAGTTACTTTGCCTGTAAAATTAGGATACTGGGTTTGATTTCGGGTAGGAGAAATATTTGTGGGATGGGCATGGTTCAGTGTGAGTTCTTCCATTGAGATGTATCAATAAATAAATATTGTTGGAGCTTTTAACGCCATCTAGCCCCAAACTAAGTATAATTTGATGTATGGGAACAAGATAAATCATTGAACACTTATACTTTTTTGTAAAATTACATAGGTACATATGAAATATTGTCAACACCCAGACCAAGAATAAACAGCAACGTTCGTCACAGAAATATTTGCCCTGGGTGGGAATCGAACCCACGACCTACTGTGCAGAACGTAATGTATCTCTGTTTATCCGTGCCCCCTGCGACACAGTAAATACTATTATCCGGATTATTAATATCATCCACTTTTATGCACAATATAAGCATTATTTAACCCGGCCTGGCCATTAGCCCGGTCATAAGCTCGCTACCAACTCAATATACATAAAGGTACATAATTATATATATTATATATCATGCATGTACAAAACCCATCCACTTGAAAGGCATAGTTGTCGGTGAAATTACAGGCACATGAGACATTCCACCTTCCACACATTCCATCATTTTGTACATGAGTAGGAGCGTGAGAGTTTGAGAGCGTGGTGTGCTAGTGGTACTAACCCCGAGTTTCAATTCGGAGGTCGCTGGTTCAAATCCCGACGTGCACCTATGAGGTTTTCGCTTGAAAGATTTATGTGCGCAATATCACGTTCTCAAAACGGTGAAGGAAAACATCGTGAGGAAACCGACATGTCCTTGAACTAAGAATTCGAAGACACGTGTCAAGTGCACGAAAGGAGCCTCTTTGAGACGCACTTAAAATTCTTTCACAGCACTGGTTCGAGAGAACCAGTGACTCGAATAGATACATAGAGATAAGTAGGACCCAAATCGTATTGCATGTTATGTACTACTTCCGAAACTTCGTCGCATAAAATATTTTGTAGAACGCACTGTAGAAAAAATACTTTCAAAGAAGTTTCTATTTCAAATTTAATTAGTGATAAGACTTCAGTACAATCGTAGTAAAATTTCATGAATGAGCTTGAGGGTAACAAATTAAAAGTTCGTTTCATAAAAATTAACACGAAATAATACGGGATCACCCCGGGTGTGTGACGTCATAATTGGCCGCGACACCCGCTTTCGCCCGCTACGTAATTGGCACGAGCGCGATCGCAAAAAACACGTTATTTTTAAACGTTTAAAACGAAATAAAAAAGTAATGAGTTATTGATTCCGACGGGTCATTGAACCGGCGACCTTGTGATAAAGTTCCGTGTCAAGGACGCCTTTGTTTACGCGGCACGTAGGTGCGGGAAGTGTTTCTTTTTTAAAAATAAATTTCGGCGGCTGAATGAAAAGTTAGACCGCTGCACGGTTATGAAAGGAGCGTTGTAGAAGTCACTTTCAATTTGAAACATTCCAAATTCAAACCGTACTTATTCAAGTAAGTTTCATTAGAGACATTCTATTTTCAAATCGTAATGTAATAAAACCAATTATAGGAAGTCGTAAGAAAGCGAACTGATAATCGGTCATTTATTTATTACGATTTTTTTATTTATATTTATTAATATCAACTAAATATAACATTACAAAGCAACATAATCCGTTATATTAGAAAAAAATCTATCATTGCAACAAAAAATAATAAGTACACAAAGTTTTAATTAAAACGATACGTCAACGGTAAGTAGGTAACTTCTTTCTTACCCATTTCTGCAGAGAAGCAGTTATAGATTCGCGTTGCATTGTTCCGGTTTAAAGGTGTGGTTGCCGGTGAAATTACAGGCATGAGACATTACACCTACACGTCTCAGAGCTACAAATATTAGTTCACGTGTATCTACTTAATGCTAAGTTGCCTCTCCATGGGGAAGGACACACCGGAATCCCAACTACTACTTGTAGTAGACTCGAATAGTCATCGGTTCGTTCCCCACATGTAGAAACGATTTTGGGTGGGCCTCAAAGAGGCTCTTTTCATGACTTCTTCAAATTTTTGCGTCTAGGAAATGTCGGTTTTCAGTTTTCAGTCCAGTCAGTTACATTTAAGCAGGGGATATATTGTAAGTCAGTTAAGTATATTGTAGTATTAAACTAAGTAAGATTTACTTACAATATATATTCCATTTTTTTTATTATAAGTTACATTACTTAGGTTAATTACTTAGATTTTTACTAGCAGTATAACTTATGCGATTATTCGAAAATAGAACATGTCATTCGAATTTCAAATTCAGACATCGCATCTCCGGCAGGGGTGACCAACCGCAGGGCCGCAAGAACCCGTTCAATTGTCGCAGAGATTTACGAGCCCGGGATGTGTTTGCCAAATTGAAAGTTTACTATAAATTAACCAGCTGACCAGCTACGGACGACTGCTAATGTAAATTGCTTAGTGATTTACACTTTATTGGGCCAGATTCACTTCTGTGGCGCTCTGGCAAGAGAATTAGGCTGGTAAGTTCCTGAGTCGATTCGATTCCTATATAAGTTTTCATATTTATATATATTTATAAAAGCTAACAGGAGTGACTCACTCAATGGTAATTTTGAATAGAATAGAATAGAAAATTCTTTATTGTACACCATACAATAAATAAACAGAAGAAATAAACAGGTTTAAAAGAAATAACAATACTTGTGAAATACAATAGGCGGCCTTATTGCTTAAAGCAATCTCTTCCAGGCAACAAAAAAATTGCTAATACAAACATGTGACACTATGTGCGAATACAAATTTAGCGTTGTTTTTAAATTTTATTTTTCAGATATAATCTACACCAAAAAGAAATTACAAAAAACCTAGTAGATAAACGATTTCTTTTTTCTTAAGGACCATTAGTTTAACTGTGCTTATTTTATTACTCATTTCGACGAATTTGATCGGAAAGAACCAAAAACAATCCTTTCAAAGTTCTTCAGGAAACTTCTTTTGTTCTTTAGTCGGCGGTAAGTACAAGTACCCACTTAACGCGGCGATGGGGAACTAAGATTATTCACAGACCTTTTTAAAAGAGTTGGAATCTTTAAGTTCAGGGATCACTAAAAGTATTGCTGCTACTACTACTATTGGAGTAACTGGTTCTCTCGAGTGTGGTGACAGAACTGAAGTGCGCCTCAAAGAGGCTCCGTTCGTGCATTTGAAACATATTTTCGATGAGATGAGAGGTGAGAGATGAGACTTTGAAATGAGATGATGTAATGATGAGGCACACTATCTGATGGTAAGTGGCCGTCGCCTATAAAAACTTTTAACACCCGAGGAATTGCCAGCACGGTGCCTGCTAGCAATTTACTCACGATGTTTTGCTTGTAAGTGTTTCAATGGTGTTGAAAACTTTTATCTTGCATTGTAGTTTGTGAATTCGGTTGTATTTGGTGTATTGCGAACGTTTTATTTCGTAGATAAATTTTTCAAATGAAAAAATACTTTGTTGCGTCGGGATTTGAACCAGCGACCTCCGGATTGAAACTCGGGATCTGTACTGTACCACTGGGCCACCAAACACTCAAAAATATTGCGTAATCTCTTTTAATCCCGTCAAGAAAATCTTTAAGCAATCTTTTTTAAAGCGAGGTGTAAATGCATGGAAATAAAAACTTCGATTCGTTTTAATGCAAACAAAGGCCTCATAGAAAACTCATAAACTGGCGTTAGGTTTATCCCCCACATTATAAGAGGACAATGTTTCGTCACCATCAAAAAAGGATGACAATATTCTGAAACAAAATGTGAGACTTCTAAATCTTCTATAATTTGTTTTAACACAAGAAAAACGCGTGACAAATCCCAAAAAGAACTTTATCACATTTGGATTACAGCACTTTTTCAAATGGAAATACGTTTGGTTTTAACGACGTATCCGTTTCTGGTGTAGAAAGTTTTTATTTATCGTTGCGGTTCACTGGCAATAGAAAATTGGGCTTTATACCGAAGGCTGAAGGTTTATAATGAGTTTATAAAAGAGGGTAATAATAAAAAGGTTGCAAATCCAAAGTTATTTGAAATGCGAAAACGTTAAAGGTGTGACAATAAAAAAGAAGTTAGCTTCTTACGTTACGTGGCCATTACTAGGTATGGGTCCAGAGGTGACAATTTTGTTTTAAAGAGCGGTTTATGTATTTTTCTTGATCGAATTCGTTGTTGTTAATACAGACAGTATTCTTTTTACCACACAACTAAACTTATTTGACATTTGGGAGATATACTGAATATATATATATATATATATAATCTACAACAATAGCTTGAATATTATTTTATTCGCCTATTTTTAATATAACCTAAAAATATTATATCGCCTTGAATATTATTTTATTCGCGTATTTTAATTTTCACAATGCTCTTCCTAAGTTCCTATGTACTGCTCAGACTTATTTTAATTTCCTTAATGACTCGCTTCACAGCTGTTGGTAGTAACTCTGCCATCTACGCTACGTATGTCGTGGGTTCGAATCCCAGGAAAACATTTGTGTGACAATAGATAGATAAAAAAAAACATAGATGTTTGTTCTGTATCTGGGTGTTAATATGTATTATATGTATGTATTTACAAAAAGCAAAAAGTATGCTACTTCTTATGTGGTTCCCATGGTTACAAGCTATGCTTTAGGACTAGATGGGCCTCTGCAAATATTTATTTATAAAAAAAAAACAATAATAATAATAATATAATAATATTGGTGGACGATTCAAACAGCGCCATCTAGCCACTAAGTAGCTAAGGTCAGGATCTTTGTAATTTATCAAAAGTCTTAAAATTTTTATTGTTTTTGTTTATTTTATCGTAGATAATTTAATTTTAGGGGCCCTAGTTGCACGCGTCCATAAGTGATAACCTTTGAATCCCTACACGTGTCACGGGTGGTGCGAAAGGAGCAACCCAAAGTAGCAGTAGAACTTGTGCCAAGTTCGCCCGGAGAAGTACTGCCACCACACCTGGTAATCCGCCGCCAAGCAGTTATGTACTCGTATTGCTGTGTTCCGGTGGAAGGGAGTGGGTGCCGGTGAAATTGCAGGCGCATGAGACGTAATATCCCCGTCTCGGGGTGATGGACGCAACGCAATGCGACTTGAGTCATCTCGTACTTCGGTGGAGAGGGCTTGAGTCGTATTGTTGTTGTCCATGGGCAGCGGTTACCACTTAACATCAGGTGGGCCATCAGCTCGTCCCGCCACCAAAATCACATAAAAAAAAGATAACCCCATCTCACAAGAGAGCTTTTACCGCGACTCAATCTCAGATAAGTTGCCAAGGAATTGACATGAGTTTACGACGCAATTTGCGGTTAAAATTACAAGGGTGAGGTTATGAGTTTACGGAACGCTGTCTGTTCTTTAATGACGATGCCACCCCTTACAGCGATCTTACTACAGACTAGCTGTTGCCCGCGACTTCGTTCGCGTGGCATTCGGTTTTATCACGCACCCCTATTTTACCCCTCGGAATAGTAGCCTTAGTTACTCCTTGTTACATCAGCTATCTGCCAGTGAAAGTCCCTTCAAAATAGGTCCAGCCATTTCAGAGATTAGCCGGAACAAACAGATAGACAGACAGACAAAGATTTTCAAAATGTTGTTTTGGTATATGTATCTATATGCACTTAGTAAAAAGCGGTTATTTAAATATTACAAACAGACACTCGAATTTTATTTATTTGTATAGATATAGATATGTAATTTTTTTTATGTAAGTTAATAAAGAATAAAGAATATTTTATAAATTAATAAATGCAAAGTTAGTAATATTAATATACTATCACAGTTTTTTTTTAAATTCATTTATTTTATTAAAAATTTACAAATGAAGTTATGTTAAAAATAGTATAATTAACCACTAAGGTTGGGGACAATGCTATAATTAGTCTTAAAATTAACTAACTATAAACATATATATCTATGTTCGTCACAAAATAGTTTGTCCTGGGTGGGAATCGAACCCGCGATCCACGGCGCTGTAGACAGAGTTACTTCCAACGGAGCTATGAGGCCAGAGCGATCCGTGTTAGTGGCTTACATTGCCTGTTGTCCTCTCTTTATGGAGCACCGGAAACGGGTAATTTGTGGTTGATAGGAGTGTTATTAGGAAGTTTAGTAACTTACTAATGACAAATAATTAATACTTGTATTAGTCATTAGGAAACATTATCACTAATAGGTAAGTAAGCGGTCTACCGCCATAAATTTAAAATTAATACATCCGATGGGGTATCTGCCTTATGTCACTTCAATCACAAAACAGCCCTGCAAAACACATTAAAAATCGTTAATAATGTTATTTTGATTTTGTCTGGAATCATCACGTAAACATCACATTCGGGACACGTTACGCCATCTATTGTAATTAGAAAGCAAACAAATAATTACGAGATTTCTTGGAAATAAATATAATCTTCTTAAGTGATCAAGATAGGAAACATACAAGCAAAATAAAATGACAAGATCTAGTTTTTCTATGCTCACATTGTGCATACGTAGCGACTTTCCAACCATTTACCTGTTCAAAATGCCAGGATACCGAGAGATCGTGATCAAAACGTCTGCAAAAAATCAAATGAAACATAAAAAGACAGAGCAAACGAATGGCCGTTGAATGCCCAGCGAAGTGAACGTTGCACTTTCACGATTAAAAAACACAAAAATTGGAAAAATAAACCTCGTGTTAGATATGAACCATGCAGCGATAGTTCTCATTAACGCCGGCGAAAGTATGGTGGCGCTGAAATCGGCAAACATTGTGATTAGATTCTTAGTTCCGCTACTCGACGCCGCGGCCTTGTGGCAGCACTTGAATACGTGTTAGACGAAAGTATCTTACTACTACTAGAAAATATCAGTTTAATGTTCCGGATGGTTTATTAGCGTTGATAAAATAAAAGTTTATTAAATTGGATAGCAATGTATCAATACACGAGATTAGAGGTCATATGTTATAGAACAATAAAATTAGGTACACGTATAACGTATACTTTCACCGGTATAACTATTGAAAAGTATCCGCACTTTTCTAAACCACAGATAAAAATGGAATAGAAAATTTTGACGTCGCCACCACAGTTAAAAAATAATCACACGTGTTAAAAAAGTATCGCAAACCGTCGATCACATGATCGGTGCCGATCGAATCGGGTCAAGCACAACAGGTGAGTTGCGGAGCGCATCAACTAAAAAATAAAATATCGAAATGCGAAAAAATAATAAAAATCAGGGAATATAGTAAATTGAAAAAAGTATAGTGTTATCCTTGTCGTTTGTTCGGCGTGTGTGTGCGTGCGTCCCTCTCGGCGGTGCGCGCACGTGGCGCCGCCGCCGCCGCGCCGCGCCCCGCCGGGCCTCTCGGCACGCGACTCGCGACCGACGCGACACATCCCGTAACGGCCCGCGCCGAGCGGGTGCCTCGCCCGTAACCTCCGAATGACCTCATTTTTTTTTCACCAATGTAAATATTCGGCTCGTTTTGCCGCATAGTCTGTAAGTGGTATAAGTTCCTCCGACGCGTTCTTAATTATTATTATTTTTATTTAGTTTTTTACTTCTTTTAGTGGTCGTCTCGATTGACTAATTAAAATTGTGAATTTTGAGTGAGTTGAGAACGGGATTTGAGTTTATGAACTTCGGATTCGTTTTCGTTCGTGGTGACATAAACTGAATAATCAAAACTGCGAATGTTGTGATTGTGTTAACCACAAACTTTGAACAGGTAATTGGTGAAATTAGCGAGATATTTGTTTCTATTTATTTTGCCTGTGAATTTTATTTTGCTTTGTAAAAATATAAATACTCTCAGTGATGTATAAAAAAATATGAACTTGCAAAAATTTTCGCCGGAAAATTTTGTGCGGGAAAGTTATGCGTTCGTTTAAAATAAATAATTATCGGTATTTAATAATTGTTAATTGGTGGAAAAAGGAACATAAGAGATTGCAAATTTTGTCCGGTAGGTAAATTTTGCTCTAATGAAATTTGACTTAGTCGATGGTAACATAAATCCTCTCTCCTCGCATACCTAGACTGACCAAACCTATAAAAAACTCAAAAACAAATGGATAGATTAAAATAATAATCACCGCTTTATTTTCATTTAACACTGTTCGGAAAACAGATCCAAAAAAGCGGCGGCGAAAATAAATTTAACGTTTTCGCGTTAAACTACCGGCACTTTCACTCTTTATTTAAAAATAAACACAATATTTATAAAATGCCGCTCATTGTCAATAAAAATCTCCCGGCTCGTTAAAAATCGGCCTGGGGTTATCAACCTCGCAGCAGCTGGACCCGCTGATAAAAGAATATTATAATTGATTCATACTGGATTCTGGCGTTTACAGATTCAAAACATTTTTTTTCAAAAACCTTTTTGATGTTACAAATTCGACTGATACCTACTATCTGATGTAACAAAATTTTACCAGTTACTTTTTGTTCATTGAAATATCAGTCTCTGAGGAATTTTATATACACGTAAATAAAACAGATACAAAAAGATTTTTCTACTTTTTCTCACGTATTACATTTTTTTATATTAAAATTTGTTATGAACACATCGTGCACATAGATAGATAGATAGATAGATAAACACTTTATTGCACATTACACCAATAAAATAGAAAACATAAAATATTGAGGTACAAAAAAACAAAATAAATGTACAATCGGCGGTCTTATCGCTTATAGCGATTTCCACCAGACAACCTAAGATCGAAAGAAATACCATGTAAATATGTTGCTGGTGTTATAATCTAATAATAGAATAAAATTCAAACAAAGAAAAAAAAATAAAAAATAACAAAACCAGTGTGTTAACACCACATAACTAATTTCAATTTATAATTATGTTATAGCGCTTATTTTTTTTAATACGGTTGCTGTTATATCGTAAGCTATGGTTAGTTTTTATTGTTTTATTAGTAACCTACTTTAATTTTGTTATAATTAAATAAATAATTAGGTTAAATTATAGATTCAACATTATGAGCGGCATTTGTTTATTTTCGTTACAAGATCGTCTTTGTTTTAAATCAGAATTCGTATCAGTCAACGTTTCTAAAATCAGGAGTTTTAATGCCAGCCTCCAGTGAGACTTAACATTTATTACATTAACTACAAAAGCGTTTACATATTTTAAAATCAAAAACTGATTATTGAGTTTTAAATATACCGCAGGGGACTTTAAATTAATCATTTTTAACAAACTTTAAGACTAAACTTAAACTTTAAACAAATTTTAAGAATGTGTGCATATACCTACTGGCTACTCCACTAATTAATATATATTTCTTAATGGGTAACAATATAATTTCAGGCCGGTTGATATTGTAAGACAAGTTTATTCTGCATAGTCGGTTACCTACCGTTTTTTTGAGACTTTCCTTTGTACAAAATTCAATAACTGACCATATAAAAATGAACTTTTGTTTATTTTCTATAATCTTGATGATAATAACATAAAATTTGGTAATTATGATTTATTCAAATCTTTGTATAGGCTTTAAAACACCGAGATAAAAAGGCGTTCCTATGAATTTTATTGTGTTAGATTATTTGGAACACTAAGTCAATAGATATGGCAATAGATGAATGCAAGGTCTCATCAGACGTCGCGTTAATAGAATTAAATTATAAATCATTGTTGTAGTGAAAGTAAAATTGCAAAAAGTAGCCACCAGTTCGTCCGAACAATAAATTAATGTACAATCTGAATACATATCTCCATTGATGTTACGAGTACCGATTACTGGTTTTTTTGCGAATGATTGAATTTTATTTACAATTAACCCCAACCCCGGCTCGTTGAAAGCGAGAGTGACGATTAAATGCCATTTAAAAATAAAACAGCTCGTCCCGCCATAACATTGAATGCCGATAATTTATATTCGCGTATTGTGTTGGTAAAAATGGGTTAATATCGCCTTACGCAGTTTCGATTTCATCAGTTTGAATTTGCCATCGCTCTTATATAATGAACTGTACCTACAGTTACCAGCCATACTGAATTTGAGCGTGAACCCTCGCTCGACTCAGTCGGTTTCTTTCTTCGGAATAAAATACAGCTTTGTTCGGGGATTCGCTGAAAGAAAAATCGACAAGGCGTGAACTACGCCGACTTGGCTCTAAGAAGCCGCCCAAACGTAAGATCGAGACGGGAGCGGGCGGGCCGCCTAATTTGTCTTAGGCGGAAAAATCGCGCGGCGATTACAAGTGGCTCGTAACGAAGTCGGGGGATGGCGAGTGGTGTCCGCGGGGGCGGGGGCGGGTGGGGGCGAAGGTTGGGTTGGGGGGCTGGGGTTGGAGGGGGCGGGTAGGGGGGGGGCGCGCGGGTGGCGCGGCGCGGCCTGCCGCGGCTCCGTCTCAGTCGTCCGTCTGGAGTCGCGCCGGCCGCCGGCCCGCGCGGCGCAATACACGTTCCTCGTGCACTTGTGATTGTTAATTTTAATAAATACAAAATTCCAAATTTATTGATAAACAAATTCGACCGCGTCTATCGAGAATATTTTTAGGCTAAACCCCCTTCGACCCTCACTTTTTTGATCTATACTGTTGGCGGTGACGAAAAGTTTTTTGCAAAATTTTTAATATTTACGTCGGTTAAATTTGTGAAGAGATTAAAACGTTCGGCCGTTACTGAGAGTATTATTATTTAAAATTTAGTTTTCATAATCATCGAGTTGGACGATTCATGTAGTATTTACTGTAAGCGTTGAATGAATCCTAAGTTATTAGATGTAAAGGACATTTAGCTGCCACTGATAGACACTGTACATAGATTAGTTGGACTACATTGTGGTTTACCGGACTATACAAGTTTTAAGTGCCAGACACAGGAAACTGTTCATCTTATCCAAGGTTATTTTGAATTTAAATAAGTAAAAATTTCGGTAGTGCTATGTATTGTTTTTAGTTTTTTAGAAATGTATAGTAAAGTTTTGCTCTACTTGTTTTTTTTTGCATTTTTGTTTTTTATTGTACATATTAGTCATTTTTTGTTTTAGGCTTCACACTTACTACAAAAAAGTGTATATTTTATCTACTTAGCGCGATTTGATTTTCGGTTGCCGTCGCATCCGTAGTCGCATGAACAATATACGATTTCTTTTTGTGTACTTGATGTTTTTGGTTTTTAATAAAATAATATATATGTTTTGTGTTTTTATTTTTAATTTCAGATGAATGCTTAAATGATTTTTATTCCACGTTCCTCTGTTCTAGTTACGTAATTAACATCCAGGAATTGATTTCCTTTGTTTAACTTGTGGACATCATTATATGTGCCTGAATTTTTACGATGAATGAATAAGTCAATAGTGAACATGAATGAAATTAACATTAAAAAAAAAATATGAATCATACGCTTCATTATGTTTATCTAATTATAAAGTATATTTTAGAACCTATTACCAATTTTGTAAATCAACACTTCTATTTTCAATTCATTTTCCCGAAAGCATAATGAAGTTAGTAGATACTTAATTAAATAAAATGATTAAAATTTGAATGGAACATAATTAGCCATTGTTTCAATAAAATCTGGCAGTCGCTTTTTTGATTAATTTTGTGCAAATCACAGTAAATGTCTAGACTCATTGTCATAAATATTGATTCAAACAGTCAAAAGTCTAAATTAATAGAACACCAAGCGATAACAACTTTTGTAAAACAAAGACCATGTTCCATGTTGTATTCTTTTAATCTAAGGTTTTTATTCATTTTGGTTTGGAAGTATGTCTTCAATCGAGACTTAGGTATTTCGACTCCGGTCGATTTATTCCGATTATATCCATTATTTACCTCAACAATTATTAAATAATTACTTTGCGCAGCTAATCGAAAAAACCGACTTCATCGTAAATGAACGAGAAAGTCGTTATCTCCTACTTGGATGACAATTTTTTTTTCTACTTATTTTGATTGATGGCGCTGTACGAAATGTCCACCAATATTTATTTACTATGTATTTAAAAACCAAACTAAAAATCGATTTTAACGAAATTGAAATGGGACCATTTCGGAATAAACCTCATTCGAACAAAAAATAATGTTGCAAATTCGTCTATATAAGACGGAGTTAGAAAGAAAGAAAGAAAATAATTTATTTTCAACAAACAAGTTATGCCCGAACATACATAAAAAACATATATACTTCAGAATCGAGAACATCTTTTTTTTTTGAAGTCTGTTAATAAGTAAAAACCAAATCTTGGTGGATATGGATTCACCTCAACCGCAAATAGTATTTTTACTATTTCGTTTCAAAACAATTTTTCCACAAATTTAAAGCAAAATGACTTAACATCTCAAGAAACGGTTCATCTCATAATATGTAACTATATGTTGCAGTGAAATTATACAATCCGCTATAAAAATCAGCGCCAATTTCTTATCCGACGGATTGACGTTTAGCCGGAATGTATTTGCGATAACTAAAGGGCTTAAATTGGCTAGTGACATTGTGAATGTGAGGTGATAATGGTTAAGTAAAAAAATATTTTTTCTTAACTGATAGATTACGTTGATCTGCACAGATCGAAATCATTCAATATCTTGAAACTTTAAATCAGTAGTTTAGGTTCGAAGTGTGATCACGCACAGCAAACGAGAGACTGTCTTATGACTATTTCTGTTTTACTCTGAGTCTCAAACTTAAGACTCAGTTTCAGTCAGTTAAATTATTTGGATAGGCACATATATTTTACATTTTATATATATATTTTTTAGATCCCGAATTACAATCACAAGAGCTCGATAGGTAAAACAGCGAGCAATTTTTAAACAGGCTTCATAAGAAGCCGCATTGTACCTAGAATGCAAAACGCTTTAGTTATATGGCGTCGTTTAGCCTGATTAATTTCGGCTACCTACCTGTAATTTATTTTTGAAAAGATTTGTAAAGTTTTTAGATAGATAGATGAACTCCTTATATTAAATAAAAACAGTTTAGATATAAAGTCGGAACTATATTTATATTAATACAGAAAACAATATAAATGAACCATAGACGGTCATCTCTCTCATAGCCATTTTTTACAGGCAGCCTTGATTAGAATAGATATGAACTTCTTTCAATAAATTTAGGCTACAATATTCCTCAATTATTCTAGTGAAACACACTCAATAAAAAAAATCATGTAAATTAACTTATTAATTATTCTATAGCCATCACGTTGGCACTAAGAATTGCTAGAAAATTACATCAATCAACAACACTTTTCTATAAATACATAAATACGCCATCTAGCTGCCAAACCAGTAACCAATTTAGCAATCGAAACTCCATTTTGAATAATATACTAAAAAGACCAAAGAACCTCTGGCACGTCTTATTTCCAAGTAATACGCACAGATGGCGCTAGGGCAAGAACTCAAGCGCAGGGCGTTTCATGACGAGGCCGGTAACATAACGTTTGTTTTTTTAACCTGAGAGAAGTATAGATGGCGTGACAGAAAAGTAAAAATGAGAAAGAATAATGGTTTTATTCACAAAAACTTACAGAAAGTTATCATCAGCGACATAAAAGGTATAAAAAGTAGGCTACAGAATAATAGTAGAAGGGAAAAGTCAATAACAAATAAGTTATTTTAATGTTTTTACTCACATAGTTTCATTATTTAATATTATTCGTCCCTTAAAATAAAGGGTTTCTAAGGTATTATTATCCGCAAATCATTTATGAATTGGATCGTAGAGCATGTAGCGCCATCTATACACCAATAAGATAAGCGTCAATATTAAAACTTCACCGATAGTGCTGTAGATGGCGTAAGTAGCGGTTCAAATGGGTTTTTCTCTACATTATATTATTCAGAATCTTAGTAAGGATAGCTTTGGGGAAATTGGGGTTGGTAGTAGGTACATATTATGAATTAGAAAAATTTACAATAAAATAAATAATTTAGTCTGTTTTAATGTATAATTTCTAAGCATTATTACCTAAGTTGTCCCAGTATTATTTATTTAGACTTTTAATTTTAAACCTATTATTTTATATGAATATCGTAAGAATTTGAGCATAAATTAATTTTGAGTACAAATTAAATTTGTTGTACGTACTTAACAAGTAAGGTTAGGTGATACGTAGATAATAGAAAAGTAAGTATAATCCACATGTTAAAGTTTAGGGAAGAATATATTCAAAATTTAATTGTACCATAACGGTTGATCACATCATTTCCAAAGACTCTAGATTCAAACCTTAGTTATGAATTCTGAAGCACCAAATATCAGTACAGTCTCGATATGGCTACACACATAAAAAATACATTAAGTATAAAAATATCAATAAGTACTCGAAACATCGGTTTCATTGATATATAGCTTGATGTTGTAGGCATTACCTTAACAAATAGGTAGGCGTTACAACTAACCTTCTAAGAAAGTGGGCGGAACCAAGACGTGGGCGGCGTTTGTTTCCATTGGCTAAGATAACTTAGCGTGACTCAACTTGTAAGTTACAATTAAGTCACTTTCATTGCTATTGGTTTATATCAATATATAATTGTATCGGAATGTTCAGAAACGTGCCTTAGTGACAAGAGTTATTGACGCCGTAATAATCATTTGATAGGCGACACTTTAAATATTGTCATGATGAAAAATTTTACTATTTTACGTGGAATGTAAACTCCTTAGAATTCATTTAAAAAAAGACTTGTCTATGGTACAATGAAATTTAAATTAAATATAAATATTGGTAGACATTTCACACAGTGCCATCTAGCCCCAAAGTAAGCTAAGCATAGCTTGTATCATGGAAACCAGACAACTGATATAGGTACCACTTTTCTTGTATATTTTTTATTTAATTGCTTTTAGGGCAAACCTCTAAAAGCCTACGAAGAGTGGTGGATCCAGGGTTGTCTTTTGGGAGCGGTTTGTTACCAACCTACCCTGCTGAGTTTTGGTTGTATCAAAGTAAACATTAGCTAAAACTTGAAAAAATAATACATATTTAATTATGGACAATTGATTACAATTGTACCTACATTAGGTACCTAGTGTTTTCTAAAAAGTTTAACTTGAATAATATATATCAAGTTCACTTTAAGATTTGTCAGGGAGAATTCAGACCTCTTAAAGACGCTTAAGTTAGTTATAAATAGGTATGTTAATTATTTACTAGTACAATGCAATTTTTTTATTAACTAGAAAGCTAACTTAATAATTACTGACTATATGTATGTATTTGGAAAGTCCCTTCGCTCTGTTTTTAGATATATCTCAGAAGTATTGGAATAGTTTAGATGAAACCTTATGTTATTAGATTTAAAATAGGATATATTATGTTTTATTTCGTTAATACTGATTAATACGGACGCAGCCGCGAGCAACAGCTAGTACACATGTCTAATTCACAAACTATTATCTGACAATAGTGTGGGCGTGTGTGTGCGACCACTAAGACGGTAGGCGGGTGCGTGTTGTGCGCATAAGACGCTGGGCGGGCGGGGTCAGGTATGCGCAAGACGGTGGGCGGGGCCTAAGTTTGAACAAGTTTCTACCTTAATCTTACCTTCAATATTACAAAGAAATCATTGCAGACAATGTTCAGTTTACGAGGTGAATCATTAAAATTTGATGTTTCAAAAACTTTTCTCAACTCATTTTTAAAAACCAAGTTAAGAGTAGGAAAAATTGACAAAAACTAAGATTTGAAAGATACACTAAGAAATATATTTTCAGTGCAGTACCGTAAAGAGGCAATCTTTTCAATAATCAGCAATAGTGCTACCAGTTTAGAACAAGCTGGATTGTAGGGTATTATTGTACTGATTTAAGGTACCATACTTAGTCTTCATTGAACATAAAACCTTAATAATAATAATAATATCAAACTGTGGACATAGGCTTTATTTTTTTTTATATTTCCCCTGGGTCTTTCAGGGACCTTAGAGTAAGTTGTTTTAATGATAACATTATCCTTCTTTTCCTTTTTAAAATAGCAAAATAGTTAACAGATCTTGGTTCTTGTGATGTAGGTATATCTTTATATCCATGGTAACTGCATCAGGCAACTCCATTGCATTCTGTAAGGGTTATTTCAACAATAATATTTAATGATAAATCTTTATTTCAGACCACCTACATCCGATGCTCAACTAGTAACCCAGCTTGGTGTTACTACCCGCATCAAAAATTAAGGTGAGTGCATTAACTTATTTGCCATCGTAGGAACGTGCTTATTTATTTGAAAACGGAGGGATTCGGCCAATACTTACCTGCTATTTCGAAGCTTTACGGCTTCACAGTTAATACCTGATGTTAGGCTCTAACTCTAGTTAGCAGCATATTTGACAGTCAAATAATTGAAGTTCAAATACCTAATTAATCCATCCTAGAACTGAGCAGTAGAATATGAATATCCTAACTAATATTATAAATAAAAGTGAGTTTATTTATTACGCTATTACGCCTACACCGCTGAATCGATTATGATGAACTTTGACACAGACCTAATTAGATGAATTACAATCAATAAAACCACACATCTTTCAACTTTAACATATACAGTAAACCAGGCAAACGTGCCCCATAATTCGAAGAATTGAAATAAAAGACGTTTTTTGTTTAGAATGTGTTTATTAAAGTAATCAGTCTTAACCTCTGACTCAATTGACGTATCAAAAACTAAAAAAAACTTCTAAAATATCATGAAAAACAACTGAGATCAAGTGTTTTTTAAAATGTAGGGTAGGGCACATTACACTGATACATCAGTCTTAAGTGCCCCAGCACAGCCTCTCATTTTGACGTCCTGTTCCTTTCCCTTTCCCTTTATTTTTCTTTTCTTCAAACAATTTACGAGTTGTTAAATGATGTTCTGTTGTCAAAACCCTAACATTTTGTTTCCTTTTGCTTATTTTTTGTTGAATGATAGGCAATGGACTAACTATTTGCAAGGTCTTAGTTGGTGTTTCTTCTTGTGGAACCGCAGGAGCAAGTGATGTGGGCGTCAACAGCTTTAACCTTCCCCATTTCCTGGAAAATCATAATTTAATTAGAAACTCTTAAAAATAACATCTTAAAAGCAATCTCCAGGTAGGGCACATTACCCGAAAAAAATCAGGGCACATTAGCCAAAGTTCAGTGTAATATGCCCCACTTGAACACGACTGTTTTTTTACGAAAAACGATACGTAATTGTATCCAAACAAAAGTTGAAAGAGGTTCGTTTTGGAATAAAACTTTAAATAAACTATATTTTACCTAGAAAATACTTTACCTTAACGTAAAAGTAGGTCCAAAACAAATTCACACAGTCGTAAAATCGTTTTATTCACTTTTTCTCACCAAACTAATTAAAACCTGGCACTGTGTTGTTTAGATCGCCGCTATACTTGTTACACTAACCTGTTATGATCAAATTAGCGCCAAATTTAAAACGCATATCTGAGTTTTGCGAGTGGGGCACGTATTCGACTGGGGCACGTTTGCCTGGTTTACCCTATCAATTCCAGGGAAGACGAAAATAATATAATTGTATAGCCATTTACATTAAACCATTACATTACCATAAAAATGAAGGTACACCAATGATTTGCCACCATTAAAAATGTCAAAACTGTCCCCTAAAACTTGATCTTTATCTAATTTCCCCGGAATCATTTGAAAAGTGTAATTAGTCCAAAAGCCATAATCAACTTAGCTCACTGTACCTACATTATGTACAGGTGTACCAACCTTTACAAAATAATAACCGTGACTTACGGAAACGGATGTGTTTCCACCAATAGCCATCGTCACGGGATGCAGTCAGGCGCAGAGGGACGATTAACTACAGGGCGCGATGTAGCCTCGTTAAACTGCACGTATGAACAGTGTACAAATGCTACCAAAGTCATTTTGATGTGAAACATCTATAGCCGCACGTAAAACCGATTTCTGGCTTGGCGACGCGTCGCCACGGCATGAGCGCTGATTGGTCCGTTCAAGGTTACGACAAATCATAAACATTATTAGTGATGGGGTACTTAGTTTCTTACAAAATAATGTCGATGTTTCACATCTGCCAGGCGTCCCGTGACGGCTCACATTTTATAAATTACACATATCTTTATATAATATCTACATTGTTATATTTTACTTTTATAATGCAGGATCAATTCATTAATGTAAAAATTTATTTCCATTTATTATTATTCCATTCCATTTATACTTATGATAAATAAAAATGATAAATTTTATTTAACTTATACATTTTTAAGTAATGTGAATTGATTATAGTATGTTAAATCTTATTTATTAAGTTATTACTAACATAGGTTTAAATTATAATTGCATTAAGTACTAACAAAATGGATGACTATCTGAATTTAAAATATATTAAATTATATTTCTTCTGTATGTGTGTATGTCACTGAACTCCTTCGAAACCGCTGGACCGATTTCGATTAAATGTTTTGTGTGTTGAGGGCCCCTGGATATTTTACACTCACAATTGAACCCAGTAGGTGTCGCTGCGATTAGGTTCCAGGACGACGTCTGCTGTGTCTGCTAGTACACATATAAAATATGTGTACTATTTTTAGATATACATAGATAGATTAGATTAGATTACTAGATTTTTAAATATTAAAGGTTTTCAAGACGCTATTTTTCCTTTACCAAGCAAATTAATTACACTATTAGCACAACACTAAAAAAAAAGAAGCACTAAATGAGATTATTTGAGGCTTACTTTATTCCATTTACGAAACTAGTTTCGAGAGAGCTAGTGACCTGAGTAGTAATAATACTAACACTATCAGATGAAGTAAAGCAATAAAAAATGGACATAAAGTAGCAACTCTTCACGTAATATGGATGGAGAGGTATTGAGTCGTATTGCTGTTATCTATGGGCGGCGGTTACCACTTAACATCAGGTAGCCCATCAGCTCGTTCCATCACGTACATCACAAAAAAAATATAATATATAATTATAAATTTATTGTATTAATTCGTGTTCATACTCGTGCCCTAACCCCGAGTATCTAACATGATTATAATGCCTCTTCCGGCGTATTAGAGTCGTTGAATGTAAGATCCGGTGACCGGAATCAACATTGGGGGAAATAAGGTAGTTTTGATCACCATTGTCTGGTATGTGCTGTGATTAGGTAGCGGGCCAATTACCGTTCAGTATTGATTGATGATTTACTCTCATGCCTCGCGTTGGAAACATTAAAAGGCTTAACGAGCTAATAGCTGATGGATTAGTTTTGTTAGTTTGGTAGCAACTGCATGAATGCGCTCGGAAGGAAAATAGTTTAGGTTCATAGATCAGAATCAGAATCAGAAGGTTCATAGATAGGTTTATTGAAGTTCATTTATACCTCATTCGCACATTGGGTCTTGTCTTAACTAAAGGGAGGATCCCGTATGTATTGCTTGTTATGGGCAGAGTTGCCACTAAACACCGGGTGGGGCATTTGCTCGTTCCGTAGCTTTAGATACCACATATCCACCACATAAAAACTAATCAAGAACGTAACTTTTCAAGAATAACTTTCATTATCTGGTGAACTGTGTCGAATTTAAGGTCTTTATATTTTAATTTGTTTTTAATGTGTTTTTTGGTTTATTATTAACTAATCTGTTGTATTGGGTTTACTTGTAATGATACATGTATTACTTTAATAAATAAATATTTTTTTAGCAATTGACCGGAGCAACTTCTGGATAGTGCTTTTGTTAAGCTTATTACAAACTAGCTGTTGCCCGTTACTTCGTCCGCGTGGAATTCGGTTTTATCACGCACCTTTACCCCTCGGAAAAGTAGCCTAAGTTACTCCTTTTACATCAGCTATCTGCCAGTGAAAGTCCCATCGAAATCGATCCAGCCATTTCAGAGATTATCCGGAACAAACAGACAGACAGACAGACGGACAAAAAATTTAAAAATGTTGTTTTGGTATATGTACTGTGTATACATCCATATGCATATGCACTTAGTAAAAAGCGGTTATTTTAATATCACAAACAGACACTCCAATTTTATTTATTTGTATAGATCCTTTATACCGTCCGTCGTCCTAAGAAACACCGAACATTATTCACAATGTCAAGCGTCCTTCACTTAATGTTGTGTTAAAGAAGCCATAATTACTTTCGTGTCGCGCTAATGCGAAAACTTTAAAATTCTTCACGACGAGGACTAGTGCCCAAGTTGCCGTGTGACGTGTGAAGATGTATATACGGGATGTTATTGTGGGCGAAAACGCGGCGTCAATATTAACGCGTATTGTGACACATCTAAAAGATTTTCCTCGCATTTTTACAACAGACAATTTGTTCCAAGCGTTTCTTGAAAGTGACGACTTTTTGTCGTATCATAATAATTTAAAATCGAAATAATACGTTGACTTGTTTAATCTTACTTATGTTAATTCTAAATATATAATCTTATGGGTAATTATCTTATTATGTGTAGTCTTAAAAATAATTAACATTATAGTATTCTGGGATCAAATAACGGGTGGAGCTAAAAAAATAATATAATAAAAAAATACATGTCTTCAACGGCAAAATCAAGGCAAGGGACTCTATCTACCGAAATAAAAATTACATATCGAGAGAAATATAAGATCAGCGTCATTATGTCAGGTTGTGTTGTTTACAATCCTTTCACCACACTGGTTCGACAGAACCGGTGACTCGAAGAAGAAGAAGAAGACGAAGATTATCCCGTGTGTTTCGAACTAACACCTCGGGGCATTCAATTTGCGTGGCGTCTCGTGAGCAATTTACGCCTTGCGCGAACTTAGCCCATTGTGGGACCTTCTTTGTGCTGAGGCGACGCAAGTCACGCGTGATGCGGGGGTTATATAAAGTCTTGAAAATGCTTATCACAATTTTGTATCGTAGTAAGAAGCTTGTAATAAAATTCTGCTCTTTATATATTCGTTATCTTGTAACCTTAATATTCTTGAAAATATATCTACTATTACTATAAAATATATACTATTCTAAAAACCTCTGCTTGCCGTAATAAGTATTGCAATACTTAAACAAATGATTTCTTTATTACCATTATCTCAAAGTATTGAGTTTTGAAATTATTCTAGTATTAAAAATATTATATATCAAAACGTTTCTTGCATTATTGGAATGATGAATATGTAGTACTTTAAGTAAAACAAACTTTCACCGGTAAATCTACACCTTTAAGTTATAAGGCATAAGTTCACAGGCAGTAGAACATACGCCAAGTTCGTCTGGGGAAGTTCTGCCACCGTACCCATTCCTGCCGCTGCCGCCAATCAATAATGCATTCGCGATACTGTGTTCCAGTTTGAAAGATGTGGTTGCCGGTGAAATTACAGGCACTTGAGACATTCCGCCTCCACGCCTCAGATTCACGGGTGCAATACAATCGGACTTGGGTCTTTAAGTTGGGGAGGACCCAAGTCTTATTGCCTGTTATGGGCAGATATTACCACCAACACCAAGTAGGTTATCGGCTTGTTCCGTAACATATCACATAAAAAAATGATTTAGTAACTACTATGACTAAATGCATAAACGCAGATGTCAACATAAAATATCCTTTCAATGGTTAAAAGTTAGAGTCTCTTGCTCCGCGGTGCTTCATAGTCGCTACCTTAAGTCCTTAATCGCCGCATCTCACTTGAGTCCGTCCGTTAATGGAGAGCGGAGAATGTCTTTGAGAGAGCTTTCAGTTCTTTAAAGAGCCAGCTTTGCGGTACTAAATGTCGAGCCAGTGTTGACATAGTTATCTGGGCCTTTAAATCCATTTTTTTTGCAATTTTTGATCGTCTTTTTCAGCCATCTCGACGGAAGCTTAGTGGTACATTAAATTTGTATTGTACGCAGGAAATATAACAATACAAATTTCATTTTATTAATAATTTTTAAAAATTCTGTAATATTAGCTTATATCATAAAATCGGTGTTTGAACTACGTATTTTAATGTTAGGTTACTAGTAGTAATGTTGTAGTAACTACTTAACTAACATACATTTCGACAAGGTTCATGTTTAGCCTTAGACTTACACAAATCCGATCTCGCCTATATTCAAGTTTTTCCCCAAGGATATGAATTTGACACAATTGCTACTTTGATCTTTTGTATTTTACATAATAGTATATATAACCTTTCAGCACTTTTTATGATAGTTTTATAAACTGAAAACCGTACGCATAACAATTAAAGGTAAGAGTGATTATTCACACCGCTCCATAGCCCTCCAACAAAATTAAAAACAACATCATGCACGTACCGTCATTACTTAAGCTGCATCTTTTTAAACGTCACCACTGGCTGAATAGACACGACTCTTGAAGCGGTTTAGAAAAAAAAAGAAAACTCACGCATCGCGTTTCATTGTACGCAGACACGGTGAAGGTGGATCTCATTAGAGAGCGTTCGAATTAAGAACCGGGCTCGATGGAGCGGGAATCTTAGCGATCATTACGCGAAACGGAACGGTAGAGGTGTCATGGCGGCTTTTTCATGTTTCGAGTTTTTAGTAGAAAATATTTTTATTTAATACAGTTTCAATAATGGAACACAACATTGAGATTTTTTTATGAAAATTTAATGTAATCTACTGCAATATTGACTGTATCGTACATAGGTTAAGCAATATTAAAACAAATATTGCAGCAGTATTTTTTCTTAACCTTTCTAACTATGTTGTTTTATGAATTTGTTATAAAATGTCTCCCAAGTGGTAGAGTGCTATCGGCGGATGCTGCTCTATCGCCGCCGGACGGAGACGCGAGATAGGACTCTATGCGCACTTATATTTATATTTTTATAAACTTTATTACAATTAACCTCTTTCTATGATCATTCTTCTGTGTGTTTTTCTCTATTTACATTTAAAATATACAGATTCAGGCAATGGTGACTTGGATGGCAAATATTATGTTTGAGAATTGACTTTGAAATAATGGTTTATTGTAATTTTTATCATGTTATCATAGTTTAGGAGTAAATAATTTAAACAAAAACAATAATATATAATTTAATTTATTTTCTCTCATAAAAAGTGGGTAAGTACAAGAAATCTATAAGTCGGAAGTACTAACAAGTAATTTAGTAATTAGCATATATATCAAGTAGCCTGGAATCAGTTGAGCTATTTATAGATCGTTAAAAACAATCTTAAAAAGTATGTATGGATTTAAATATAGAAACATTCAATATAATATCAATGACAATTATTTCTGAGTATTGCTGAGTTAAAAAGACGTTTAATATAATATCTCTTTTTTTTAACATACACTCACGTCAATAACCTTAGTATAAACTAGGGTGACTACGCTCCAGGTGCAAGCAAAGACAGATGGTGGTAGCTTACTTGCACGCGAGTAACAAATAATTTCTTTTGTATTGGAATGGGGTCATTCTATGAATTGAATATTTGTTTTTTTAGAAGATTAGATTAATAATAATTTCTGACGAAATACTGATTTTTGATTATACGTATATCTTTCATAATTTTGCGGAAATGTTTTACCGCTTTATTTATACCACTCCTGAAAATTAGTAAATATAAGAACAAACGAATTTTTTCGATATCGATAAATTACCTCAAGTTAAAATATGACTATCTTAAACAGTCCGGCATGCGCCAAAATGAAATTTGGTAGGCATGTCATATTGGCCAATCCTAATTGACATCTTGACGTACATTTTAGCTCAACTTCGAGGGTAAGATGCATCAAATTTCTCAGCATTATACTGAGAAACAAATTAACTGAAAGCCATAAAAATATCCTTCAGAAAAATTAATAAACAAATCCTTCTTCATTTACACACATCCAGTATAACATTTAGAAAGAACATTTTTATTTGTATCTAAGATACAATAAGATACAAGCTATGTTACGAACTATAACGTTATAATTACTTACCTAATAACTTAAAACGTTAGTTACAAACCAACAAGAAGCATTCAATCGAATCTTATTTCCAATTATGACATCGTCGGACTCGAAAATATAAAAAAAAACGCGAAGGGCGCGTGTCCCGCCAGGTGCGCCCTGCAGTTCCCCTGCTCTGTCATCTCTTCCACATAATAATACTTATTATTACAACTCCTTATTATTTCTTGTTTTAATTGTGCCCTGACTTGCCTTTTACTCCTTTTGTTCGCGTTTAATGGCTTTTATTGTTTAAATACTTTTTATGCGACGCGTGCCGGCTGCCTCTGTAAGATTTTGTTTTTGTTTTTCGCTTATAATTTTCAAAGGTTCATTGGAAGACCGGTTTATTGGCAATTACAAGATTGTATTCAACATTGTTACATTAATTCATCTATGTAATGTATTTCGTTTCAAGTAAAATTACGCGATTTTCTATTGAGAGCTGCTTTGATAAGTACTTAAGTAAATAATCGTATTGCATTTTTTATTAAAGACTATATAGAATTTATTTTTGAACGAATAAAAGGGAAAAGAGAATTTATTTGACAAATGTGTGTTTATAATGTGTTTTGGAAACTTAAATTCTACCAATGATTCAGTTTGATTGTTCGTGTATGTACTGTATGTACACTGATGTATTTTTATGCCAAGATTCTGGCGTCTCTTTTTATTTTTACTAATTTCCGTCATATTTTAAAATATTATCTTTATTAACTTAGAAAAAAATATTTTACACTACTCTAATTCAATGAAGCCGTAGATTTACTAAGTTCATTAAATCAAAAATATCGAGTTGCATTTTTAAAGCAAAATATAAAGAGAACATCTGATGTGTGAACGGCTAGGCACAAGTTCAATAAATCAGATGACTGCCTTGTACTCGTACAATATAATTCAACCAATCCATGCACAATACGGCCGCTCAAGATCTATCGTAGTTTAATTGGTGAAATTCCTCACACACCGCACTGATTGCCTATCCAAGTCTTTCGAAGACAATGTGGCTGCGGCTTTGTTCTAAATTAGTTTGCAAGGAACTATTCGATACAAGTTCCAACTATTGTTTTCTATTACTGAAAATAAAAGATGGCCTTTTAGAAATCTGGGATGTTTAATCTTGTTTCCGAATTGTAGAGGTAAAGCGCAAGAATTATTCGCGGTTTTTTTTTTGATATTTTTGTTTTCCTTATTGTCACTTTTTACACAGTTAAAATCATCCATAAAAAAATATATGTATGCCAATGAGATGGCTTGTTTTAGAGAAAAGAAAATGAACAGATCTTACGAAGTAGAGGGTATATCTAATTAAGATAAAACTCTTCTAATTTGTTCCATTATTTCTTTCCAAATACACAAAATAATCCTTTACCATGTTTGTCTGCGTTAACATATGACTGAAGAGAGAAGTAATATGTAACTGTAGTAATGGTCGTGACCATATGGTGTTTGAGATTTCATAACAGGCAGTCCATTAATGTGTTTGTCATCTCTGATTACAAGTTTCAGATTAAATGAAGGGTTATTTCTTATATGACAAATGTTTCATCCATTATCATCAAAATTCGATTTTAAACTTAATCCTAGTCAGATATGATATTAGATTGGTATGTGAGTTTCTTTTTTGGCAAAAATATTGGACTTTAATATATTTTCTAATCTTTATAGTTCCTCTTATGAGACAAGAGAGATAACGAAAGCTAATAATATAAATAATCATTTGTTTTGTACACTAACAAAATTATCAGAACTTTAATAAGAGAGAACGGTAGTGTGATCTTATTATATAAAGGGAGTACTTCAAAAAATATTTAATATATTGAGACGTGTTGGAAACCCATCAAAAGCAACTAAATCCACATGGCCCTTAACTTATCTCTCGGTTCCCAAATGTGTTGTCGAGTTGAAACGACTACTTATAAGAACGATAAACAGAATCAGGGTGAGAAACTCAAAGAAGACACTTAAAAAGACATCCAGCCTCCCTAATTTTGATACGGATATTGGAATAAACGTTATCGTTATTCTAGGGTTGACAAGCAAATAATTCTGCATACAAATAATTTCTGTAATGAGACGAAACTTGCACATAATCTCATTGATTTTTTTAAAGCAGCGTCCTCTGCCTTTAACTACTACTATACGATTTATTCCTTTGACTTCTATGGCACTTTTTAATCTTTGTTAAATAGTTAAGAATCTAGAGAAATGGGGATAAATCACAAATATAAATAAAGTTCAAAATAGAATTAACAATGTTTCAATTTATTACCAAGACATAAATTCCAACATTAGAGTAAATACAGCATCAACGAAAACCAGCCTAAAACGTGGAACAAAATGAACCAAGAGAACTCGATATTCATTATCAAAATTTAAAACAACTATACATTCATTCATGCGAAACAACAAAATTAACACCTTGCAACCCATTACTGGAATCCAGAATGGGTGTGTAAACAAACTTTACCATAAATGCACCGCATTGCGTGACACCCCTAACCTTCCCCGTCTTGGGTGACCCTTTCTCAAGACACGGTGTAAACAAGCATTATGGCTTTCGATGGTGGCGCTAGTGTTAGCGAGTTAGCGTTTTAAATATAAATTTTGTTAACGAGCGGATACCGAAGTCTTGCGGATACCGAGTTCCTTTTTACATTTAGATAGAAAAGTGTAACGTTTATATATATTATTAAAAGCTTTATGATAATTTATGTTATTGTTTATTTATATCATTACATCTACGTACTACATTACGACTATCATTACAGATTAAGTTAGGTATGTTATAAAATGTTTTTATATTATGATTTTGCTCGTGTGATGAAAAGCACAACAACAAGTCAAGAACGCTTATTTCAATGTCACCTATGATTTGGTCGATTTTTTGAGGTGATCACTTTTCTTAAGCATGGGAATAGTGAAAATTATTTAAATGAACGGTACGGTTAATGTCATTCTAGCAAATTACTGATCTCAGGCATTTAGAAGAATTGAATGATCAAAACAATTCAAGTAAATCTGAAATTGGTCACATCCAGCAGTCAATTTTACAGTTTTTTTAAATTATATATATGTAAGTGTATATATAATATTAATAAAAAAATTGATATTTAATAGTTTTATTTTTGTAATTAAACATATCCAATATTACTAAAGGATATATTAAGGAGATATTTTATATTTTGATAGGTTTAGGAGTTCCAGTGTTTACGTATATACTATTATTTATACCCCTTCGTAATATTAATCTTGTAGATAAATACTCCATGACTACAGTGAAGAACAACAAGTGATAAGAAGTACACCAATTATAATCGATCTTTGAGGGTTTTCAAATATTCACATTACTCGTTTAATTAAATTTATTAAAAATTAAAAAATTTAGTTTTACCCTGTTCTCGAACGCTCACAGTAACGCCATACCCTCAAATGTAAGTGGCTGTTTGTTGCTTGGGGGAGCGCGTCATGTCTCTTAAGACAACGTGGGGTCCCAATCACTATATTTACTCCTTTGTCTTTGCACCTTTATCTAAATAAATATTCCAATAAAGTAAATAATCGAACTATCTTAGCCATCTTAAGAGCAGTAAAACACTCGCCAAGTTCGTCCAGGGAAGTAGGTACTGCCACCATGCCCATTTTTGCCGCTAATCAGTTACGCATTCGCGTTACTGTGTTCCGGTTTGAAAGGTGTAGTTGCCGGTGTAATTACAGACACGTGAGATATTCCACCTACATGTTTCAGAGTTACGGGTGCATACGATGCGACTTGGGTCTTGTCATACCTTGTAGGGGAGGACCCAAGTCGCATCGGTTGTTATGGGCAGAGATTACCACTTAACCACCATCACCGGTGGGCCGTCGGCTCGTTCCGTAAACGTATCAAATGAAAAAAATTAAAAGGGGTTAACGGAAGTTATCAGAATCGACGAAAAAACAGTACGATTCGCATAAAGTTTAGCAAAAACAGACACAAACACCTGGACGGATCATATTTTTTTGTCATAAATTAGCCAGAAGTTACATATACCTCTATAACGTATTCTGCGCGCGTGCAGCGGAGCAGGCGCTACGAATGGGAACACCTTTCGACATTTGCGAGGATGAATGAGTGTGCACTTTGAATGACTGGTTTTTTTAGTTATGACTAGCTGTTGCCCGCGACTTCGTCCGCGTGGAATTCGGTTTTATCACGCACCCCAATTTTACCCCTCGGACAAGCCTAAGTTACTCCTTGTTACATCAGCTATCTGCCAGTGAAAGTCCCGTCAAAATAGATCCAGCCATTTTAGAGATTAGCCGGAACAAACAAACAGCCAGACGGACAAAAATTGAAAAAAAAAAGTGGTTTTGGTATGTGTACCGTGTATAGGTACATCCATATGCACTTAGTAAAAGGGCGTTATTTTAATTTTACAAACAGACACTCCAATTTTATTTATCTTTATAGATTTCGCTCGTAACGGCTTGTTGTATTTCACTATATTAAGCTACACCGAGCTTAATATAGTGAAATACAATACTAATTGTATTTTTAAGTAGCAATCATATTTGACCAATCTTACTAACTTGTAGTAATCACACTGACTGGCCTCAGAGCTCAGTCGGTAGTAACCCTGCCTTCTTTCGGATATTTAAAGATTATAACCTAATATGGATGTCTTATTGGACTCTGAATTTTTATCTATAGATATACTTACCTATAGATATAAATTCAGAGTCCAATCTATGATATATAATCTATCTATAGATAAGTAATTCTAAAAAAACCATTCCCTGTATCTTAGACGATACAACAGCCGTAGACACAGCTAAGTACCGCCTCAGTAAACCAACTAATAAAAAACTGACACCGAATCCGTCCGTCTGTGCGTTTGTTCTAGTATTGGAAAGTAACATTTGTTGACACGTCAAACAGGAACACATTGCGTTCAACAGAAGGCACTTCACAGGACAATGAACCTTGGTTTTTTTTTCGGTATATTGAGCTCAGGAAAGATACACAAACGATGTATCAAACCAGTATTTCTGTTTGAAATTTGGTCAAAACTGTCACCGATACAGAATAGGCTGATGTTATCAGTGAAAATCTATTATGACTGCCCTCACAGCTCAGTTGGTAACCTTCTGCGCTGTAGGTCGTGGGTTCGATTACCACCCAGGACAAATATTTGTATGACGAATATAGATGTTTGTTATTTGTCTGGGTGTTGATATGTATTATTTGCATGTACATATTTGCAAAATATATATAAGTATTATATCAGTTGTCTGGTTCCCATGATACTATAATGCACTATATAATGCACCTCTCGAACTAGTAAAATAAAACATTACATCTTCAATACTTACAATACAAAATTTGATTAAATCTTTCTTCCGGTGAAAGTAATAAGTAAAAATTAATTTCCTTTCAACTTTCTAATCCCTCTGAGAGGGTCAGCCCTCCCATTCTTTCTAATGATGTTTATCAAAAGGCACAAGTATCGACTGTGGTTAAACTTTCTCAATAATATCTACTGAAAATTTGATAAAGTATTAGTTTAACACCGATTGAAAAACAGTTATAAGAATTTAAGTAAAGTGGTAACCTCTGCCCATAACAATCGACGCGACTTAGGTCTTGTCGTACCTAGGTAGGAGAGGACCGAAGTCGGATTAGAAAAAATGCTTCTTATGTGCAGAGGTTACCACATAACACACACCATGTGGGCCATCTGCTGTTTCCGTAACTTTATCACAGAACAAAACAGTAACGCAATAACGGAAAACTCCTTCGGTCACCTCTCGATTGGAACCAGCGCCATGCGGATCGAATCTTGGGTTCTGTGCGATTGTATTTAGGAGAAATCCTTTCTGGTTATTGGGGTATTCCACTGAGAATCGCTAGCTGCCTATTCTGTTATATACTATATGTATATAACAGTATTATATATCACTAAGCTTATATAAAATCACGACGTAGACTAAGCACACAAGACACAGTTTTAATATCGGAGAAGCGATGGAGACAATCCTCTTAATCAGCGCACAGACATTGTTGGAAACGAGGCCACGCACGCACATACAGAATGATTAGTCTCTTTGTGCGAACACGACCACCGCACTTTTGTTCGCGTACGTACCAACTTTGGACATTGTTCTGTTATGAACAATTTCGCGAGGTTTTTTTTATTAACGCTTTCGGCACTGAGTTTATTTTTACCGTTTGAACGGATATTTTTATTGGTAGTTTATTTTATCGGTGATCAGCTCCGTGACTGAATTGCTGTTAGATATATTGTACTTTTACTCTAATATTTTAGTTGGGTATAAGGGGGCGTTGCTCAGTTATATAGAGCACAAATGAGTATTAATGTATTTTAATCTCCACACGGGGTAAAAGTTTAAGTGTTAGAAATTTAATTAATTTGTAAAAGTAATTAACAGGTTTTTTGTCTTGATTATTGTTTGTTGAATTCCATTTTGTTTAAATATCAAGGTTTCAATCCACAGTCTTAATCATAGACTAAAACAATAATTATGCGCTATATACTTATTTACCAACGTAAAGAACTTCCTTGCAAAAAGTTAAGTTTGCAAATCCCCAAGTAAACGGCAGTCTAATGTAATAATCATCTCCACACAGCACAACTCAAAGACAAAGGAATTCGTTTTATTGCATCGCGAAAAAAAAATCATTACGTCACACAGGAAAGAAAATCCGAGCAAAAAACACAATAAAGTTACAATGTAAACAAGTTACGGCGTACTTGAGTAGCTCATTACTCGGCAGATGCGGCGCGGGCGGCGCGGCGTTAGCGGGTCGGCTCGCTGGCTGCGCTCGCTTGAGCCACGGCTGGCTTGAGCCAAGAGCGGGCTACAGACATAGCCTTTGTTTAACCTATTTTGGTTTAGATTACGCTTTTAACGGGATGAGGGCTTTAATTAATTACCTTTTTTTATGTTTAGATAAATTTTTGTTGTGATTATTTTGATTTGTTGCAGTTTTGAGATGTTGCACTTTATACCGTCACGAAAATTTTACTATCTTTATTAATTTTATTTTTAATTTATTTTTTATTATATTTATATTTTAATTTGTTATATTGACATTATATTGTCATTTTGCATTGTTTTGTCTTTCTCGAGTAAATTTACTACCTGTAGGTATAACTGTAATAACTGATTTAAGATACTATGGTGTGAAATTTTAGAAAACATTCTTTTAAATTACTGGTTCAAATACACGTACACCAATGAAAGAAAGAACAAAGACAGAAAGAAAATCTTTGTTTGTAGCTATTCAGATACATAACATATAACACAATACTGTTGATCCTTAAATTAATAACTTATAACGTTAGCAATGAGTTTTACGCTTGATAAACAGTGCACAATACCACGTTATCAGGGAGTGAAGGAAAACATAGAGAGGAAACCGAAAAAAAAACGAAGCCATTTGTCGTGACATGCAGGCTCCCTTCGTGCATTTCACGAAAAGAGCTTCTGAGGCGCACTTATAAACCTTTCACCTGATAGAACCAGTGACTGAAGCAGGAGTAACTAAGAGATATCATAGATAGCAGGAAAATGAATTAATTCTCTCTGAATCTCATTGTCATTTGAAAAGTTGAGAATGTAACGAAAACTCGCGGCGTTCGATACCAAATAATCGAAAGCTCGTTCAAGTTTGTTCACTTGAAACCTTTTCAGCGCAGTTTGTCTAGAGGGGTTTTAGATATGTCTGTTGGTATTGTGTCTGTTAGTTATCGTTGTGGGTAGTTTTATTTCGTCGGCTCCATTCATTAGTTACACGGCAATATACGATGGTTATTTCCGATTATTTTTTTCTAATAAAAGTATGCAATCTCAAGTTCTTTATATTGTTTTTGCTTCGTGCTGTTCGTAATGGTGAAATTGCTTTTGGATACTAAAAATGCATCATGTAAATTTGGTATATCATGGAGGTAATGTCTTAGATAGATGAAGAAAAAAGTTTTTTTCTATTATAACTGTTTGACTAGAATATAGAAGATTTTTTTCTTATATTTTAACTACTACTAATTAGTTTATTATACATTTTCTATTTAAACATATGTCATTTTTTTTCAATTATTTTTACTATTTTAAATTATGACATAATTTTAAATTGACATAATCCACTACTGTTAATTTCACATATGTACCTAGTTTGTTAATATTTTATTGTAATTATTATAAGAACGTTGCTTATGTTTTAGCATTTAGCGTTTATGTTAGTTTTTCTTTCTCTCTTTATAAGTTCATAGAAATAAAAAAAATTAATGGCACTTACAAACTCCAACAATATATGTGGTCAATATATTAGATATACATAGTATCGTATAAAAAATAACAAAATACTAAAAAAAAAACATTTGAAAAGCGTAATAATATCCGTTTGTTCAATAGTGTTTTAATACAAAACATTTTTAATTTGTAACGATAAAAGCACGTGGCAACTGGCAACATCGCGATAGTGACCGGAAACGCATCGGCACCGTCCCGCGCTATATGAATGCACTTCCGGCGTCACGCACTAAGGAGCCCCTAGCCAGTCTCCTACGGGGGTAACAATTAAAACATGTCGTCATTACATATAAAATATCGGAAATTTAATAAATATGAATAGTCCAAATGAAACTACGTATGAGATATTCCATGTTCGTATCTCAGAATTGAGTAGTTTTAAGTAGAATTTATGCCAAGTTCTACTGCTACTACCGGGCAAAACTGCGACCATACCCATTTCTGCCGGTGAGCAGTAATACATTACCGTTACAGTGTTCCGTGACAAAGGTGGTTTAGTGGTGGTGAAATAGGCAAAAGATTCCACCTTCACGTCTCGGTAGTTACGAATACGATGCGACTCGGGTCTTGTCGTACCTAAGTAGGGTAGGACTAAAGTCAAATTGCTTGTCATCAGAGACTATCACTTAACACCAGGTGGGCCATCTGCTCGTTCCGTAACTTTATCACTTTGTAAAAAGTAGTAAGGTGTGCTTCGAGTCTTCCTATTCTTAAGTAGAGGAAAACTTAAAGCGCCTTGCTCTTGTCATAGGCAATGGATTCTTCCAAATATCAGAGACCATATAGAACGGTGCTCTACTGCAAAAAAAGAATGTTATTAAATCACTTGCCGACTCAACAAGTAAATTACGCATATAAATTGTTTTCCTGTCGCAGGTGTATAATATAAACGGGAATGTGGGAAACGGAAGCAGTCTCGAGTAATGTTGTTAGTGCACCCTTCGATGTGATTCATAAAATATTCTAGCATGTGCGCGGTATTTGTGATTCACTCGCACTTTTGTGGAGTAGACAGTGGAGGGGACATAATGAAGATTGTAACTAATGTAGAGTACCCAGCTTCCCCCCACTCTGAGCTCATCTTATACCTTCCACAACGACCCATGCCGAGGTCCGTAACTAAGTGGTGCCTTGGTGTCGTTGAGTTAATTTTTTTAAGCTATTGCATAGCTTCTATCGCGGGCCTTGAGCGTGGAGACCGAATCCAGAAATTCCGTATCGAAAAAAACCTAACACCTCCCACTCCGACCGGCACAGCGGTGATACTTTTTAGTTCCATCTATCGATAAATACCAGAACTTTTAATGACTTTTTGAAATATCACGCGCAATAGCTTTACCGCGGCAGTCTCCGAGTGCCACACGTCTTTTTAAGCTATTGCATAGCTTCTATCGCGGGCCTTGAGCGTGGAGACCGAATCCAGAAATTCCGTAACGAAAAAACCTAACACCCCCCACTCCGACCGGCACAGCGGTGATACTTTTTAGTTTTTCCATCTATTGATAAATACCAGAACTTTTAATGACTTTTTGAAATATCACGCGCAATAGCTTTACCGCGGCAGTCTCCGAGTGCCACACGTCTTTTTTTTGTTACCAGCTGAGAGCCATCAGCTTTCGCCAAAAGCCTATCCTTCCAAATAAAAAAGAATTTTCCAAATAGGTTCATAAATGACGGAGATCTGAGGTGGTAACAAACATAAAAGAAATACAAACGAATTCAGAACCTCCTCCTTTTTCCAAAGTCGGTTTTTTTTTAACTGACAAAAGATCTAAACGGATGCTACAAGTTGGAATAAAACGCCCATTTCCAGACCTGCTGATAGGATGCGACAAGTAACACTTGTCTCCATTTTCTTTAGACTTCAGCTCTGTTCCGTTATGTTATACCATAATGATATGTTCCGTCGCTTTGTGGTGCGTGCCTTCCTGTCTTTGCGAGGGGATAGCGTCGCACATATACTATTCATATGAAAATTAAAATAATTCGCATATTTTATTGTACATTTAACCCATTGGTAATCATTTTTGCTCTCTGTAATTTCAACGGCACCCGTAGGAACCGTAATAAAGTAACAAGAATGCGTTACGAGTAGGTATGATGGCAATGCTTCCCCGGAAGAAATTTGTACGATTTCTACTGATTCTATTCTATTGATATCGCAAATAGTTCCAGTAGTTCCATTTGGAAGTAAATTATATGACACGATCCAAAACTGCAATACTACATTTACATAATTATCAAAAAGTCCATTTAAAATTTATTTGAGCAGGGTTGTTATTCGTTAATATCTATCGAAAAAAATAAACATAATATTTTTTTTTTAATATTATTAGTTCATTTTCATAATAATTTTGCGTTAAAAAAACAAAACATAATTAATATGAAAATAAACTTAAATTACTCACAATATATCAATTGTAATGCGCTCACTTACGCCGCTTATGCTCTTAAATTAACAAGATAAATTAATCCATAAATTATTGCCGATTAAAACCTATATTTCTGTTAAACCTGTAATATTTATAAAAACATTTTATACGCTTTATAATTGTATGAGTTTTATTATTTTATATAATGTATTTAGGATTTATATTCGGAATATACTTTACTATATAAATGCGTAAGTTTGGTTCTACGGATGTTTGTTACTCAATCAAGCCAGAACGGCTGAACAAATTTGGATGAAATTTGGCACGGAGATAGATTACAGTCTGGAATAGCTGCAACAGTAGTAGTGCTAAACTGAAAATAATAATAATAAATGGGATTGCGATAAAAAACATTTATTGCTATTATTAATGGATTACCCAAAAAAATTCGTTTTTTATACAAATGTTGTATTTGTCTTTTAAACGAAATGCAAATAAATTAACGCTTCGATTTATATTTGTATCAAAAGTGTGCGATTAAAAAACCCTTAGCGGCCATTTAAGGGTTGATATGCCAAATGTCACGGTTTTCGTACCACCCTCAATTTTCTAAACAGATGCTTTGTAAGAGAGATATACCAAACACTTCTGTAATATTATAAAACCTATTTTGCTTCGGTATTAAAGACCCTAAGCTGTTATATAAAAGGACTATAACTCAAAACTTGGTAGTGATAGCTTTCCTATCGAAATTGAAATCAAAATTGTGCTCTATGCAGTATAGCAAAGGTTAACTTTCCACTGATAAGGGCAAGAAAGGGTCGCGTGATAGTTAATGGCTATCGATTAAGGGATGCAGATTGTGGCACACTGACACAAATAATTATAGGCAACCTTGGGCACCCCGCATATAAATCAATTTTTGATCTTGTTCAATGCATTAACATTCATTACTTTTAAAACTTTCATTGTTACAAAAGTTTTACGTTAATAAATATCTCTTTATTTTACATATAAATAACAAATAACTTAAAAATATATTTTTATTATAATATCAAAAACATCGGAAAAATGTCGTCGTTTATAATACAACAGTTTTTTTTAAATACAAGCAGTGCAATGTAGCAATCTCACAAATTATCGCGTCTATATTTCGACGTTCTGTGAAGTCTTATTTTGATTTTACATGAATTTCTAATTGAACTCCTGAAGAAATGTCTTGGAAACGTCAGTAGAGATCTAATTATAAAATATGATCACGCTTATATTTTGCTAAGTTTGAGAGATGGTCCTATCCTGTCAGAACCTCCATAGATCCTCTTTGAATATCAGTGTTCGATTATATTAAAATTGGTTAGGAAAATATATTATCCTAATAAACAATATTGAATATGATAAATGTCTGCTTAAAGGCGTCAAATGAAATGTAACCCTAAATCCACGATTAACGAGACGCCTCACAAACAATCCGCCGAATCGAAGGTAAAAGGTAATTTCAACTAAAGAAAGGGATGAAAAAATTAAGATGACCTACTTCAAAATTTGCACCTTTCGACAGAAGTGTACCATTGTGGTAGTGCACCTTGCCAACATATGTTACCCTCATGTCTTGCCATAATTCTTCTTAAATTCTATATAAAAAAAAATCCTTGATTGAAAAAAGGACTTCCTTCAAATTGTACCGAAAAATATAAGTTCAAGTAAACGAAAATTAATGTCACACAATAACTTAATATAAAACTAGCTGTAGCCCGCGACTTCGTCGACTTTACCCTTCGGAAAAGTAGCCTAAGTTACTTCTTGTTACATCAGCTATCTGTCAGTGAAAGTCCCGTCAAAATCGGTCCAGCCGTTTCGGAGATTAGCTGGAACAAACATACAGACAAAAATTGTATACATCCCCATATGCACCTAGTAAAAGCGGTTATTTTAATATTACAAACAGACACTCCAATTTTATTTATTTGTATAGACTTGCTGTTGCCCTTGCCCGCGACTTCGTCTGTGTGTAAAATTGTAAAAAATGTTGTTTTGGTATATGTACCGTGTATACATTCATATGCACTTAGTAAAAAGCGGTTATTTTAATATTACAAACAGACACTCCAATTTTATTTATTTGTATAGACTTGCTGTTGCCCTTGCCCGCGACTTCGTCTGTGTGTAAAATTGTAAAAAATGTTGTTTTGGTATATGTACCGTGTATACATTCATATGCACTTAGTAAAAAGCGGTTATTTTAATATTACAAACAGACACTTCCAATTTTATTTATTTGTATAGATTGATGTTGTGTTTGACGAGTTACCCTAAATAGGAACAAAATGTTGAAAACCATAGAGATCAGTAGAATACTCGAAAAACAATTTTTGTGTGACGAACACAGATGTTTGTTCTATGCCTGGGCGTTAATATGTATTATATGTACGTATTTACAAAAAAAAGTATATAAGTATTAAATCAGTTATCTAGTTCCCATGATACACGCTATGCTTAGCTTACTTTGGGGCTAGATGGCGCTGTGTGTAATGAAAAAGAATATTTACGTATTCCAGACTTTATGCTATAAATTATTATGATTCTGAACACCAAACAATCACAAAAAGAAATATCTTTCACATAAAGTCGCATCAATAATAAAACTGAGGTTACATGCCCACATATGTACTTTCAATTCATACGAAGACGCATTCTCCCATCAAAATCACCGCAGGCCTACAAACATTTTAATCACGGTTAGTCCTTGCACATTGTCTTTACCGTCCGTCCGTCCGTCCGTCTGTCCACATGTAATCAAAGGTATGACAACAAAGCCTATCTTTTTGAGCTCGCGTGCTGCGCATATCTTCGTAATTGGCTTTCGATATTGACGTACCTTTATTGTCCGCTTTTGAATATTGGATTAATTCTTGATTTTGAAGTACGTTTGTTATTTGGAGATTAAAAAATCACTTGATAAATCAGTAACTAAATAACTTTCTGTATAGTTCATTGTATCTAGAGATATGCATCAATACTGAGCGAGTTTTAAATAGTTTTCTGCAAAAGCTTTATGCGTCAACATTTTTCAAATGCTGATTAAGTATGACTCAAATTTGGAAGTAAAACAGTTCAGATCTTAGCATAATCAAATCAGTTACTTCATTACGTTCTGTATTTTGTGTAACGTGCCCAAGGATTCCTTAGGATTATTCACGCATAGACACCTCATTCTACGACCAATGCTCTGTATTAGTACCGTTTGGAAGCTAGCAGAAAATGGCTTCCGAGCGGTTGTCGAAAGCAAAGATGGCAAATTCAAAAATTTGAACTCAACCGCCTTTGGTGACGCGTGTCACGGCGCGGCGTCATCGCTCCCCTCGCTAAAGGTGTGCGTGCGCGCACACAGGGGTGCACAACCCCTATTATCTTTAACATTCGAAGTCTGTTTGCAAGATAAAGGCAAGGGGAGGCAGGGGGTGATTTTTCTTTATTCTTCACCCGGATTTATTATTATTTTTTACGTTATTATTACTATGATTGCCAGTCGCGTGCGCACATGTCCTTTACCACCCCAATGTAATGTTGGGAGAAATGTAATGCTCTTATGCGTATTTATTTTTTTATTGTTAGAAGATTACCGGTGGATGCATTAGTGGTGACTTCGTATTATTATTACACTGGAAAGTATATGAAATAATTTCAAACTTATTTTCACGTGAAATGGTGTAAAAATTTTCTCCTCAGACAGACCTTCAAACTTTTGATAAGACGGTCCTTTTCAAGCTCGAATGCTTTGTTGTCGTGTCTACGACCCTTGACATGCCAAAATCGTACTATAAACGTCTTTATTTTGTTCGAAATAAAGCTCAAATTCTCACTATTATGTGTACGTCTTAAGATTGTAAAGAATATCACCTGAACAGCTGATTTTACGTCTGGCACCTTACTACGCGTAGTAAAAACTACTCCCATCAGATATCAGTTTTATTCTCAACGAAACAGAGTTCCTTATTACCTATGGTTTCATAATTTTATGTCTTAGACGGGTGCTGCTTGGCGCTTTTGAGTTTTATTCCTTAGATGTTAGAATTACAATTAGAACGGTTTGGAAGAGACACGTGTTCTAGAGATAACATCGGTGCACATGTTACGATCCATGATTTAACGTGTTTGTGGGCGTATCGAATGTCAGATACATCGCCTACTTACTTGTGGATCTTCTGTGGTTAAGTGGCGCCTTATGAGTTACCAGGTGTGTCTTCGGGATGCCAGTACTGAATTGGTTTTTAAATAATTAGACTGGCCTCATAGCTCAGTTGGTAGTACCGCTGCCTTCTGCACTGTAAGTCGTGGGTTCGATTCAGAATTCGCTTCAGAACCTACTTAAAAAGCTCAAAATGGACCTAAGATATCGTCATTTTCATTATCAAGCAAAAATACTAATTAAAAATATTATGAGGCTTGCTTGGAGTGTTACAAAATCAGTTTTTTTTTGTGATACAGTTACAGAACTAGCAATGGTGTTAAGTTGTAACCTCTGCCCTTGACAAACAATAGGACTGAGGTCCTCCCCTATTTAGGTAAGACAAGTCCCAAGTCACATCGTATGCGCCCGTAACTCTGAGACGGGAATGGGATGTCTCATGTGCCTGTAACTTCACCGGCGACCAAACCTATCAAACCGGAACTCAGTAAAACGTATGCATCACTGCTTGGCGGCAGAAATGTGTAGGTAGTAGTAGTAGTACTTCCCCGGAAGAACTACTGCTACTAAAACTATCATACTATAGCAACTTGAAAACTTTGCTATAGATCCATTTTAAACCGATAATATCAAGTTATAAATTTGCATTTGAAACTAAAAATCTTTTTCGTCATCTTTACATAGTATAGAACAAAATCGTTTCCGCTGTCTGTACGCTTAGATCTTTTAAACTATACAACAGATTTTAATGCAGCTTCCAGCAATAGATAAAGTAATTTAAGGGGTAGGTTTATACTTAAATTTTAATATTGTTTTATTATTAATTTGTTGAAATATGACGGTAATCAAGATGTCGGAAAAAATCTAGCCGACTGGAAGCTTTACTGGCGTAAACCAATAGAGTTGTAAATCCTTATTAAATTATATTAGACCATCGTTTTCTTTTTTAGGCGTATAATGTTTTGGTACCCGTGCGAAGCCCGGGCGGGTCGCTAGTGTAGTGTAAAATACTTTGTGGTTCCAATTTCATACATCATCTACTTGAAACAAGTATCGATTCAAAATGGCGGTAATCCCCAGTTAGAGTACAAAAGTACGGGCTCGTCGCCTTTGACCGGCGCAAGAGCAGCTGCAAGATCAGATCGAGGGGTGCACACCGATCGATACACGGACGGATGGAATGTGTTTCTAATCGTCAACTATAAGATAACCTATACATTTTTATTGTTTATAGTGTAAGTTAACCATTTTTAAATAATGAATAAGGCCGAAAATATATTTTCTCTCAAAAAAACCCTTAAATGTGTACTGCCAATCTTCCCAAAAGTTCTACAGCGTAGCCAGCAATGCAAAAATGAAAAATTATCAGCAATTCAAAAATGAAAAATTATCTCATCAATTTAGAAAAATATGGTTGAATATAATATAAACAAAATGACCCAGAATATAGAACTTCCTCTTGTTTCGAAACACGTTTAATGAAACTAATTTCACGTCACATTAAAGATCTTTGTTACAAAATAGTGATGTAATGCAATAAAAGCTTTGAATAATTTGATTTGAACTCGTGCTACGATATGAGGATATGTTTATATATTTTTTATTTTTATGTTTATTAATTTTTTATTTTTATACGTTTTTAGCTTCACATTTTGTGAGAAGTTTAGCTAGTCCGAAGTTAATATTAAAAATATGTTTTCTGAAAATGCAGGAGTCATAGAAACTATAGTTATTGGCTCCTTATAGTAAGTTCAGATTGCAGCAGTCACTTTATTAGACTGATGAGCAAAATGAACTTCCTGTAAGTGGCTAATATTAAGACTAACAAACAAGTCAAGCTGGTTCAGTAAAAATAACATGAATTTATTTATCTTCTTAAAGTGGTCTTAAGCGTATGTGTCTTACAAGAGTCGATCATTCAAATCGAACCAACTCGACTAAATTTTGGACAACTATTGTCCAAAGAAAAGGATCACTCCGAGTAAAAAGTTCCTAGATAGTAAACGCCTTTTTGAATAGACCAGTCCATCCATTTTATATTATAAGGCTTAGGTTTATATAAAGTACTAACGTATCATATAACTATAGGCCAAATAAAAAAGAACAACATTATTTAAACTCGGTTATGAAAACAAAACAATATTTTAGATTCATCCATCATTCGGCCATCTTTTAAATCTTTTGCATTTCGGCAACAAGCGCCGCAGATGCGTTCGCGCAGCTTTCATACCATGGAGCATCTTCATTTCGCACACCCCTATGACTCGATTGTGCTTTCCAATCGCAAATCCGTATCGATTACGCATCTGTTTTATTTTCGTGACATTCAAGATCAGGGCTGGGGAGAATTTCTATAATAATAATAATAATATTGGTTGACATTTCGCACAGCGCCATCTAGCCCCAAAGTAAGCTAAGCATAGCTTGTATCATGGGAAATAGACAACTGATATAATACTTATAAACTTTTTTGTAAATACATACATATTAACACCCAGACACAGAACAGACATCTAAATGTTTGTCCCGGGTGGGAATCGAACCCACGACCTACAGCGCAGAAGGCAGCGTTACTACCAACTGCGCTATGAAGCCAGTCAAGCATTCGCATTCGAAATTCGGACAGGAATCTTGATGATATTCGTGTCAAAAACTTGACGGCTGTCAGGAACCCTGCAAAGTGTTCCGAACGAATCCCCGCCAGGGTCAGTCAATCGTGTCTGGGTTGTTTGATTTGTACATATAGTTTGTATCCATTACACTTACCACAATAGGAATTCTAGTTCATGATTGTAACGTATTATTACTAATTACTAATTTTTCCCGATGCAGGAATCGATTGTCTTCCATAAGTCAAAAAAAAGTCTAAGATCGGTTCCATAAGTCAAAAAAAAAGTCTAGTGTCTATGAAAAGACTAATGAAATATGCCTAATAATTTGCTATTCCTCTGATAAGTTATTAAAAAGGACCCAAACAAACAGGAAATAACACAAGGTGTAAGATCCATTTACCATATTTACATCGCCGGGCACGCGACATTACATCCACAGATTCAATATATGCGATATTAAAGGTGCATTACCCTTCTCTATTATAATCGACAACCCATGAAGGCATGGGGATCTCAACAATCGAATCGAACAATTGACGGCCATCTCTAGAATTGTTAATTAGAAATTTTAAATTTAGAACTTTGTAAAGATGTGGGCAAAAGGGGTGGGTTTAGTTTAAAAGTTACCACTAGGGTAGGTACTGAAATCGTTAACTGCATATATTAGAGAATATCTTTGTTGTTGTTTAAACCAGAATGTTTTAACTTTTTGGTTAATTACGGACGAAAATTAAAGTACTGCGACCATACCCATTTCTGCTGCCAGCAGTGATGCATTCACGTTACTGTGTTCCGGTTTGAAAGGTGTGGTTGTCGGTGAAATTTGCAATATGGACATTCCACCTTCACGTCTCGGAGTTACGGACGCAAAGTGCGACTTCAGTCTTGTCTTAGCTAAGTAGAAGAGGACTCAATTCGTATTGCTTGTAATGGGTAGAGGTACTTAATATCATATGGGCCATCTACCCGTTACGTAGCTTTATTACATACAAAATACACATAATGTTCTTATCAATGTGCCTAGCTAAAGACAATTACTCTCGGAAAAAATTAATTAGAGCGAGTTCATAACCACTTCCTGTCTTGCAGCGCGTACATAATAGTGTATAATAATAGCGATAATGTTAATTATTTTGCAACACCAATATTTTAACACCAAATATCTAAACAATGTGAAACAATGTCGTAGTTTGAGAATAGCTCTGTATTCCTTACATCCATTTTCATTGAAGCTAGACATACAGATTTTTTTATATGTTTTATGTATGCTTATATGATATTTATTTAAACTTTGCTTTTATGTGTGACCGTGTAAATAAATAAGATAATAGGTATATTGTTACTTATATATTTTCTGTTACCACCACCGTCCCATAACATTCAGTGGAATCCAGTCCATCGATGGAAAAGACTGCTTTAAGCAATAAGACCGCCCATTGTGTGTCACATTTGCTGTTATTTCTTCATTCTACATTGTTTATTTGTAATTGTTGTGTAGAATAAAAAAAAACTATCTATGTACCTATCTGTCAATCTCGAGTAGTTTCAATTAAAAGCAAGAATCGAATGCAGCAATCGATAGTGCATCTCCTGACCGTTAATTAGAGATCCCAGCGCGGCGGTAATCAAGCATAAAATTAAAAGTTGGCACACGCCGCGGTAAGGGTGCGACCACGGGCCGTATGGCACGGCGCGGCACGGCACGGCACGGCTCGGCTCGCGGCAATTTGTTCAAGACATCTGTCCCCACACCTGCCCGCACCCCACACTCCCCTACATACCGACACATCAACTAACCACTCTCATTGTACACATTAAGTATACATGTAGCTATAAGTAGGTACCTATAATATTAACATAGTAGGTGATTATTTTAGATTCCATGTTAGCTCTTCTCGCCTGAAAGACAGGATCACCTAGTTCAGACTCTCGTGTTATACATACCTATGTATAAATAAGTTTTACGATTTGTTACATTTACCATGTTTTATTTGAATAAATTTATTAATAGATAATATTATTATTGTAATGGAAAAATACATTTTATTCTAAGGGCATAAAGTTTATTTAACACCTATGACATAGCTGCGTATTTATAATGGTTTAAGCGAGATATACATAACGATATTCGCTCATTAAATTTCGGATATGACTAACAGTTCCAATTGTCCGCGCTCACTCGTGTGAGACTTTATGACGTGAATTCGCTCATTAGATGTCGCTATCGAGTGGCCGTCTCGCTTCCTGTCCGGAACAATAACAGACGTCTTTCAATTAGTCGAATGTCGCATCTATCAAGCGTTGTTTGGCATTCGGCCGCCGCGCCGCTCCGTCAATCTCAATACTGTATCGCAACGATCTCGTAAACACGCGTACGTTCATTCACACGTACACGCAAGATGTGTACGTGCACGTAACTGTGTGTGCGTTCATTCAAGACGTCTGCGGTCTTACGTCACTTCCGGTGACGTCACGATGTCTCGCAAGTGGGCGTGTGAACGCACCCTAACTTCTTATGTTTTGACGTCTCGTGTTTTATTGATGACGAGATAAGTAAAGGATTACCGTTACAAACGTTTTTTATAAAGTTACGGGCCGGACGGATGGCCTGGTGTTAAGTGGTAACCTCTGTCCATAATATTGATTCTAGTATATTTAAATTGTTGTTTACAGCACAAATTGTTCAAAAGATTTCAATGGAGTCTTCGCAAAAAGCAGTTAATTTGTCTGTTAGCCGGCAGGGGTCGAGGATGCGGGACGAAATACTGGTAATTTGGACCAAGTAGACTATTTTAGTGGTCCATTGTGGGTTCAAGGGGTCCTAAGAATGGTTCCTTCAATTTAGTGCCGAACGCCCGCATGCACGGGCGAATAAATATTAATGTTCCTTTAAGAGCTTCTTTGGGAGTTTTTGTCAAACACGCACTGTACGAGTTTTATGATATAAAGATAATATTTTATCGAATAAGAGAATATGCAACAAATTTGGAACTACAGAACCCAACATTATTTGCAGATGCAAAAGGCCATCATGGGTAGGTATACGACCCTATTCAAACACAGCTATAAGTAGATGAAATGAACGTATGTAGTAGCAATATCAATCAATCAATATCATATTGTGAAACATAGGTACTACAAAAGACGTGTTAGAATATCAAATTACTTCAAATTAATATCTAAGTAAATCTAAATTAAATGTCTTTTTATAATTGATACAAAATATCTGTAAGTGTTATTGGGATTAAATCTCTTTTTTTCTCTTCTCTTTCTCTAATTCTCTAATCTCTTTTTTATGATGTTTAAATGGTATAGTTTTAAATACAGTTTCATAAGTGACGTATTTTTTTGGCTTTACTTTAATTTCGATGGTACATTATTAGTTATTAATTAATTATATTTCGCTATATGAGATACTATTCAAATGGTTTAGTTTCGTAGAACAACTTTAACAACAAAAAAACAAGAAAGTAAATAAAAAAAATACGTTGAAAGTAAATTGACATCAAAAATTGCAAAAATATGACAGCGTCTCTTAAAGCGACTTTACACTGCTGATTTATGAACACAAATTACAAATCAATTTAACCATTTAATGTATCAAAAGCGCCACCAGGTGGCGGGGGCGTGCGTTCATCGGTTACAAAGTTTACTTTATTTATGGTTAAGTATTCAAGGGTTTGATTGTCAGGTATAAAGGAAGTCCTCAAGCACCGGAAGTCATTTGTACAGTACTGCTTTTGAGTAGGAAATTGATTTATTCATCGTTTTATGCCCTAATTTGTAACAGTTTAGTGACAAATTACAGTGAGCTTCAGTTCTTGTGTCTTTGGTGGTTGAAGTGTTGCAGCATAGCCACTCTCGATGAAAGAAAGTGATTGTATAGGTACTGACCGTGAAAACTTATTTCTAACCCTACATAGGCCAACAACTCACAGGCCACAAAGTTTAGTGTCAAAACAGTATGATGAACAAATGAACATTATGAAGATAGGAAGAAATTGTAATACTGCAAAAATTAGAAATTTACAACGATATTAATATTTGATTAGCTAAATTAAGACACTAGTCCTATCATATCTGTTTTGTTTGGCAAATATAATTAACTTCAGTTTCAATAGTAAATAAGTAAATAAATACAAATATTGGTGGACATTTTGCACAGCGCTATCTAGCCCTAAAGTAAGGTAAGCATAGCTTGTATCATGGGAATCATATAATACATACTGACACCTATACACAAAACAAACATCTATATTCGTCGTCAAAATATTTCCCTGGGTGGGGATCGAACCCACGACCTACAGCGAAGAAGGCAGGGTTGCTACCAACTGAGCTGTGAGGCCAGTCAACATAGTAACAGATGTTTCATTTGATCAAAACCTCTGACCAATTGAAAACACTTAAAGACAACAAAAGCTACGTGCCCACATTAGTATCATTCGGATACATTTTGCGCAAATAAAAAATGTAATGCAACAAAAAGTCTTTTGAAATACAGATGTTTTCACTTTTCATATCGATCTGACTTCTGGCTTAGCGATCTTTTGATACGTGAATTTCGATATGGCGGCTGCAAGGTGTGATCTTTTTTGTATATTTATATATTTAGTAAGATAATTAACATTCAGACATTAAGTTATTAAGAATATGATTATGGTAGAGTTTTCGGTGCGATTATAAATTGTTCGTAAATTAAAAGCAATCATTTCAACATACATAAAGTTTGTACTGTATTTTGAAGCATTAGATAGGCTTCGTAGCTCAATTGGTAGTAACCCTGCCTTCTGCGCTGTACGTCGTGGGTTCGATACCCACCCAGGACAAACATATGTGTGACGAACGCAAATGTTTGTTTTGTGTTTAGGTGTTCACTATTATTTTATGTATTTATTAAAAAAAAATACAAGTATGTATATCAGTTGTATGGTTTCTATAATACATGCAATGCTTAGCTTACTTTGGGGACAGATGGCGTGAAATGTCTACTAATATTGTTATTATAAAGTAACATTTTCACTATTAAATGTATTGATAAATTCCTTAAAATATTTGCCTATAAGGGTCTTCAACCCCAAAATAAAAAGACAAAAAAAACGTTAGCGCGGCTGCGCGCGCGACGCTCAGTCTAGCACGTGCCGCCCGTATTGATCTATATCTGAAGTATTGATAGGGTTGCGGATAGCGTGGGCTTTATGAATCTGTCCACCTTTCGGTAGGGTCAAATAGCAGATGGCCCACCTGACGTCAGCCCAAAGGAGTAGCTAATATTATCGCAGAATTCATGTTTTTTTCGTTCAAAATTCTATTTAAAAAGATGTTATATTATCTTATTTATTATAAGAAAGCTTTTTCGAACTTTATTGGTCAGATTATGTGTTAAGACATTTTATTTGCAAATTTTGGCGCCAGTTTACGGCCTGCTGAGAAATTCATTGAATTATCTTCCTGGATTCAGAAGTTTCAAATAGGTAGCTATGAAAAATAGACAAATAAACAGCAATTAAATTTTACCTTCAACGTTTCCAGGCTTAAAGAAACATAATTTCATTGTTTCAGATCCATCGGAGGCCACGGGCTTATTTTTCACCGGATAAGTGTAAAAAAGCACATTAATGGTAAGTGGTAATAATGGTATATTTCAAGTAAAACAGAAGTAACTTCCCAAAATATCTAGACAGTTAATATTCTAACATTAATTTAATAAGGTCCTTACAAATAACTGATAAGCGACGCGAAATAAAAAGTTGATATAATATGTAAATAATAACTTAGATTCCCTTCTAAAAATCGAACACAAAAATGGAAGTTTGATCACGTGTAACTAAATTATAATAATAGTCATAATAATAAAGACTGGCCTCACAGCTCAGTTGGTAGTAACTCTGCCTTCTGCGCTGTAGGTCGTGGGTTCGATTGCCACCCAGGACAAACACTTGTGTGACGAATATAGATGTTTGTTCTATGTGTGGGTGTTATGTATTATATATGTAATATATAAAACCTGTATGTATTTACAAAAAAATATGATATGTATTATATCAGTTGTCTGGTTCCCATAGTATAAGCTATGCTTAGTTTGACGCTGTGTGAAATGTCCACCAATATTATTATTTATTTATTTAATAAATCTTTATTCATTGTCTTCGTGCTATGATTAATATAGTAGATATGTAGTAAAAGGTATAATAATTACACTATGCCTGAACTAGAAATTGAAATAAACTTGAAGAAACAACTCAATTTTAAAAATCGAACGTACGCTACGCACATCACACTAGAGCTGGCTTTAAAACGATAAAATGTCAGGCCAATATTTTGAGTTGGCAATCCCGTACAAGTAGGTAGAGGTAGGTAGTGGTAGGTAGTGGTAGGTGGACGCACCAGACGGCCGGCACGACCGAATAAAAGCGTCGAATTTCGTTCGTACCCGTATTTTGTCTGCTTCCTGACAGGGGAGGACAGGGCATGAATTTTCGAATAATCAGACGTGTGTGATAGTGGCTATGATTATAACTTTTCCTAGAACAAAAGCTATTGTCAATTTTTCGTCAGTCCGTTTTTTGGTCGAGAAGCTCACGTTAAGGGTTCTGCCGTTTGGGTTTATGTCTTATGGAATTAAATAAAACAGGTTTATTTTAATTATATTAAGAATATGAATCATTTTTTGAACTGGTGCAAATACAACTGTAATATTCGTTTACAATTTTTACACATTTTCTGGTTTCAATGAGCACAACTTTTTATGTGATTAGGTTACGAATCGAGCTGATGGCCCACCTGGTGTTAAATGGTAACCTTTGGCCAAACTAGCTATACAAATTGGGTCCACCGCCAATCTTTAGCGCGCTACATATCAAAATTTGATAACTACTTAATAAAACCACCAGAAAATAAAGGACATAAAGGCAGTCTTGTAAAATATTTAGTACCCATTACATTAAAAGCCTTTAAACTCCGTACTGAATAATCGCATTGCAAATGTATCAACATAGTACAATGTGCCTAACTGAATTTCCAACGGTCAGTTTTCCGACTACCCCCTGTTTGGAAAAGTTTTGAATATTTCAATGGGGGAATTTTCCGGAGCTACAGGCCGGTGTAGATTTGTGCTTGCAATTGTTTCCAAAGGTAATAATCACTTTTTTTTAATTTATCCTACAAAAATACAATAATACTTATAATAATTTGTGTTTTTAAACTTGCTAAAAACGTGCTAAAATTGTCTGCCTACAATATATCATCACCCGATATGTGAAAATTCTCATTAGATGTTATAAAATTATTATCACTTACCTAATAGTAAGGCTATAAAAACACCAAACTCACTGTTGTTCTGTGTTCTGTTTATTTGAATTTACCGAAAGTATTTCCGAAATCGATTTTCGCGAGTAAATAGGGCTGTAACGAAACCGATAAACCGAACATTAATCAAGAATGCAGTTTTGAATATCGAACGAAGCCAAAAGCGTTGTAGCTATCGCAATGCATAGTCATCGCAAATTCGAGGTGCAACGTGGGGCCATTAGTTTAGAGGCGGCGATTCGATAAGCTCTATATTTCGTCGCTGTGCAATGACACAGTTTTGTAAACTTGAAATGTTTTTGAGACGCGGGATGGGAGTTTATTAGTATTTTTATTAAATAAAACACACATTTACAGAGAAATATATGGGAAATCATACAACATTTGGTCACAAATATTAATATGACATTGTGTTGTTTTATCTACCATCACGATGTATTAAACTTTCAACAGTTTAATATTTATGAAAGCGACCAGTCTCATGAGTTTAATTTATAGCTAGCTAGCTAAACGCAAAACACGCATTGCGTGGCTCCACTTTTCGTCTGCGATAAGACATGACGTGTCTGTTATGAGTTTCTGATCAGTGCCTTCTGTTCGGAAACGCCCACAATCATGTTAGCTTCGAATTTATGAATCACGTTCCAAATACAAACTTGAACGATTGAACTTGTATAGATTACCACTTGATTTCTTATTTTTCTCACAAGTGAGTACCAGCTCTCAATCCCGACGTTGCGTGGCTTATAGGATACATCGTCACCATAAATAAGCTAACAAGCAAACCATTTTTTTTTTTTTCAAAAAAAAGGTTTTTCTATTTTTAAATTGTCACTGACAACCGTTATGGTACTGGGAATAATAGTTGGGTCGGTTGAGGGCAAAAATCGAGAATAGACGTAATAGGTCGCGACGATTTTAGACTGCACCCAGACTTCGTGTATTTTAATTTCCAGTTGAACCGAATAGAACTCCTTGAACGGCATGCAAAACTCTTTAGTTGGAACGGCGATTTACTGATTAGCCGCATCCATTGAAATAATTCATCATAAACAAACTTTTTTCCTCAATCGGGCTTAATACCTCTCAAAAATCAATCTCCAACTTCACGTGCATTTGCAGTCCTAATCAATATAAGTAGGCACTACTCATTCAGGCGCCATAATTCCGTTAATAAAAATACAGCGAGGTTGGCTAAAAGGGGGGCAGTCGGGGCGGAAGCGCATTGGGCTTCGGGAAATTCACCCGGTGAATGGGAAAGCGCGGCGATAGACAAACAGCGCTGACCCCACTCCCACCCTGCACATTTTGAAATTATACCCCCCCAGCTGTTTTACCTACGGACGTTCCAATTTCATCGGCGCAAAATACCAATTGAGAATCATTCACCGATTATCTACGAATTTGAATTGTCCTTTCAATAGTGTTCTTTGTTTCTAAATAATCATACCTAACTAAATATTAATTTTTTCATCACTCGTAATCAATTTGAACACAGATATTTAGTTCTGAATGCATGCAACGTTTGCAATACGACACAAGCTGAACAGGACATAGCCAGTTCAAAAGATATGTAAACACGTGAGCAAATAAAAAAAAAACTATTAACATTGTAGCAACCTTCATTCGACAGATTCGATTTTCGAACGCGTTTATTTTTAAATTCTATTTCGAGCGGCCATCGTTGAAATTAATAAAGCCTTAACACCCATAACAGTGCAACGTCAGAAACAAACGTATCTTGGTGAAGTTAGCGCGGGAACGCACAGAGAGGTTATAAATCTCGTCGACACGAAATGGCTGACCAGCGCCATCCCCCTCGCAGATCTATGCCGCTATAGCGCTGCAAAAGTGTGCACCATAAATTTTATACAAGTACGGGTGTGCGGTAAAACTGAACTGGACGTTTGTGTGTGTGCGAAAATTCGTGTTTCGTCCCGTAAGAGCGGACACTGTCCGGTATCGCTTTGTGTATGTGTCGTGTACGGAAGCGGCGAGCCTACCAGACACGCTTTTGTACCATATTAATCAAAATAAATTTTACAGTGGTCTGTGCGGTGAGGTTAGTTTTAAGACTAATCAAATAGATTTGCGGGTAGCCGCGATCTAAATGGAACTGTGTTTGTTAAATAAACAAATTACATTTAAATTAATACTCTTTCTTACCTTTTTTCCTTTGCATTTTTATGTTTTTCCTAGAAATTATAAATGGCGACAAACACAGACTATATACATATATTAAGTGTGTTCAGCATTTATTTATTCGCGTTACTGTGTTCTAGTTTGTAAGATAGTGCGAAAGGAGCCTCATTCAGGCGCACTTTAATCTTTATCATAATGAATCGTGAAGCCCCAAAAAATTTTGTGTATTGCTTACACACATCTCTGTGTCGCAAGTGGCACGGAAGTGTATACACAAACAGTCCAGACTCAAGAGATAGGTGTCTATAGAAATTGTCATCTAGGAAGACGCGCCCACCTTCTTCCTAATCGCTCACAGTACATGTGTGCAACATTCGGCACTTGTGCAACATGCTAAATGATAATAATAATAAATATTGGTGGTATTTAAACAACGTCATCTAGCCCCGAACTATGCATACCTTGAATAACGGGAACCAGAAAACTGATATAAAACATATATACTTATTGTAAACTACATATAAATATACTTATTATAAATGACATATAATACATATTAACACCCAGACACAGACCAAACATCTATGTTCGTCACACAAATATTTGTCCTGGGAGGGAATCGAACCCACTACCTGTGCAGATATAGTGCAGAAGGCAAAGTTACTACTAGAGCTGTGAGACTTCAATCCTGTTAACGTTATTATGGACAAAGAATATCACCATCGCATCAGGTGGGCCCTCTGCTTGTCACTAAAACGACTACGACGAGCTGAAGCCGAAATGTATTTTTTTCTCTAAGCGTTCCACGCGAGCGACCGGCTAGAAGTGTGAACCGGGGTGAGATATTGGCCAGTCAGGTGGACAGACTTCCCTGGACCGGCCACTTGGGCTGACGCTAAAAATATAACTTTTTTATTTTTATTACTAAGCCTATGCCCCCCCATTCTTTGCACACGGTAAGGTACAGGTCAGAACGTAACGCTTTTAAGATTAATATATTTTCTATGTACATTCATCAAATCAACCTTTTTTTTCTACATTCATCAAATCAACCTTTTTTTTCTACATTCATCAAATCAACCTTTTTTTTCCATGTGACTTAGGTGATGGAACGAACTAACGGTTCCCTGGTTCCCATAATACAAGAATTGCTTAGCTTACTTCGGGGCTAGATGACACTGTGTGAAATGTCCACCAATATTAAAAACCCTGTATAGTCAGTAATAACGTCACTTAATATTAGGTGAGATTGCGGTCAAATGTTAGCTTTAAAAAACATTAGCTTTAACTTTTTTTGAAAGCTTTAAACGTTAGCTTAAACTTATAGTACCAGCACTGCGGAGAAGTCCGCACATCCGACGCAGACAGCGAGTCCGAGCCAGCATTAAGGACGTTATCGGCTACGCACTTTCATAAATGTAGCTAAAGCGGAGGCTGCTGCACAAAAACGCATCTTTTCCCCCCTACCACCCCCCTCCCCATCCCAAAGGCCTACGGGCGAATACATTCGACTAGCCCATTTGCAATATCGCATTGTGTGTGTGACTGTATGTGAACGAGCCTCCGTGTGGGTGCACACAGACAGCGCTTGCTTAGCCGATGCGTAGTTTTACCGCTCACCTATATGCATTACTCGTATATACTGTATTGGTTTTCTGTACCAGGTTGGGCTTTAACAAATTTCAAATTCACAAAATCGTGATTGGTCGGTATTTTGTTTGCATAAGCGACGTTGCAGGCTTAAATTTCGCCTCGCTGATAATTCGTTTAGTTTAAAATGATGAGTTTTATACAATTTTGTTGCACCGCCCGCGCTGTGATTGTGCGATACGTTGATAGATTGTTTGCTCGCTGATGGATGCGCCGCTGCATTATAATTTATGTTACATAATTATATATTTTTTGTTGATTGTCGACTACCCAGTATTCACCCCGCGGAACAAAAAAGGGCATCAAATTCGATGACAGTCATCGAGTCGTCAGCAAATGAAGCAATTAAGGGCACGCGCCCCGATCGAAACCGGAAGACATACGGTCTAATAACCGTCTAAGATTCCAAATATCAATTTCGATTGACCATTCGAGCGAATCGACGTCGTTTCTAGTTTGAAATAGGTACGTGATGGCGGAAGTGCGCTACAAAAAGCAAACAAATCAACCCGAGACTTCCGAATTTGAAACTGTCCATTCACTATTCCTTCGGCGGGCGGCGTGACGCACCTAATTGAAACTCAAGGAAACTATTACAGTCTTATGGAGAGAGGACGTTTCCTTGCTTTTAATTAAAAAGGGTGGTTAATGCAAACGTTTGTTAGGTTAAGACAACCGACATAGGTGTAACAAAAAAGTGGTTTAACTTGGGGGGTTAAATTGTATGTCATCTAACATATGGTTTCAATTCAATGAGTTTTGTCTATAATCATTGAATTGGATAAGGTCAAACAATCATCCAATTCCGAAGAGTGTTTTAAAAATAATCTAGAATTGAATAAATATCAAATAAATTTGTGACATCCAGATTATATCTGACTTTTTGAATTATTATATTATGTAAGTATTTCAATGGTTGAAGAGACTCACAAACATAAATAGGTGACAGTTTTATTCTATCTAATAATATAAGAACACTAGGTAATTCCTTAGTTATGATTAAAAATGTAGATATGTTTTTGAAATTAAAATGACAAGGGAAAAAGAGTCATCAAAATTTTAAAATCACATTTTTGACATTGCTTTGAAAGAAATATTACTTTTATCTGTTATTTTATACTAAGTTCTGTTACAAATGCTAAGTTAAATTCATATGAATATATCCGGTGGTTAAAAAAAAAACAATCATATATTTTAGAAAACTGTTGCTAGCAGGCTGCGTCACAAACGACATTAAATAAAATTAAAACTCCTTTGTTTTCCAACCGTCTCATAAGGCCCGTACACACAACAGATGCGCGGCGGTCGGTACGGCACGACAGACGCGCGGACCGTTGCCGTAATTACTCGCTAAAACTGAAGACTCACGAACTAATAGACGTGATCAAATTATAACTGACGTGGCGCTGGCGATGGCGCGGGGTACAATGCGGATACAGTTCAGGAATCAGTTAACTTCGAATTGCAAAGTTCATTTACATTACAGTGTTAATTTTGATGATCTACGAGCAGCTTACTGAAGAGCATGCTACGGAGGACAATCATATTTCTTTATTATGCTTAAACCAATATGCAACATGAGAGTTTCTCATGAAAACATGAGAACTTTCTCTTTAGGAAGAATGTCTTTAATTTCCAGGAAACCTTTTTAAAACAGCTTCAACGCGTGTTTACTTATTTTAATTTCAAGAATTTTCACGTGAAATTTCACTGGTCTACTTCCAAAAGTAACCTAATATCGCGCTTGTTATCTCACATTAAAACTATTTGGGATCCTACCTATGGGAAAGAAATATCTTGTTAAGTGTGCGCCTACTCTCTAAAAAGAATTCACCCTCTAAATTTGCAGTCTCTAGGTTCAGGTCAATCAGCCACATCCTGTTTTAAAGTGTATATTGATAGTTTTGGCAATACTATGGAAAATACTGTTAGTTCAAAAAGAGAAATACATGGGGGATGATCTCACTTGTCCCATGATTGTAAACAGTATGAAAACCATTTGGTGAAAAATACCCTCTCTCTTTTGGTTTATATGCGTTTATATTTAGTTTATATTAATTATACAAATTCATGTCTATACATTTGTAAGTCATGTCTACATGAAGTTTACGCTAGTGAACGACGCGACGCGCGCAATATGGACGGTATGGACGCACCCTAATGACAACACAACACGCGACGATCCCTATCTTGTAAGATGATCTATTTTCTTTTTAGATTACCGATTACAACTTCCATTTTTGATGAATTGATGAAGTTAGAGAACTAAAATGATTTTGTTTTTTTTTTCTAGGAAAATCCACGTGTTACTTGAATAATCTATGAATATATATGGACATCTGATTTACGTGTCAACCGTGATAAATCGAAGTCGGATGATTTATGTTCTATTTACTTTATTGTACACACACATAACATTGAATAAACATTATCTCAGATGTGACAAGGCGAGATTAACTCTAAAACAGTTTTCTACCAGCAAAACCTTTAAGTCTAGAAACGGTTTCATTGAAATGTGGGAATGACGTCCACAAAACCGGAAATAGGTATCTAGCTAAGTATGGAAGAACCCATTTTGTATTGCCTGTTATGGGCAGAGGTTACCACCTAACTTTAAGTGGGCCGGGCCATCTGCTCGTTTCGTAACTTCATCACAAAAAAGCTTCCTCAGCATCTTAATATCATTTCTAGTAAAAATCAAAAATACTGTAAATACATCCATTCATAAACTACGCACATGTGTGCACAGCCTATTTCCATCTGGTCATTACATTGTCACCACAAATTCTTACCCCATTTACCCATGGGAACATCGTTCAGTGGAAGACAATAGGTGTCCTTTGGCCTGTTTGCCAAGACGAGAGCCCGTGGGACCACAGATAAAACAATAGCCTCCTTCAATGCAACAAAAGATTTTAAATGAAGTTAGGGGTAAAGTTGCCAGTATTAAAAAAAAAATATAAACAAGAAGATTGTATTTTGTACAGTAATAAATGAATTATTATATAATATTTGTGGTCTGATAATTCTACCCCGAACGTATAATAAATCTAGCAGATAATTTTGTTTATATTTTTAATTATTATTATCCTATTTTTTTATCAACAATCTAACTGTTAAATCATTGTTTTTGAGACTTTCTTTTGATCTTCAAGATGTTCTTTGAGTAATGTGAGTAATCTTTCGAGACAGAAATTTAATTCAAAATTTCAAACGAAATTGTCTATGGATTAACCGTTTATAAGTTTTTTCATTAAGAACTTTAAAGAAAAGACGAAACTTAGAATCATAAAGAAAAACCTTTTTGCGATTGAAATCAAGGGTTCGTATTTTCCCTTGAGGTTACACTTAACTAAAATTTAGTTATTTCAAATTTATAATCTCTATATATCCCGATTAAGGTTTCTCTTAATTCTTAACAACGTGAGAGATGGATAAGTTTACTTGTGTGTTTGGTTTCATTAAAATGGACATACATTTTTCAAGTTAAAAAAATCATTGGTGTCCGTCAGGTTTTGTACCAGCGACCTCTGGATCTGGACCACCATGGTCTCACACGCTCAGTATTGGTTACATAATTTTGTTTTTATTTCAGAATCATCCTTCCCTTTTCATTTTCGTCGTCAAAAGTCACGGTATTTGTCCAGTATTCCATTACAATGTCTAAAAGGGCGGGTCTCAGCAACAGCTTAATACAACACCTGTGGTAAGGGGCAGTTCTCACGGGGCAGGCGCGCTTCTCACGCGATCGACTTACACTTCCTTCCTGTCCGCGTAGCGGGGCCCTTAGGAAACTGTTTCGGATTATAATCATTACCCTATTGTTTGTATGTTTAACAATTAAGCTGTGGGTGTTGAGTGTGTGGTATGTGCTATACTAAATCAGATACTGTCCTGACCCCACACTGAGATTGATAATTTTATTCGAATGTCCGTATACTTAAGATATAAAATAGTTCATTGATTTGATTGTTCATTGGACATTCGTGAGATCATTAGATGTTATTCCAACATTTATATTATTATAAATTGATAGAATGTTTTTATTTGATAAAGCAGATGGCCACCGGTGTTAAACGGTAACCTCAGCCCATTAAATATACCAATTCAGTCCTCACCTACTTAGCCTCAACAAGACCCAAACCGAATGGCATGCGCCCGTAACTCTGAGGCGTGAAGGTGGAATGTCTCATGTGCCTGTAATTTGCTCTTCAATAACAAATGTTAAGTTGCCAAGTCGATTATGTGCATCGGTAAAACAAATCAGGGAATCGTTCAAGTCCAACTACCCGACAAGAATTATTTGGATTAACAGCTACAACTGTAAAAATCACAAAAAAAATTAACATAATGAGGGCGCATTGTTGGCAATACAAATTAAAAACCGTCTTACTATAGGTAACGAGACCCGACCACAAGGGTCAGGCCGTGTAAGTGTTAATCGTTTGACGGTCGATCGCCTGGGAACCCGCCCTTCCGTCGAGTGACAAATCTTTTTTTGATTGTGAGAACTATCCTTTAGGAAGTCTATCCGGCTCCAGTGAGGAAGTGAAGGTGCTTCTGCTATAATTGGTGCTTAGCTTAAGGACAGTTTTTCGAACGAATTTCCCCTACGCTTAGAGTGAGTCTGTTTTTGGGGGTTTCATGAGACGTGAAGTCCGCTGTGTATTTTAGCTTAGTTCTAAATTAAGGCTGTAAACTCTAGTTATGCTTGCAGCTTCGCTCGGGTTGAATTCGATGTATGACTCAATGGTTAGTTAGAGTTTAGTAATTTTTATCAATTTATGAACTACCCTTAATAAATAGCCTAGTTACTCCTTATAACTTCAGATATCTGCCATTTAAAGTCGTCAAAATCGATCGAGCGGTTTCGGAGATTGGCCGGAACAAAGAGACAGGCAGACAGAAATTTTCAAACTGGTTTTTGGTATAAGTGTTATACGATCATAATAGATTTATTATTTAAAATATTTATTATTATAAATTACAAACAGATATTTTATTTATCTCAATGTATGAGGTAAAATGGAAATATTCCAAATATTAAATCATGAGCTGTAATAGAAATATTTAAAATCAAATTATTCTAAATTTACACTTCAGATTCCAAATAATAACAGATAGGCCGTGGTATGCATAAATAAAGTGATTTTTTAAATGCCGTATGCCGTATGCCGTAATGCGTCTTATCCGTTTTTTTAAAATAACGGATAAGAATTAATCCTTATTTCTTATATTCCGTTATTACAAGCCATTTATAGTAAAAATCACGAACTACCCGCTAATCATCAAAACATATCGTAAACTAGTAACCACTAGACATCGAACAAAAATAAAATATATGCGAACTTTCCCAAAGAAATCATCTCGTTTACAGACGATAAATCAGTCCCGCTTGGAGGCTGACTCATCCGTTTCTCACGCGAACATAACCTCTATTGCTTCGTCATAAGAGTAAGGATGTAAAATGATGTGTGGTCGACCATACTGAGTGATATGATCCTAATAAAAAAACAGCACCAATCATTCCGTACTGAAGATCAGGGAGCGTCGACCTTGTTATACAGACCAAGTTATAAGTGAGAGCGGTTGATCAAACTCATCATTATCAGCCTATAGGTATTGCTGTTGGCGATTGGCAATTACTGGCTGTTGCTTAAGATTCTTCTATCAGCAATAATAATAATATTGGTGGACATTTCACACAGCGCCATCTACCCCCCAAATAAGCTAAGCATAGCTTGTATCACGGCAAACAGACTACTGATATAATAATGAAATACTTTTTTTATAGTATATCTTGATTTCTTTCATTCTTGTTTTCATTGTAACTTACCCAGCGAACAGCTCATGTCTCGAGCCGCCCTAAGGTCCGGAAGGAATCAGGGCTGGGGCCACAATCTCGCCGTCCGGTGTCGCTTCCGGTGCGCACACCGTGACCTGCGCACGCGACGCCATTCACTTAATTAGATAGGTGCAGTGATCAATGAGAGTTCCGGTGCTATATGCCAATACGGATGTACCCTACCTTATTATTTCCATTCGAAAGCTCTTTTTACGAAGTTTAACTTGACAGCTTTTCGTTCGTTTGTGTTTGTTGAGCTTCTCGTTACGCGTTTAAATAAAATAAACATTAGTGGACATTTCACACAGCGCCATCTAGCCCAAAGTAAGCTAAACATAGCTTGTATCACGGGAACTAGACAACTGATATAATACATATACATATTGACACATAGACACAGAACAAACATCTATATTCGTCATATAAATGTTTGCCCTGGGTGAGAATCGAACCCACGACCTACAGCATGTAAGGCACATGAGACATTCCACCTACACGTCTCAGAGTTACGGACTCATACGATGCGACTTGGGTCTTGTTGGCCTAAGTGGAGGACCCAAGTTGGATTACTATGGGCAGTGATTACCACTTAGCACCAGGGGTGCCATTAGCTCGTTCCGCAACATATAAAAAAACCACGAATGAGAGACATCTTTCAGATAAATATAACCAAAAACATTGCGTAAACTAAAATTGCAATAAATAAATTAGTAATAATACCCACTTATCAACTTACCTAGTATATTTTCTCCAGACATTTCAAAATCTTAAGTAATTAATCTAACACTTTTCTATTAACACTCGAAAACTTTTAAATTTTCATAACTAACATCGTTGATTGATGTCTTAAGATCAAATGGTAGTGTTCAGCATCCGAATCCCTTTATAAGGAATCTGTAACGTAAGATATTTCTGCATACTCCCGCTGCGCTTTCATTTAGGAGACTGCGGGTGATGCACTTAGACAAAGGATTCTGGAGTTCATTGCGACTAAAAATATCAAATAAGTCACAGGTGGTATGTATATAAATATAGAAAGAAATATATGGGATATAAACAGAACGTTTATTAATATATAAATATAATAGAGAATTGTGGCAGTAGAAATTATACCAGTTCGTCCGGAGAAGTACTGCTACAATACCCATTGCTGCAGCAAAGCATTGCATGATTCGCGTTGCTGTGTTCCGGTTTGAAAAGTGTTGTTGCCGGTGAAATTACAGGTACATGAGGTATTCTACTTTCATCTATCAGAGTTATGGGCGCCTATGATGCAAATTGGGTCTTTTTTACCTAGGTAGAGGAGGACCCAAGTTACTTAGTATTACACACTAATGATTATTATTATTATTAGTGTGTAAACCTTCATTATAGACAATCTCAAGGGTTCTCAATTTTTTTTTTATTAATACACATTTCACACGTCTTTATCAATTCCCAAACTAAAGATAGCTTGTAGGTACTATTGGAATTAGAATTCTGATAGTATTACTCACATATATTATTTCGTAAAAACATACAACACATTTTAATACCCAGACACAGAACAAACATCTATGTTCGTCACACAAATGTCGCCCTGGGTGGGAATCGAACCCACTATGCAGAAGTCAGAGTTACTACCATTTGAGCTGTGAGGTCAGTCAAAACAAAAATAAGGAAATAGTTAGGACCGTCAAAATAATTAAAGAAACTTGAAGACGCCCCGACACGCAAACATCGTTAATTCCTTCTTACGCTCATAATTGGCGGGAACATGCGCATAAATTATTCATTAAAGCTACCCCCTCATTTGCCTCGACTTGAGAAACGCTAGTTAAGCAGACGAGTGCGCCACTATTTTTCTATCGCGGCTTATTTTTTAATTGCTCCATTATAATAATCGATAAGTTTCGATAGGCATTCTATTTTATGAGATAAACACTTTAACGAGACCTAGGTCCTACTAGGTCTACTAGGTCTAGCATAGCAATCGCTACGATCTAAGTTTTACAAGTTAATTTTGTGCCTCGTGGGGCATGACACTGCCTGTTCTACTGAAAGATATATTTCCTCACTAAGCGCACTTTAAGACAGATTTATTTGACTTACTATTACTACTAGTATGGTGGAAGGATTAAAATGCGCCTCAAAGAGTCTCCTTTTGATCATAAACTCCAACCATTGGTCTCTCAAGATCAAAGGGAACTAAGTTTATCACACAGGTGATTTTTTCAGGCAGTAAAACTTGTCCTAATTGTCGTTGGAAGTACTGCAACTGTCCTATTTGTGCTGGTACGCAGTAAAGCATCCGCATTACTGGTTTTCGCTTTGAATCGTGATGTTGAAATTACAGACACATGAGACATTACACCTTCAGGTCTTAGAGTTGCAGGTGCACGATAAACCTTAGTCTTCCGATACCTTTTTTTTTTGTTCACGAGGGGGAGATCTGCTCGACAGATACCCTGCCACATGGAGGGTGCGACAGGGTTATGTGGGGTTTCACGGACTCGTGGACCCACTAAAACCCCCCCGGTGGCCGGCCTCGATGCATGTCAAGGAGCACCAGGTTCTCCGAAGGAACTCACACTGATGCCCCTCTCGCATATCGCCCTTTGCACGTCCCCGGGGTAGTCTTCCGATACCTAAGAGGGGTGAGAACTCAAGTTGTATTTCTCTCAGTAGGCAGAGCATCAAAACAGAAAGAAGAAAGAAAGAAAAAGGTTTTTATTTACCTTACGAACTACTACACAATAGACTGGACTATAATGGTAACGCTACGTGATTTATATTTTTGTGCGTAGCAGAGCTCAAGGCAAACATGGTTTTCGCTCAGCAATTTTGGATACACACTGATGAGTGCACACAGCGCTGGTTTTCAGCGGAACAGGTGTGTCATCTGTTTATTACATAACTTATAAGACGCAATTTCCCGATTAATCACGGTACCGAGGTTATTATTCGCAGCCGCAACTGAATTTACTTAAAATCACTAAAGATTTCCATATTTTTCTACACAAACCATTTTCACAAACTATCTCATTTGCGTTTCAAAAATCACTCCATTTTTCGTCATGTTTACGCGAGACGGTATTTATAATTCCGATGTTGTTCTTGAGGCGATGAAGGGTTGCAGGGCGGTCAAGTACCACCCCGCCCGCCCCCAATGCGTAGCTCCGAGAAAATGTTAAATTACGGGGAAAATAAAAGAAGAAAATACTGTCACAATCTATGTACATCACCAGTAAGGACAGTATAAGGAATTAGGAAGAACGCGATCAGTTTTATAATGTAACGTATGTGCCTTTAATTTTCAAATTATCTCCTAATTCAATAAAGCTTCAATCAACTGATATATAAAACAAATTATATATAATTTTTAGTGGTTGGTGTAGTATTAAATTAGATAATTTAGACGTTAAATGATGTTTGTTTGCCGAATAACACCAAATAAAGGGCGATGAAAATTAAGAAGACTATTTGGTTATACTAACATAGGTTCAATTTGTTAATCAGATTTAAAAGTTAGTATTATAAGTTACACAATTTTCTGTGAAAATTGGGATATCAAGAGTCCAACAGGAACACCGTAGAGTGTTTAACCGGTAGTAGTCGGGAATAGCCCGTCAGTCATTGCTGCGAGTAATGGGTTCCGCGATTCTGATATTCACAATCGATCATTTTAAATTTACTCATTCACATAGTTCACTTACTGTATCACACACATATTGTGCTTGAGGTTATTTGATGTCTGGCAACGGTGAATACAGTTTTGCATCTTCAAAGATATTTTCGAAACCAAGAAGTTTTGCTTGTTATTAAACGGAAATGTAAGTCGCGCCTAATGATGTGGTTTAAAATGGCGGCAAAGTTAATGAAATACTTTTCAAAGTTTAAAAGTATTTAGACGACTTTGAAAGCGTCGGCCAGTTGTTTTGTCTTTGAGAACGACCATTTATTGTACATTACAAAATTGCTTATTATTTAAGCTTTATTTTAGCTTTGACTAGGCCTTGGCCAAGTAATATCAAGTACAAAATTAAATTATATCCAGTGCCTTGCATTATTACAGCATTCCTTTACGTTAAGAATACCAAGCGTTAGTTTTGTAATTCCAGAAATCATCCCTTAAATGCGTACCGTACGAATATATTCTACAATCCTATAAGTGAAAATTACTAATAACATTTTTGTTTATATAATTAACTCATTCGAGGCGTAATCTCTAGATAAACGAAACTACCTTTGAAACGTGTCTCGGGACCTGCATATCCACGCATGCGTACCATCTCCCGACACAAAAAGCGACTAAGAAAGCATCACAAAGGCTGGCAAGGTGCGTGAAAGGTACAATGTCATGTATCAAGTTCAGTCTAAGCAGGGTTAGCAGAGCGATGCCGTACGCTCACACACACAAACACCAGAACACAATGCACTAAGAGTTATTTATGAATAATATTTTTTATTGGACTTAGGTCTTTTAGGATGTGCACACAGGTTTTTCGAGTTTCGTCACGGTCACGTTTCACTTCGTTAAGAGAAAAGAAAGAAAGAAAAAAATATTTATTTTGTGTTACATTACAAATAAAATTAGGTATAAATAAAAGAAAATGTTGCTTGTAACATCAAAAAAGGTGTGTGCTGTATCAGCGGTGTGGCGTTCAGCGAATTATTCAGGCTATTTAGTTACTATTTCTGCTACTACTAATCGTGTCTAACTCTCGAAACAGTGTGTGGGGTTAAGTGCGCCTCAAAGAGGCTCCTTTCGTGCACTTGACACGTCTTCGAATTTTTGGTTCTGTGACATAGCGACCTCTTCATGATGTTTTCTATCACCGTTTTGAGAACTTAGTATTGCGCATATAACTTTTTCAACTGAAAAAAAAAAATACCCACAAATGTTTCTTGGTGTCTCAAAGACGCTTTTTATCAAAAGTTAAATGCAAACATCTTAATGAAAAAATAACTTCATAATCATGTAAGGTTCGTTATTTTGAAGTCTGCAAAACAAACACTCCTAATTATTTTCAATCTAATATATTGGTTTTAGTAGCTGACTGTACTCGAAAGCCATTTTAGTTAAGATTCAGAAAAACACCACAAACAGACAATGCACAGTAATTCTATATAGTGACCAGCAAGTGTGGGAATTATCAGAGCATTGCTATTTCTCAGACTGTTTTAACTGACTTTTATTTATGCTTTGGCATAGTTAGTTTTTAGTTTACTGTGACATTGGGAGTAACTTTTAACTATTCTGTGATAGTGATCAATAGAATCTGAGGTTTGGGCACAAATGTGCTTAATTTGTGGTTTGTGTTTTATATTACTTGAAGTGAGTGTTTTGTATTGTGTAAGGAAGATGAACCCTATACCATTGCTATACACTTTATAGAAATTCTTAAGTCCACATTAGATTATGGATCCCAAAAGGCTAGTTCTTCAATATTTTTTTAACCTTAAATATTTGAAGTGCCTTTTTCTCCTTTTCACCAAGTTAAATTTTAGGCATATTAAGGGTACTTAGATTTTTTATTTATAATCTTATAATATGTACAGTCATTTGCTCTCAATTTCAGTATTTAAACCCATATTTAATAAGTAAAAGAGTGCCATGAAGATACGAACTAATAAAAACCCTACTCTCCAAAACTTTTTAAAAAATATCCTTGTTAAGTTTATATCGTCTCACTCCGCTAGATCGAATAATATCGCCGTCTCTTTCACGTATTATTTTTTCTTCCACTAAAGTCTAGACTTGGGGGCTGTCTTACCCCTTTTGGGGGGTACTTGGAGCCCTTATCTGTTAAGTTTGTACAGTGTAGTGGATCGTAGGGGAGTCTGATTCTTGAGTTGAATGCTGCGGTGAATACGAAACATTTTCTAAGGAATACTGATTTTTGTTTTGCTCTGAACTTTACTTCGGAAAAGGATATAAGTTTAGCATTTTCATTTTAAAATCTAAAATTCATTAGTAAGTGCTTTGTGGCAAGTTGTGAAATATACTTGGAATCTGCTACGTATATTAATAATAAGTGCATAATTAGTGCAGTTTACTAAAATCTCACGGAGAAAGGAATCGCTCGTTTAGGGTATTTCAAGTCTGTTCCTCTTATGAAAGGTCACATAGGTTTTGAACAAGCGCCAAGCTTAGCAATAAAGCACGTATGTCTTTGCATTTTTTCTAAGCCAATTGTTTATAGATTCAATGGAAATAAAGTTGTTTCTTTAGTCTATTATCTGAGAGTGTACAGTATATTTTGATGCCTTACTAGATTATAATGCTTTGGCGTGTTATCGATGATATAAATACAGCTGAATTATCTTCACATTGTAGGGTGAAATGACTTACATCTTGAAGAATTTATTACATTATATTTAATTGGAGTTTCAGGCCGGCATTGATAGGTCAATGGCTTTTTTCCCTAAATATACCTAAGACAGAATTCATATTTATACTATCAAATGGAATGAACTGAAAATATTTTTATTTACCTTACGAGCTACTACGCAATAAACTGAAGCATGTAATCGACTCCTCTAATAACCCGGAACTTTTCAAACAGCACCGTTTATGACTTTGCCAGCAACATCTACTTACGCGTGTGCAACTTGTGGGTAGGTAGGTATTTTTTTATTTCTTCTCCCCCATGGACGTCTGGTCTTCCATTTTAGCCGAGACTTCAAACGGCTCGACAATGCGTTGATTAATACCTAGACGTTTTGAAAATAGCCTCTTTTGAGTGCACTGCCCATGGGCTTTTTTCTTTTACTTAGAACACGACCGAAAAAATGCTTTATTTTTAAGTTTTTATTTTCTCTTATATGTTTTGGATGTGTGTTAATTACTAACTAGAGAAAAATAATAAACTGATATCATTATATTTTAATTCATGAATCAAACAACAATAGATTTCGGAGGAAAGCGAAATATGGGTTAAACAAATCATATACATTTTAGTGCCTAAATATGAGATAATTTGTAAATAGCAGACCGACGCAAAATAAAACGAATATTGATTATTTCAATTATTCGTAGTTTGCAAATTGCAACAGAAACCAGTCATATTTGCAGCTCTTCGAAATCAAAAGTCACTATTGTGAAAAATCTTTAAATAACGAAAATCATCGATTCTGCTTTCCAACCTATTAAAACTGACGATGAAAAATAAAAAAGTATGGGCCTAGTAAACCTTGCCTTAGATTGACAGACGGAAGGGTTGAGGAGGGTGGTTAAAGGGGGAGAATTAAAAAGAGTGGAAAAATTATACGTGGCAACGGACATCTTACCATCCGAGTCTCCGAGAGTACAGTGCGAGGTGCGTTTACTGAGTCCACTCCAAAACTCCAATGAACAATGATTTAAGGAAAGTGTTTTTTTTTTACAAAAAATTAAAAATGTTTATTTTCTGTTAAAAATAACAACAATTTTGAAACCACCTTTTAAGTATGAAGTACTTGTGTTCTTCCTTATTACAGGTTTAATTTGATACCTATGAAATATTGATCTGACTTTAGACATTGATATTTTAAGGTTATTTAGATTAGACTACAGTGTTAGAATACAGTGATTATAATGTAACCGTAACGTTATGCCAGATACTTTTTCCTTTGTTGTTTGTTTTCTTCTCTTTACTTTTTTTCTTTTTCTTTTTAATATTTTTTTATGTCGTTGAAGTGACGGAACGAACTAACGGCCCACCTGATGTTAAGTGGTAACCGCCACCCATGGACAACAGCAATGCCACTCAAGTCCTCTCCATAGTACTAGATGACTCAAGTCGCACTGTGTTGCGTCCATCACCCCGAGACGGAACGATTCATCATCTCAAAGAAGTAACTATTGATTTTTATAAAATTACTGGGTATCGTGGCGTTTTTCCTAATCCCAGAAATTTTATATAATTTACAAGTAATACGGCTGTAAATAAGTACTACCCGAGAGAAGCCGAGACGGGACGGTAATATAAAATTAAAAAACATAATCTTGTGCAACTGGATGCACTGAAAAGCATTCTAGCTGCAACGAGAATCATTTCGTGAGTAAACGAGGCAGCTAGTTCCCATTCTAGTGTAATTAATTGTTGTCTGGAAGAGTCAGTTCTATTCACAAGTATTATCACATCAAACTCTTCGAAGGTGTAGAGTCGCTTCTGACAGTAAACATTCTGAGGAAACAGTATTAAATTTTTTTATATATTTTATTTTATATATTTTAATTTTAATTAATCATTGAAATCAACAATTGAATTGGAATTTCAGACGCATATTATACAGAATGTCAGCAAGATGAATATACCGACACAACTCATTGAAAAAATCAAATGAGCACAAATTGGATGGCGTTTTGTAATCTTCGTGTTTTCAATTCATCAAATATTATTCATCTGGAAGTAAATTTTTATTTGCTTTGGTCATCACTTACTTATACGAGTGAGATTTGTATTATTTTCAAATGTACATCAATACTGCTAAATGAAGGAACATAACAAAAAAATTATAGAATCACTTTTACTAATAGTTTAATACAATTAATAGCAAATTTTATATGTAGGTGTGCACTCAATAGAGTAAATAAAAGAACAAGACTGTACCAACAAAAATTAGAAAAATTAAAAGAGGTATGTTGTTTGAAAATGACATCAGAAAATCTTCAAAAAACAGACAGCACCTAACCTCATAGGTGATGCTATCGTAATTAAAAAAGTATCATGTCAACTCCTTACCGTTTCCTAAGTATGAATTATGCCGCTCGGTGTATTCGTTAAGGGGCGGATCTATTCATTCTTTTTGTCCGCTAGCAGCAGTTAAGGAGGTCCGTAACTCTGTACCTACAGGGTGGTAGGGGCCACCCCCTCCCCCTGAACTTGCTCGAGAATATTTTTTTCTAGGCCCTCGAGAACTGGAAATCGACACACTTGCCGTAGTTTGTTCCGCTCGTTGCGACGATGATAGTTCGAGTGACTTCGGGCTTGACGTCGGATTAATTTTCGAGTTGGTTATTAATTTTTGAGTTCATTCTGTGGACTTACAAGATATTTTTAATGAGTAGTTTAATTAAGAGCTGTTGAATTGTTGATAATACTCTGAAGCTTGATTTATCTACCAATATATGTCTTCAAAATCGGACATTTGCTTGAGTTGTCTTTTAATTTATGTCTTCAAATTCATGATATTGACATTGACGTTTCTAAATCGAAAGTTTCAAGAAGCTATGACGTGACATTCACTCAATAATTCTACAGCCACCTGCATAGGCAATCTCGTCAAAATGTTCGAGACAAAGAAAATAAAAATAACACAACTTCATAAATAAAAAACCCTCTACAACCTTTGATTAAATTAGATATTTTCTATGGAAAGTAATATTAGCTACAGGTTTCAATCATTGACAAGTGGGTGAAATTACAGGTACATGGAATATTCCACCTTCACCTCTCAAAGTGAGGCCATCTACTCATTGTGAAACTTATTTTCACTAAAAAAAACACATCGATAAGTTACTAGTAGCCTTCATTCCAACCCTAGTCAGTGTAAGACGGTAATGAACTGCATCGCTTTGAACCCGCCTCGACTCCAAGATGCATCTTTATGAGGCGTCAAGATGTGGCTGATGAGGCTTCCTTTTATTTCGAATGGAAATGAGTTTCATCTAGTTATAAAAATATTTATTTATCAGAAGTATACTGAGTAGCTCAATACAAATATTATTCATATTACTCATTCTCTATAGTTGAGATAGACTATAAGACTAGCCGCTTGGCTCAGTTGTTAACTGTGCCTTAGCACTGTAGGTGGTGGGTTCGATTCCCAACCAAGATAAACAATTATTGAACGAACTTAAGAGCTGTTTTTGTAAAAAGTATCAGTAGTAAAGTATTCAGATCCTTTTTTTTTTGGCTACATCCTGCTCATTCTGATACAAAGGAACCATCATGCAAAATTCAAGTCCATTTCATACATTTATTGGGAATAGAATAATAAATATAACATAATAATAATAATTATAATAAGCGATTACTTAAGTAAATATTATTGTACAAATGCAGGTAAACCATTATTACTCCATCTCATAATTATCATTTATTTCCTTTATAGATATGTAAAACCCATTTTACATTACACATCAAATTGTTTAAGGCACCGGTACACACGTTAAAATTATCAAATCAAAACAAACAAAGACAATTCAAAACTTGAACGGAACTTAATCCTAAACACCAATAAAAGAGGCATTAAGCTAAACTTGGACTGCCGACAAAGATCTCGTCTTAACTGTAACTTAACCTAACTTCCTGGGGGACGGTAAGTGCGCTAACTTGATAGTGGACTCGTGTTAAGATAAGCCTCTGCTTAACTTAGTTTGAGAACTTAGCTTCGGACATTGAGATACTTAAACTTAACTGCATTACAATTTTGCATTTGCATTTTGCATTTCGTATTAAAACAACTTCTCGACAATCAATAGTGTCAATAAACTTAGTGTCAATTAAACTAGCGTTTTTGTGGTGCATTTTAATCGTTTCTCATTAGAGAGCCACACGATAAGTAGTAATAGATATAGTGGTCAACGCAACCAATTGCGCTGTATAAGTTGCGAGGTTAAATGATCCGATCTAAAGTTTTTTTTATGTAATACAGTTACGGAACGAGCTGACGGCCCACCTGGTGTTAAGTGGTAACCTCTGCCCATAACAAGCGATGCGAATTGGGTTCTCCCCTACTAGGTACGACAAGACACAAGTCGCATCGTATGCTCTCGTATCTAGCTCTGAGACGTGTAGGTGGAATATCTTATGTACTTGTAATTTCACCGGCAGCCACGCTTTACAAACCGGAACACAGTAACGCGAATGCCTTACTGCTTGGCGGCAGAAATGGGCATGGTGACAGTACTTCCCCGACGAACTTGGAGTGACTTCTACTGCTCTTAAATTATCATTAATAATCGGATTTGCTGATCCCCACGATAGACGCAAGAAATCCTATTTTTTATGAGACTAGGGCCAATCTAAAAAAAAAAAAACTCTTTTTACAAGCTTTTATTACACTTGCAATGTTTATAAGTGTGTTTACTCAGGGCAAAATTTGTAACTGAATTTTGGACCAGTTCTGGCAGCCCGAATAGACTTACATTTGTTACTCTTCCACAAACCTGACAAGGGAATATTATGGTGAGCTGGAGCTGATACTGCTTCAAGTCACCCGCAGACCACACAACTCTTCAATAGCGCTCAGCAGCCATATCGTATTTAGGCTTGTTAGATTTGTCTTCTATTCTATTCCAGTCACTGTGTGGTTTTTGTGACTATGTAACTGTGTATTTGTCAAATAAAGCTTTTTCTATTGTTATATATGTATATAAAATAAAAAGAATTTTGTATCTCAGCGTTCTTAAGTACAGATTACAGAAAACTTCTCTCATTTAGTATTATGTGATATCAAAAAATAAACAGTTAACGATTGGTTAAATCCTAAAGAGTGAGTCGTTAGAGTAGTTTAGTGCATGGAAACGATCTAGACGCACTTTAGCCGCAAAACGAAGCAAAAGTTTCGACCTAAACGCTTATCAGCAATCAAGCGATTCACTTGAACAGTTTACAAACGATCTAAGATAAGTATACTTAGCACGCGAAATACGTATATTTTTGATAAAGATCCAAGTCTATGAATGTGGTAGCTTAGTGGTAGTGCCGCAACTTTCAATTCGAAGGTGCCTGGTTCAAATCCACAGCAGGCTTGCGCTAGTGAATTTTTTGCAAGGAAAATTTGAATGCGGTATACATGCCCAGATACGAAAACTGTGAGGAGGACTGATATCCTAGGACGCCGAAAATTTGCTGACATGTGAATCTTTACTCTGGGCTTTTGTAGTAGGTAAGCCATTCAAAGTCAAAGTCTTTATATATATATTTCCAAAGAATTCATATCTAAATGTTTGGAAAGTTCAATATACGGTCGCGCATACTTATTGCAAAATTTGACGCCTGTTCGAAACCTATCCGACCCTCCATGGAGAGAACAGACAAGAAACACCTAAAGAAGAGAATGCTGCTTTATAAATAAATGTATTCACTAATATATAATGTATTACTCTCGATTATCGAGCACAGATTATTAATGAAAAATATTAATTGTAACAATTGTTCTATACTAGAAATTTCCCGCAGAAGGTATGGGAGTTAAATATCAGTATTTTTCTTCAAACCCCACCAAACTTAGATACTTATTAAGGAATTAATTGCCTCGGCCCAGCAGAATGAGTTTAATTGCAGCAAATGAGTCTAAATTGAGCTCCTTTCATGAAATTGAAAAACATGTTAATTTGGCGACACCGCGCCACACCTAGCCGCTATTTTTAGCGTAACGTGGCCTGACGATCGCGAGTTAATCTAGTAACCTACAGGATACTGTAACATAAAACAAACTGACATCACATTACATCGTGGACTTAGAACAAGGAGACACGTGGTGCTAACACAGAGTTTCGATCCAGAGGTAGCTGATTTGATGTTTATTACAATAATAATTATATTGGTGGACATTTCATACAGCGCCATCTAGCCCCAAACTAAGCATAGCTTGTACTATGAGAACCAGGCAACTGATAGATTACATATATACTTTTTTGACCATAAAAAAACGAAAAACTCATCCCCACCAAATACTTCACCAGGAAAATCCAGTAAACTTGGTCATGCAATCAATTTATCCCTGGTATATCTTATACCTCTTGACTTGGTTTTATTATACTGTTATAGACTAATTGAATAAATTGTAACATAGTCCAAGCAATAATACTTTAACAATATAATGTAAGTGTGATACAATATATTCCACTATTCGACTCAATGGTTCTCTAGTACCAGTATGGTGAAAGGATTTTAAGTGCGCCTCAAAGATATATATGAAATGAAAATATCAAGGTCATGGTCAAAGAAAAAAGTGTGAGTCAAGGTTTATGTCAATTGTTTACACCAGGCGAAAATGATCCCCTGCTTAAAAAAAAGCGTCTGGTAATCTCGCAACGTCCTCAAACAATGAGTCAACGAAAGATGTGAGCCCAGTTCCGAACGACCTCTGAGTCAACTCGTCCTAAATAATGTCGGGCCAAACCAAGACTTGGGATGTGTGGAAGGTTAAATCTATATCGTAACATCCTCGCTCGCTTCCTGATTAGCGACGTGTTAATTGTAGCAGCGCGTACGCTGGGTGATTAATTCGCGGGATAGCGACATCTTCTAATTAAACTTCGGCCTATTTCTATATAAAAAACATTGTCGGACTTGTGGGCAACATTGTTGGTATAAGATCTGTCCTAACTGTACGATAATTAATCACAAGAAGAGAGTGTTAGTAAAGCAAATATTGATGGACATTTCACACAGCTCCTAAATATATATCTTATGGGAAACAGATAATTGACAGAAGACATTTATATATTTTTACATGTACATATTAACACTCAGGCTCAGAAAAAACATCATCAAAGAACATGTTTGTAACACAAATGTTTGATCTGTGTGGGAATCAAACCCACGACTTGTAGCGTAGAAGGCAGAGTTTATACTATCAACTAATTTGTGAGGCATGTCCAAAACAATGGGTGGCAATTAGTATTTAACATCTACAAAATCATTTTTTTTTATTGGGTCCGGTATTTGTAATGTCTTATGTTCCACGATAATATCACTAGATGAAAAGGAGTCTTGAAGCTTAGCCTTCGGGGTAAAAAGTGTGATTTTCTTTGGTGTGAGTCTTAATTTTTAACCAATACTCTTATAAGAGATAATGAAATTATAAGAGACGTAGTTATGAAGCATATAACCCAGCGTTACCTAGGGAAAGCCCGAGTCGTATTAACTCTTTGTACAGTATACTAAATATAAACTTATTCAAATTATCTGCATCAAAATTAGTCATGTACATTATACGTCAAAGAGCGTGAATTGAGCGCGCTAATTAATTGTAAAAAGGAAACATCCTTAATAAGTGGTTAGGACTGCACTCCACTTAGTGTCGTGCATGCAAGATTTGACTTACAGAACTCAGTGCTACGGGGATCCTTTTGTGAACAAACATCTGCCTTACTACTACTAGCAACCCGAACGAGTGTCGTGAAAGGATTTAAGTGCGCCTCAAAGAGGCTCCCTTCCTGCACTTGACACATGTCTTAGAATTTTTGGTTCTACGATATGTCAGTTTCCAAATTATGTTTTATTTTACCGTTTTGAGAACGATGTATTGCGCACATAAGTTATTGAAGCGACCAAACTACTTGGTGAAAGTCGGGATTGGAACCCGCGACCTGAAGATTGAAATTTACGGTCAGTACAACTGGGCCACCACGCTATCACTGCCATACCCCAAATTTATGTTAGCAATTGATTAGCTAATGTTTTAAACTAATTTCAAAACATACATTTTTATTTCCGTCAAATAAATATGTAGAGCAGAAAGTTAGTTCTCGGTTCTCTTTTGTTCTACAATCATATTAAAACTCTCTACTAAAAATGTAGACAGGATATAAAAAATAACTGATTTGCCTTATCACAATACGGTCAACTAAAACTAAGGATTCCCAATCTAATTTAATACCTACATTAGGAAGTTTGTTTGCGTTATTAGTATTTTCCTTAGTATGTTATGAGACCAATATTTTATATTTCGTATTATAATCTCTTTTACTAACTATACGTGCTATATGATGCTGCTATATATATGTTTATGTAAATTTACAATTTAAACCAGTGGTAATTTGAAATTTGCTGCAGCGAAAACTTCGTAGTCATTTTGAGCTCAGATATTACACTTAGGAACTATCGTTACTGCAACTTACCCCGTTACATATATGCATGCTACAGCATTCGTAACATATATTACACACGGCGAAGTAATTTGGCGAGCGAGCCGAAGTTGGATTAAACTATAATGAGATAGTGGCAAAGTTTTGTTGTAAATTGTGGTCAGGAGGATTTTAGTTTACCATTGCATGCAAGAACATTACTAAAACTGATGATTTACAAGCGTGAACCATTGAGACACGAAATAGAAGAGAAACAAATCGATTTTTCTTGAGAATTGAAAGTCATCGCAATGTAAATCAAATTCGTAACGTTTACTACAAGTACTAAAACTAATCAACGAGAGGTACCTACTTCTAAGATGAACAAAAATCTTACAAAACCACGTACTTGAAGATCTGTGAGGCTATCATGGATCTAACTATATTATTCTCCTCATCAGTCAAATAAAAAGAAAATACCATAAAATTCAATAGACTTAAGTAAGAAAAAAACAAGAAACAGCTGAAACTGTTTGGCTAAACTTGTTGTAATGTGACTTCATATTCAAATTATAGAGTAATGTAACTAAATACTTAAGACATACAGGGGTAATCTTTTGAGACATTCGTCGTTATTTATTTGACAAAGGAGGGGGCAGTGTGTCACATAGGTAATTGCGTTCACAGGCAGACTTCAGCATACTTTGGAGCTCGTCCAGAAGTCTTTTTGGCTTCAAGATGTCATTTGAACCAACTTCTGCGGTATACAGTGACATTTGGAATTGTTGTGCAATTTTGATGGCAGTATTCGTGATATTGCTGTTTTGCAGTTTATACGAGAACAACTTAGAAGTTTGGGAATTTCTAAGGCTTTGCCAGGGAACAGAATACATGAGCTTAGCTATGTTATCACGTTGGAGTACATTTTATAATAATGCTTAGAATATTAAGTTTGGAGAATTATATTTTGACTTAGCATATATTTATAATATATTAATAACAATCACATAAATAAAGGACCTTTGACGAAACATTTTCTGCAGGTACAGGAATCAAACACGTGACCATAGTGACTTTTACTTGAAATTCGCCACCACGCACCTTAATCTTATCAATTTACCAGTAAAAAAATGCTCACATAATCTTACCAATTTTTTCCAACTCGTTCATTTTAATCTAGCCTGTTGAACCAAATAAAACGGGGACAAACAAACGGAACGTTATAAAACACTTGATCAATTTGTCGCTGTGGGGTTCCAAGGAACGGAACCCTAAATTGGCCACTAACGAGGAAACGATCTTGTACGCGCACCGCTCTACGGAACACTAGTCAATCTCAGCTCCGGTAACGCGGCGTTCACAAACAATGTAATCATAACAATCTTTAACGTAGTAGTTTTGAGCAATTTTAGGAGTTGAGTTTTACATAAAAAACATCAGAAATGTGAACTTAATTGACGGCGTAAATAAAAAAAATAAAAAGATATACACATTTTTTTTAGTTTCATTTTAATTATCATCTTCATCTTAGGCTTTGATATTAAAATCGAATAAAATAGACACAAAACAATATCCAGTTTGTCCAAAACGTACAGAGAACTCTTGCCTTACTGAAATAAACAGAAAAAAGTTATCAAGTAGGTATACGAGTCTTAATCTTCAGCTAATAATAACAAAAGTACGAACTTACGTAAGGAAATTTAAAACCACATCATATATAACGACAAATAAGGCAAATATTTATGTTATCGCTAAAATTCCTCATTTACCTCATAATTTCCTTTTATGGTTGGTCATCCTAACATTATAAGTCACTTGTTGCTGATATAGGTATATGTAATACTAATTAGGAAATCATACAAAAAACGCGACTTGTGGACTTAACAAATTTGGGTTAAAAAATATTTATTTAGTCGTTAAAAATAATTTTACTTAATTTATCCAGGAATGATTTACCGAATAATGTTTCAACTGATTTAGCACAAGGCGGCTCATTTGATTTCACCGTTTGTCATGTCTATATTTCTAACTTGATTATTTCTTTCTTCATTAGTAAATAATCCGTCGAACTCGTAATACATCTTTATAGAAGAACCCTTACATAATCGTAAAGGAAGAGACAATTTGAATCACTGGCTGCAGTGGAAGTAGAGTAAGTACAAGTGGAGAGGTAATGGGTTGATGTTGTGACGGCTCGTCCGCGTTAGGATGTCTCTATTAGACCAATTGTGCAGCAGACTTGGGACTGTCAAATATTAAGCGCTTGAATAGCTTTGCTGCCTTTACATACCGTGTTGAATAGAACTAACTGCCTTGGACAACACAAAGAGAAAAATAATTTTATAGTAATATTTTTTTAATTAAATATTACATGTCGAGAGCGTGGTGGTCTAGTAGTACTGACACCGAGTTTCAATCCGGAGTTCACCGGTTCAAATCCCGACGTGCACCTATGAGTTTTTCGATTGAAAGATTTATGTGCTAAAGATTATGTATATTATGTATTCCTTCACTGTTTTGAGAACGTGGTATTGCACCATGTTTTCAAAACGGTGAAGGAAAACATCGTGAGGAAACCGACATGTCCTAGAATTAATCATTCGAAGACATGTGTCAAGTGCACTAAAGGAGCCTTGCACAGTTGCCGAATTGCACAGTTATCGAAATTATTGGTTATAATACAAGTAATATTTAAAACTGAACTTCAGAAAAAGTTTTTTTTCTCCAATTTTTTTTATAAATAATTATATGAAATCCCTATAATTATTTATCTCTAAAACTAAAATAAACACAATTAATTAAAAACTATGTAAGCCCACCCCACAGCATCCACCCCATAAATCAATCATAGAACATTTATCTGTAAATGGACACCAATACTGTCATCTTAAACAGGATAGGACACTTGCCTACCTCATATCTGTTATGACTAACAAAAACTAAAGTTATCCTTATCAACAGGAAACTGTAAAAATACCCATTATACCAAGTCAAAGCGTTAAACGAACATTTTAATTCCCTAATGACACTTTGAAACTTGAGGACGGATGTGTTAACAATATGGCACGCGATAACTGACATGTTTTCCTTCAAAACATAATAACTCGTTGATAAGAAACCAGCCAGATGTGGCGACGTATTTGCCATGGACACTGTATATAATGGACTGCTAGCGACAACAAACATAGATAAAATGACTGAAATAAAATAAACACTCTTACAAAAGGACAAAAACAAGATTTCGTCGATTTTTGTTTGTATACAGTTATTTTATAAATATTGGCGGACATTTCACACAGTACCATCTATCCCCAAAGTAAGCTAAGCATAGCTGGTATCATGGGAACCAGACAACTGATATACTTTTCTTTTGTAAATACATACATACATATAAACACCCAGATACAGAACAAACATCAATGTAACAAATGTCACACAAATGTTAATCCTGGGTTGGAATCGAACCCACGACCTACAGCGCAGAAGGCAGGGGGACCAACTGAGCTATGAGGCCTATCAAATTTCAATTATTGATACTCGTTTTATTAATATTAAGGAATGATTATTTAACCTTTACCATGAATAATATTCCGATGACTGTATGTCTTGACTACCAACATAACCTTATGACTAAATTTGGTAGCTCTTTATATGGTCTTCGACCAAATTTGACTCGTCAATACACATTGTATTTCTTACCTCATTTCACTAATAACATTTTGGAGCTTAGCCGCCTTACACTTGACTGACAGCCACTACTCTAAATTAAAAAGACGTAATTTAATCAAGTGTATATAGGTACGTACATAATACGTAGAATTTGCACACTAAGTATAAATTCAGAGTCACCAATAGTCGTGATACTGTGCTTTTTTATTAAAAATGCATAGTTTCCGTGCAAAATTCCATCATGCATTCGCTTAGACTTATTCACTTCTATGTTACATCCGTTTTGGATTGTTAGAGAAGATATGAATAAGATCAAAATAAAACAATAATTTTAACTAGTTTTTTTTGAATAACATTCAATATAATAAATAAATATAATACTCAGTCTAATAACAATGACGTACAGGTAATTAGTATAATATCCAAATTGATCGGGATATATTATAGGGTTGTAATATTATAAAACCGAAAGAGTGTCTTCCACAACCAATCCTTTCCATCCAAAGGTTGTCTAGAAAGAAGAGATCACTTCTTAGCGATAAGACCGCCCATTTTAAGTGTTCTTAAGTAGTTTTAAACGTTTATACTGTATATTAATGGTGTACAATAAATAATTTTCATTCATTCATGTCTTTATGGGTTGGTGTTAGCTGTAAAAATAACTAAGCCAATAAAAATATCTAAAGATGACGATACCGAATAACATACTAGCTACTTTTATCCCGGTACGACGCAAGCAAGGCGGTAGCCAGGAGCAAGCGAGACGTATATCTGATTTGGATTACCGCTAACTTTTGTGACTTGAACCGCACTATGTTAAATTGTAACCAGATACATGTTTTATCATTTTTCTGTGCAGGACAGACGGACCGACGATAAGGCCGAGTGTTTGAGGCGTGTCATGGTTTCGCAATAAATTGTATATTAATATTAGTGACATTAATTTGGTTGTAATTGTTGGGCGTATGGACGTATGTGAGCGCTGATACTCATTTAGATAATGATTAAGTGGTACAGTATTGATGCATCAATGATTTGTCATCATTTCACAAGGTTTCTATTGACTGGGATATAAATGTTTTCATTTTATTTTGAAATCAAATTGGAACCTTTGTTACCCTTTAACTTTAAAGTGTTCTCTCAAACAAAATAATCGAATTAATTCAAAAAATATCACAAGGGCTATATTAAGAACTCGGAATGTGTGTGATTTTTGTGCATCTTTTTTTTATATGATACAGTTACGGAAAGAGCCGGCAGCCCACCTGGTGTTAAGTGGTAACCTCTGGTCATAACAACCGATGCGGCTTAGGTCCTCCCCTACTAGGTACGACAAGACCCAAGTCGCATCGTATGCGCCCGTAACTCTGAGACGTGTAGGTGGAATGTCTCATGTGCCTGTAATTTCACCGAGAACCACACGTTTCAAACCGGAATACAATGAAGCGAATGCGTTACTGCTTGGCGGCAGAAATGGGCTTGGTCATCATTATTTGTACGTTTTTAAACACAGATAATTAGATTCAAAGTCAGTGATACCAGACGGTGTACTCAGCTGGGACTAGGTACTGTAAAATGAAAGGGTGTTACTTAAAATAATTAAGAAATAAATAATCATTTATTATTCTTAAGTCTAAAAGACGACTGGGATTTATTGCGTCTCAACCGAAGAAAGCTCGCTCTGCACTTTCTCATAATTGAGAAAGGACAATTGTTTAAGAGACAAGCGTTTGTGCACTTTCTAAGCTGAGGATATGCTTGAGCTTTATCCGCGGGACTTACGGCCAATTTGAGCTGGCGCTTTTTAACAGGGGTTAAATTGCTTACACAGAATTTACCCTAAGGAAAATCTTCGTTTCTTACTTTTTACTACAAGACTGCCCAAAAAAAGGAGTGTGATATTTTCAGGGTTCATAAATTTATGTGTATTTCTTTATTCAACCATAACTTTTAAATGGCTGAACAGATTTGAATGTGTGGCGTATCGTTAGAATCCTTACATCATCCCAAGTGACAATGCGTATAATCTTTATAATTTCAATATGTCGTCAATATGGCTCCAATTTGAAATAAAAAATAAACCTACAGTGTAGGTTTATACAGGGTACAGTATAGTCGTGTTTTTCATCTTCTTGATACGAAACATGTAGACATACCTACCTACTAAATTTGCGGATTAGGGCAAATTTTTAATTTCAAAAAAACTACTTCGTAGCGCCATGCGAGATCTTAGCGAAACTTAGAATTAGGTATCTGAACGCTCAAAAATGTCCAAATCCTTAGTCTAGATATTTTACTTAATATCTAACAGGGTTGCATGAATGCAGGTTGTATGAATAAATTCTCTTCGTCATAATTAGAACATCTCACCTGATGTTAAGCGTCTATATAACTCACTAGCTGTTGCCCGCGACTTCGTCCGCGTGGAATTCGGTTTTATCACGCACACCTATTTTACCCCTCGGAAAAGTAGCTTAAATTACTCCTTATTACATCAGCTATCTGCCAGTGAAAGTCCCGTCAAAATAGGTCCATCCATTCCAGAGATTAGCCGGAACAAACAGACAGACAGACAAAAATTATAAAAAATTCTTACGGATCCCTAATTTTTTGAAAATAAATTATAGCCTATGTTACTCCTCGATAATGTAGCTTTCTATTGGTGAAAGAATTTTTGAAATCGGTTCAGTAGTTTCTGAGTTTACTTCGGACATACATACAACATACATACACCTTACCAACATTATCTCTTTATAATATTAGTATAGATATTAGTATAGATGGTGTTGCCCTGACCTAGACAACGCTTGGGCATTTATTTTCAATGAATTTACATATTTAGCAGCAAATTCTTTACATCAGGATAGCTTGCAAGCCTTGCATAAGGAAATTCCTTACCAGCATTCTATAGTTTCCTCGCGATGTTTTCCTTCACCAGAAGCTCAAGCTCATGTGGTAAAATAGTAAGTGAATATAATTATTAGAGACGGTGGCATGTCCAGTAAAGGGTGAAGTCGAGCAATCACCATACATAAGTTATGAGTAGCGTGCCTTTTGGCCCATTATGGCTTCTATGAAAAAGGACATTTCAGCCTTATCGGTGGATATCACGAGAATAAAAAGTGCTGATAAGATCGCGTATGGGCGGACATCGGACTGTCTATCGATAGTGGGGAAATTTCACGATGGGATAGAAGCAATAGCTAAGCGCTTAATTACTTGAGCACGATATATTTATAGATAGAAAGATGGATGATACGTACAGCACAAGCACAAAATACACATAGGAACAAGATAAGACAAAAACTAATAAAAAACAAGAAAAAATAAAATGTAAGGGAGGCAATGGGTCGGCTCAGCATGTGCCGAGTAATTTATTCGTCAGCGCTGATTTTCAGCCTAACTCATTTGCGATGATGAGAATGAAGTTTTGCTTCGGAAAGTAGTTTTTAAATATAACATTGATAAAGAATACATTTTCAGGACACATTCAAGAGTTCATTTCATAGTTACAGCTCTACAAAGTACAAATGCAAGAATCGGATCGGAATCGGTTCTCCACGTTAAGTTTGAGAGAGCCTGTGGCACTATCAGCAGTAGTAGTAAGCTCTACACACCCACTGCGGGAGAATGTATCGACCAAAGTCCATCACTAGTGTGGTGTGTTGGAAGACAGGCGCTTATTAGCCGTCATTATCTATATCAGCATAGTGACATATGGCCAATATTAGACTGATATCTGCATGAACATGCGAGAAAGACCCACGCTAGCCTTCGTGTGGGAAAACTTTAATTACTCTTTGTTTGAACATGAAAGGGTATGGAAAGTTCTATTTTTCTTTGTCGCTGAAGATAGGACTGTTCTCATATTGCGTTGAAATGAGTTTTCACTGAAGAAGAAATTACGCTCTCATACTCAGACGAATTCCAGAATTAAAATGGGGTTTGAAGTAAATATTGCCATGATATAAAAATAATATAAAATAATAAAAATAATGATTAAACCATTTGAAAACGGACCAGTTTTCTGTAGTTTAAAAGAAATACAGGCTAATTTCAAAAAGCAGGAATGGGATATTATGTGCTGCAACTTATACTGGATTGGTAGATTAATTAGTCTTCTCATAAATATTATATGAGGGGTAATTTTGGATTATTGTGAGTTTCTAAATGGCCTTTTCACTAAATTGGCTCTCAAGTCAGAACGCCGGAACATACAATTAGTGTGTTCTTGGCGGTAGATTTCCTAATCTTAGCTAGCCAGCTGGATATTTTCACTACCATTGTTATGGTTTCCTCACGATGTTTTCCTTCCCCAGCATTGTAGGATTTGAACCCACGATGATAGTTAGCCGATGTCACTACTAAATGAGCCGTCATCGCTTTAAAGCTATCTAAATTCATTCAATATCATTTTTTCGAAGAATATTTTATTAAATCATATCCTAATATATAATCCTATATCTGCGCAGTGAATAAGCCATGGGAATCGTGGGATAGGTTATTCACCTTACTGTAACTTACCTTAATCTCTCTGCCAAATTTCATCCAGATCCGTTCAGCCATCCATCCAAACTTTCGCATTTATAATAGTAGTAAGATAATCCCATAAATTTTTATATTTCACTATCTAGTAAAACTACCGAGTAGTATATTATTATTCCACTTCGCAGGAGTTCTCTAACATTATCATTTATTCAAACAAATTAAACTAAATATCTCAGAATCTTTAGAAAACTAAAGATTTAATAATCGTTTAACAATTTCTCTATGGTCACCCACATGGAGATTGCGGTTATTTTAATTACATACGATAAATTATTATAATATTCTTTTAAATTATCGTCACCGGAATCATATTGCATTATCTTGCAGCAAGCATTTAAGTAATTAATCATGTGGAAGTAATGGACTGGACACGAAAGCGCATGACTAGAAGTTATTATAAATATTGTCGAGTAACATTTGTCCTCTAGACTGCTGCAGTGTGGTGCTAATTATCGAGAAATTATTGTGTCAGTCATTCACTAAAGCATCGGCTGAATTGTTTAGTTTAAACCAGTATAATAAATAGGAAAATAGTAAGTATTTTATGACTAGTGTTATTCAGTTTATAATAATAAATAGCTAGTAAGTTTGTGTGAGATAGTTGGGTGTTGACAGTTTATTGCATTCTCGTCAAATTTTATCTCAGGTGTTTGCATATGTCAATCCAACCGTAGATTTGCTTCTTTTTTTCTTAATATAAGTTGGAATGTCAAACAAAATATAGATGGAAATGCACAAAAATAAATTAACAATTTGAGACATTCAAATATTGATCTATATATTCTAATTATAATATCAAGTCAATTTTAATTGACTGGCCTCATAGCTCAGTTGGTAGTAACCCTGCTTTCTGCGCTGTAGGTCGTGGGTTCAATTCCCACCCAGGACATACATTTATGTGACATTTGTAACATTGATGTTTGTTCTGTGTCTGGGTGTTAATATGTAGTATATAATATGGATTTACAAAAGAAAAGTATATGAGTATTATATCAGTTTTCTGGTTCCCATGAAACCCTAAGCATAAAGCTATGCTTGTATCATGGGATTCTACTTTGGGGCTAGACGGCGATGTGTGAAATATCTACCAATATTTATTTATTTAATTTGATGTCCAACTGAATCGATGAGAGATCTGTGGTAAATGGATCGCCCTGCGTGCATTGCAGAACTGACAAAACATAATTATCTATCGCGTCAGTAACACCTGACATAGCCTACCCCAATACTCGTTATAAATTCTTATTATTTCCGAACGGCATATGGCATTCTGACCATAAGTCACCGGAATAATAATAATACGGTAAACTACCGATAAACAAAATGCACGTAATTGTAAGGGTGCATGCTTCCCACGCATACCCATGCACTATCCTGCAGGGGGTGTGCTGGTCAAGTGCGAGTTGGACACGACAATCCATTCCGATACAAAATTATATATACCAATATTATAAAATATACTGTTTGTTTCTCAAATAAAGCCCAATAAAAAATACCTAAGGCTCATTGCTTGAGAAAAATACATGTTTTATTATCCCAAGACTGAAAAAATCATGTGTCATTACATAATAAAATGAAATCTTTGATTATTGTAATACAGATTAAATAATTTACTAATTTGTTTATTTTTTTATTGCATTCGATACTGCTTTACCCAAATTAGGTTTGTGTTTTAAAACATTACGAATGTATTATGTATTTTCTTTGTTTTTGTCCGTTTGAGTAGTACGATTTAATGGTTAATTTGAAAATACTTATAATTCTCAGCATTTAAGACTTGTTTTTTTAACATCGTAGTAAGTTATGTTTTATATATTACATACAAAACATTATATAATACAGTCTATTTGACGATTTTGTAATAAAATGTACAGTATATGTGTCTTGTCTATGTGTCTATCTATGACTTCGTCCGCGTGGACTTCGATTTTATCACGCACCCCTATTTTACTCCTCCGAAAAGTAGCCTAAGTTACTCCTTCATCAGCTATCTGCCAGTGAAAGTCCCGTCAAAATCGGTCCAGCCATTTCAGAGATTAGCCGAAACAAACAGACAGACAAAAATTGAAAAATATATGTCAGGCTCAAAGCATGTGGAAACCGTGACCTCTGCCTACCCCTCCAGGGAATAGGCGTGTTTTTTGAGCAATTCGTACAAAATAACGACTATATCATCGTTACAAAATGAAACGAAACATTATAGAAAAATGTTTGCCAAATGTCGATATTGAAGGATGTTTAGTTTACCAGGCGGATGCAGGATTGCTTGTGTAAATTTCGGAGCTTTTTAACTACAACGTGCTTTATAGCTTCAGCTAAGAAAACAATTAAGAAAACTTAGAATAATCATGTCTTAGTAACTAGTAACATATTTATTTGCATGACTAATTGGAGATACACAGTTTTCTTATAAACTAGTGAAACGCTTAGGATTTAATCACCTTTTTCACGCATCGCAAAAATATCTCCATATTATATTCATCCTTATTTTATTTATACTTGGGACTGTGCTTTTAAAGCTTTAAATAACATTTTTCAGTAACCTGTGAACAGTTATGTTTGCAACAAAACTATTCACAGAAAATTAAACAATAATAAAGAAGCGGAAACGCCGGAACAATTTCGAGATGGTCCAGCGACTCACATATCGTACAACAGTTACAGCATGCCATGTTCACTCAACATAATATACACAGGAATGTGTACCTTAGTTAGTTGTAATATAGAATAATATGGTCTAACGATTAGGGGTAATTGAAGCAAGAGTACGGTGGACTGTACACATCTCTCAATGTAAAGTTGAAATGGTCATGAATTGACCGTCAAATTACTGAAACCACAATGACCGATAGGTTATATACTTAGAAAAATCTAATATACAGCGTGATATTTTTCATTTTAATGTACTTATATATCATTGAATTTAGGCATAGAGATGTTATGGAACTCAATTGAATATAACTACTACGTTTAGATTCACTGGTTTTCTCAAACCAGTGTGGGGAATGGGGAATAAATGCCAAAAAGTAATATAGAATAGAATATGTTTTATTTTATATATTATTCAACATGATACAAAAGGGAAAAGAAAACATTGAAGATACTGAAATAAGCACCATTTTATTTTACTGACTTCACATGTATTTCAAACTTTTCGATATGAAAGTTTTCAACGCGATTCTTGTTACATTTATGTTGATGAAAACAAAAAAAAAACAGGTAAACCTAACGCAAAATGGGTTCGGTTTTTAAGAAAAAAGTCCTTTTATTTCCATCCTTATTGTACCTGTTGAAGATCTAGTGATATTCATTCGAGTGAGAACTACAAAACTGAGTACATATATTTTCAGATAATGCAAATATTAATCACCCTATATCAATACTTCCACAGCACAAGTCAGCACCCGTGACGGCTGTCGCAAGTGGACGGTCAGCATCGGAAGCATAGGCCATTGATACCATCTCATTGTGAGCGTATGGTAAATTGCGACCGGATGTTGCCAGAGACGCGAGATCTGTGCGTTTCCATTGTTCCAATAGTTTCCGATGATTATTGAGACAAAAATGGGCCTTGTCAGTACCAACGCGCGACTGCAGTTTACTCCCTAAGAACACGCGTTCAGTACAATAAGACGCTCGAATATGTATCGCTCGAATGTGTTTATTATTTGACTAGCGAATATTTAACAACGCAATTTTGTTATTATTATTATTATTACTATTGTTATTTATTATTTGTATGTATATGTCATTTATTATAATTTAATTTTTTATGTGTTTCATATATGAAAATAAATCTATTCTATTCTATTCTATTCTATGTTGGGCGGAGGGGAAACATAACGACAACATTTTTTAAAGACCATATGAAAGTCTATTCCTAAGAGTCACACTTAAGGAGTAACAATGTAATAGAGAAAGTACAGAAAAAAGCGATACGTAAGTTTGAATTTTTTTTTTGGATTTGGATATGTGGTGGTTTCGATAAACTGACTAATTACGAGTTAAATTCTAGCACGGGACGTATTTATGAATTTTTTTATGCGGATCTAAGCCGCAGTGGCAGATTTTGTACCCTTAAAGACAGAAACTCCTATACAGCTATGGTTTACCCATACATTAACATAGTTTCTTAGTAAATTAAACGAAATAAGATTGTTCAAACAGAGTTCATTCCATTTATTTTAATAACCATAAGTAATTATAACCCAACTGTCAAAACTATATTCTTATATTTTTAAGCAACAGTTTAATCCAGTAGAATAATCCAGTTAGAAAAAAAAACGTTCTTATAAGAACTCTAGTATCGATTAAGCGCTCATGGGTGCAAGCGCGTACAATAGCCACTTAACTGTAAAGTACTATCTTCCTACTTTCCCACACATCACGACACTACAAACCATCTTACATTTTGCGTCATCAGCATATAAATTCTCCCATTATTTAAATTATATGAGAATCATGCAAAGCATAATTTTTTGTGAGTTTATATATTTAAGAGTAATTTTATAACTCTAGCTTAGTTAATTTCACATAATTGATTACTAATCTAGATCAATAATTGTATTATTTTATGTACTGTGTAATCTGCTTTGTGAATTAATTTATGAAAAAAAAACGGATATATTCTTTGTTTCTTCCTGTTGCTACGGCCCTTGACTTAGAGAATAACGCTCAACATCTCTAAATATTTACTTCGTAAAATTTATCAAAACGTTTTGTTTTAACTGTATTTAATTAACTGTAAATGGTATCTTGGTACTCTCAATGGTACTTCCGTCGTCAGTGGACACGAACAAAACCACGCGTGTCTCACAGAATTATTTCTGACATTTTTAGCTTCATTGTCCTCCTGAAAACGGAGTCACGCTCCAAAAGGACTTAATGTGATGTTGGTACCGCTTTTGTCATGCAGCGCTCTATTGTGACCTGTCTATAATTACGTTGATCTATGCGATTGGCAAAACACATTCTAACTGGACTTTATCTTATAATCAGGCAGCGCTAAATTCAGACGTTTGAGAAATATGACCTTTTAGCGCAAAGGAATTCCCACACCATCAAAGACATAAAAATCGGAAGGGACAATTTTTTCATCAAAATGTGATGTCGTGTCTGAGAATAACGCAGCAAAGACGATAGAATTCCGAATTCCTTATTTTTTAATTTATCAATACAGAATTAATAAAAAAAAATTACATTCTATATTTAAAAATTACATAGGTAGGTAGAATATGTACAAGGAAAAGTTCACCTATCATTGACATTCAAACTTTCCTCATTAGTCTAATTTCGTGATATTATTGTTTCATGTTCAGCTATTATGAGAAATCGGTGGTAATTTGGAGAGTTTCGTTTTTATACATAAGGCACACGAATAAATGATGCACGCAAGATATAGATCTAGATAGAAGAACTAAGTATTAACTATTAATGTATAGATATTTTATATTGCCCAAATTGATATCAAGGTAATAATAAAAGTATTCAGTATGGGTAAAAAAATATCTAAGCTACTGTGCATGAATACCTACATGATATAAATATTTTGGGAAGTTACTTTTAGCGTAATATATCATTTTATAATTGGACCGTGTTATGCAGTAAACAGCCATGAGGGGAAAAGTACAAACGGAGTTATAATCATTTTTCTGTGGATGGTTACTTCGGTTATGTCTTGATTCATATATTGTATTGGCTCATATCTCCGTGAAAACTAGAATTATCGACATGGCTGTTTGCAAAAAATCCGTCATGTCGAAATTAGTATGGCCGCGTTTATAACTCATTTTTAGGAAAAATGGCCACATGGCTGCCATCTGCATAACTAGGCCCAATTTGTGTGCGCGTGTTGTCTCCGGCATCGGCAGTAGTGCGACAGTGCGCACACGTCGCGTCCGGGGCGCGCGCACAGGCAGGTGTGCAGTAACGCAGTAACGCTCCCCTCCCGTTGCAGAGCGGGCGATGCGGCTCGAGTAGCGCGGGGCCCAGCCCGCCGCCCTATTGGCCAATCCCGGCCCGTCTGGCCTATGATGTCATCGGAGGAGGAGGCCGACTCACACGCGCCCTACTCGGATAGACTTCTGAAGAAACAGAAACGCGCCAGACAGCGCGTGGACGCCGGTGAGCCGCGCAATTCTTACTCGACTCTCGCGACGAACGGACTCGCGCCCGCGCGCGCCGCCGCACTCATGAGTGGAGGAATTTACGGCGCCATCTTCGAGGGCCGCCAACACTTCAGCCTCTTCGGGCCTGGATACGCACCCGCTGAGATGCTCAACGAGCTCTTCAGCCGTACGCCCAAACAGGAAGAGACCGGAGACGAGGCGGCCAGCGGCGATATCGCGCACCGAGTGCTCAGAGACATTTTGCAGAACCGAAAAAAGGAATTGCTTCGTCTCTCGCCGGATAACAACAATGTGCTCGCAAACAATAACAACGACGAACCGAAAGAAACGAAGCGGTCTCCGGAGCGGCCCGCGTCGCGCGACTCCCGGCCCGACTTGGACGAGGCACTAATGGGGCTCGACGGCGGCGGCGACTCGAGGACCTCTCCGCCGCCCACACAAGTGCCCGAAGATGCTCTTCTAGCGCCGAAATCGGAACCCGAGGATCGCGACAGTGACGCTAACCGTTCCTCTCCGCGACCGACTCTCGATGTGAAACGTGCGCGTGTTGAGAACATAGTGTCGACGATGCGTTCGAGCCCCGCGCCGCAAGTGCCGCAAGTGAACGGCTGCAAGAAACGCAAGCTGTACCACCCGCAGCAGCACGACGGCGCCGCTGACCGCTACGGCACCAGCCATGCCGGGAGCGTGCAGACCGTCTCCGAGGACTCCGATGAAGATGGCGACCGTCCCCCGATACAACAAAAGTTAGTAGAAAAGAATGCTCTTAAATCTCAGCTCAGAACTATGCAAGAGCAATTAGCCGAAATGAGGGAGAAGTATTACCAGTTGTGCAATCGCATGGGGCAAGAGTCTGAGACGGTCGACAACGACGGTTCGAGTGATGTGGAGCAAACCGAAGATACGGTGCCAAAATCGGAGCCGGCCTCGCCAACCAAGGAGGCGCCGACGCCGTTGCCGCCTGCGACAACCCCAAACATGTTACACGAGATGAAGAAAATAATGACGGCGAAAATGCACGCCCACGCGGCCGTCGCAGGGCACCTACCACCTGGCTTCAACGGTGGCCTTCCCCTCCTACCACACTTGCCATCCGCCGACCACCTGCACCCGCAGCACCACCACCAGCACCTCAACAATGCCGCCGCTATGTACCTCAACGCCAGTCAGAAATTGTTCCTAGAGCAGGAGGCTCGTATGAAAGAGGCAGCCGAGCAACATCAGCAACATCAGCAGCATCAGCAGCACCAACACCAGCAACAACATCAGCAGCAACAGAATAGCCAACAGCAGAGGCCTCAGTCAAACCACCACTCACCGCAGCACAGACAACATGGCCCAACCCCAAAACCCCCAATGAACTCAGAATTGGCGGAACGTCTCGATGCCCTGCGAAGCAATTCAGGTTCTGTAGGGCCAGTGTCGGGCGCCGACCTAGAGGGGCTCGCGGAGGTGCTCAAAAGTGAGATAACTTCCTCACTCGCCAGCCTCATCGACTCGATCGTGACTCGGTTCGTGCACCAGCGCCGGATTATGGGCAAGCAATCGGAAGCGGCTGCGCAGGCGGCGGAGCGGCTCAATAAAGACATCTTGCGGGCGACACGCTTGCTCGACGGCCCGAAATCACCGACGTCTAAGCCACCGGAGCGACCCTCCCTGCAGATGCCAGGTAACCTTCCCGTCCACCATAACCACCCGGGCGTGCCGAACGGCAACCCGTTCATGACACACAATACGATGCTGATGAGCCAGATGAACGGACCCCGCGTGCCGGGCGGTGCGGCGTTCCCGCTGCACGGCGAGGCGGGCGGGCCCGGTCACGGTGCTCACCGGCCCCCGACAGGCTTGTTCCAGACGCCGCCGAAGCCGCTAGCGCCGCTTTACGGCCCTATGAACGGTCACTTTGAGCGCGAGCAAAACCTGGAACAGAACGAGGCGCTCAACCTAGTCTCAACGCCAAAGAAGAAGCGGCACAAGGTGACTGACACGCGCATCACCCCGCGAACCGTCAGCAGGATACTGGGGGAAGGCATCGGACACTCTCCGGAAAGCAAATTCGCGGAGTCTCCGTCGCCCCGCCCTTATCCGGGTGGGATGGCGCTGCCGACATCGGTGGCGATACCGAATCCGTCGCTGCACGAGAGTCAGGTGTTCTCTCCGTACTCGCCGTTCTTCGGAGCGGGGGGTGGGATGGGTCGGTCGCCGCCGGCGGCGCCGGAGAGGGAGTCTCCGCCGCTGCCGCAGCCGCCGGCGCTGCTGCACCCGGCGCTGCTGGCGGCCGCGCACCACGCCTCGCCGGACTACCTGCGACACCACGCGCACGCGCACGCGCACGCGCCGCATCACCCCCACCACATGGACGCGCAGGATCCACACTCCGACTGCAACTCCACTGACCTGCCTTACGACGGACTGCAGCCTACTATATCCTTTTACAATAGAATACTTAAACGAGGCCGTTTACATTGTTCATTTCGTAGTATTTCTGATAAATAACATGGAAACGAAAACTATGAAATCGCAAGCAGACATTTTAACTCCACAAATTTCGATATGAATTATGTGTAGACTCCCAAATAGAATTTGAATGGCATGCAAAACAAAAAATTTATTATCAGAAAAATAAAACAAAATTCAAATAGAACACTTTCGGAACATTTCTCAGCGGGTTCGCGACCGAAACCTCTAAGGTCAACCGAGTAACCTGAGCCAAGTATAGGGCACAAATCCGCGGCGAACATATCTTATTTCTGTAGTATTTAACCTTACGACTTCCTACTTATATAGGTATTATTGTGGAAACCTCACAAAGGCTGCGGTTCCTACGATTCCACCGCTATTCTATCGCTTGAACCCGACAATGGGTGAAACTGAAAACAAAAGAACGAGAGCGTTCCTTCTGAACTCCTTACCTCGCCACAAAAATATAAATCTTTTGTCTATGATGGCTGTTTTGTCTCGAATTATTTTACTATATTACACTAACATCCAAACGTTTATAATAATTATTAGTTAAGTAATACGTAGGGCTGTAGATATATAAATGCAGATATCGGCTAAGGCACGTTATAAGATTAGACGATGCAAACGGATTTACTATTTGTAGTGCTTCGTCGAGCCTACGATATATAATCAGATTTAAAAACTTTTCTTTTCATTGCATGTTTATTAAACTTAGCAATACAATTATCTTGGTATTGCAATACCAGGATAATGGTACGGAATCCAAACACTATGTAAGACGATATTAACTGTTTTGCGACCAATTATTGTACGCCTTCTTATCTCGGGATATTTCGGTTGCCAATTTTGTTATTTCAAGACTAATTAAGTTTTAATTATTTATACAAATCGGATCCAGGAATTGTTGGATGTTCCTACCACAATTCCTAATTTTTGGGAACTTTGAGATTCAAATAATTACATTTATAGAATTTCGTCATTTTAAAACAAAATACAATTTCTTATTTATTCTCAAAATTCAGTTATAGAAATTGCCGGTTGACTGAATATTTAATATCATTATTTTCAATAGTATACGCGTATAAGAGTAATTGTAAAAAAAACCTTGCCAGTTTTATCTAAATATTTCCCCAATTTTTTTATAAAAATACGATGCCAATTAATACCGCCTATTGTGCATAATTTTTTTATTTTTGTTAGAATATTTTAGTTTAAGATTGTAATTGTTTAGTTACGGTGTTAATTATGCACCATAAAGAGTATATCTATCTATCTATCTATGCAATGTTGCCTTAACTCCACTGCACTCGTCAACGCTGACGCCAATGCACCTGCGGAAAGCCAAGCTGATGTTCTTCTGGGTGCGGTACCCCAGCTCGGCGGTGCTCAAGATGTACTTCCCCGACATCAAGTTCAACAAGAACAACACTGCGCAGCTCGTCAAATGGTTCTCTAACTTCCGGTAAGTCATATTTCATTTTATATATTTTTTATTTAATTTATTTTACATAAAATATTTAAAAATTGTTTCGGAAATTACATACATATAGAGAATATAAATACAAAATTATATATTACAAAATATAAAATTCAGGAAGAGTAAATTTGGTTCCTACTATACGGTAAAACATCAATATCATCATATATCATATTTGTATTTTTTACAGCAATTCACATCGGCATATTTAGTCCCAATAATTCGAATGCATAGACAGATTTCATGTGACGTCTGCCACTTCAAATGTTCATCACATAAAAGCCATTAACTCTCGCTCGTTGATAATTATAAAGGCTAAAGTATAATAAGTCTTGGATCCACTACTGTCTCTGTGTGATGGTTAAAAAGAGGTTTTGAAGATGTACGCATACTTTAATTAAGATTGCGGTTTTATTACGAAAACTAATCATTCGCATTTGTCAAAATCTATTGCATGATGCTTAACTGAATAATAGCATTTATTTATTTATTTAAGGCACACAATACACATTACAAGCAAACAATATAAATATTAATCTAGAATACAGTTTTGATCTGGCTTGGAACATAACAGATGTGCGCACTGCAAAAACCACATTTAACAGTGTTAAGCTAATACAAAAAAAAAATGTTCGGGAACTTAATACTAAAAAGAATGAAGTACTTCCCAAGAATAAAAATACATACAAAGGGAAAAAGGTAAAACAAAAACAAGACAAGAATAAAATAAAATAAAATTAAATAAAAACGAGTAATGATATAAAATCAAATGTAACATAAAAAAAGCCAAAATCTTGAACTATAATAGAAACTACTTGATTATATTGGTTTAGGTGAACTACAATGCTCATCATCTGAACTACCGTTGAAATGGAGGATGTCTTTCAGAGTTTTAACAAATTTATTTAGTACTGGATTAAAAATATCTAGTTCTATGTTCAGCATTAAACTATTTATTAATTAAAATTAAGTTATCTATGATTAAACTCCGCAATCTTGTGCGACCTCCCCAAAATTGAGGTAAATATTTGAATTTCCTTGAACTGGGAGTAAATCTTTAAATTTCCTGGAAATCGGTTAAATCATAATTAATAGCAAGGAGTCATCTTCGAAACCGTTAAAGGGTTTGATTCACTATTTCCTAATTTTCAAATACGAGGGTGCCACCCCACACTAAAATCAAATCCGAAATGGTGTGACCGAACAAATGAATCCAGTGGTAAAGTATTTATTTTGATGATTTTATTATGAATATAATTGGACACGAAGCACTAAGATCTTAATACATATTTTATATTATACGTAAGCAATAATACATACATAAAACACACATCACTTTCGTTCGATACTGAATTATATGCGAAATTATTAAGCTTATTCAATTATTACATACGGAATTTCAAATGAAGATATTATTAAGCGTAGGCAAGAAAATATTCTATAAAATATCTAGCAAATCATAAGAAAATTACTAGTTCTAGTCACTGCTTCCCCTTTAATCAGAAACGTTTGAAGAGTATGACAAAACTACGTAAAATTCTTTATTGAATCATAGGCTAAGTAAACACCATATTATACACCCTATTTTTATTAATAAATCATATTGTAATAGTCGTTTCAATCGGAAAATACGGGGCTATTCTGAAATAATCATCAAATTACATTATCCAAGCATTATTTACCTACTCCTGTACTAAAATCCGACAAAATGTTGTTGGTGAGAGGCAAGATTCAAAATAATCAGGTAAATTTTTCTTCAAATTTATTAATATCCTCCCATAAACTGGTACACCAGTGGAAAAATACCTGAAGTATTGATTTGTACCGGGTTAATTTTCGCGTTATCTAAACGATAAGGACCTGTCATAAGTGTGGCTGGCGATAAACGCCTTCCCCTTTACAAAACGTATTCAAACATGCTGAATGCTGATATATCAGTTCACAATGTATATACATACATACACATTCATAATATTTGTCATAAATCTTGTCGAGAATCGGGAAAATGTTAATATTTAGTTAATTTAATTTAAATGAAATTAAAATTTAACAAAAAATCTGTCTCAGATTCACAGCTGTGGCCGTTTTTTTAGAAATACACAAAGGGTCCGATAGATTTCTTCACCTATTCAGTTGCCTCTCATTAAATATAATTCGTCAATGGCAATAATCGAATTAGAGGTATTTCTGTGTAAAAAAGCAACGATACAAAGTCGATAACAGCACGATATCGCGCTAACCCTCAACATTTACCAGAATATAGCGCTCACGTGCCATAGTGTGCAAACACTTGACAACTTCTGATATATCGACTCACATATTAAAGCTTTCTGTTCTATCTCAAGCTTGTATTATAATTATCTAAGTTTTTTATCGAAGTACGATAAAAGGGCTGAGTAAAAGCTTTGATAAAACCGTACAAATAAAACGATAACGCTGTAATAAAGCAAAGTGTATGACGACATCCGTAAAGTGGAGTAAGTCGATGCTTACTAATATTGGTTTAGAAAATCCAATTATAAAGAACATGCAATACAAAAACAGAATAGTAGGTACAATTGCAAAAGGGACTAATTAAGCCAAAACAAATTTATATATTTCTTTCTTTATGGTTGTATGCGATTGGCTATTCTCAAAGTCAAATAGATTACTTTGGTAGTTTTTTGGCTTTATTTTGAATATGGCACGTGGCGATTAAGAAGATCTTTTAATTTACGTCAATAACTCGCATCCGGCCAAAATTGACTTGCCATGTTTGGAGTTGGACTAGTCATAGATAGTTCCTACTAGAATTCCTTATGTCGTGAATTTCAGCTGCATCGAAAACCTACAACAAGGCCCGGATGAAATAGGTATTCGCTGCTAATTGTTTTTAGCATATTACTTTTCTTGTACTTTTCTGTTCTTGACTGGCCTCGCAGCTCAGTTGGTTAGTAACTCTGCCTTTTGAGCTGGAGGTCGTGGGTTCGATTCCCACCCAGAACAAACAATTCTGTGGTGAGCATTGAAGTTTGTTCTGTGTCTCGCTGTTAATATGTATGTATTTACAAAAAAAAGTGTATATGTATTCTATCAGTCACCTGGTTCCCATAGGTAGTACAAGCTATGCTTAGTTTGGGGCTACATGGTGATGTGTGAATTGTCCACCAATATTTATGTTTATTCTGAGTCTATGTATTCGCTGAAATACCTATTTCTAGGTAGGTACGAAAATCCAGGTACTTTTGACTGCCTCGAAGATCCCAAAAACTTAGTCTTTTTAAAAAATTTATATAATTCAAATGAATGACTATATTTTTAAAAAACTCTTTCAAATAAATAGGCAAAAATGGAACAGTTGAAGCATGACTCAAAAAATCAAATCTTGTTTTCTTCAGTGGACTATCCATTATTGTCGCCACTAATGGTCATGTTGTGGACAACGGAAAACGACCATTTCCTTGCGATAAGCATCACCCAAAGGCCACTGAAAGGGTGAGGGCGCCACAATCGCACGAACATAATTAGAGGGTAGTGAGAAAGGTGTCCACTTTCCACAAACTTGAATGATGGCTTTTAAATTTTTAAGGAAATCGCTGATTTGTATTGTGATTTTATTTTGTATATTTTCGTATATTGAGAATGGTCACGCGATATTGTAAACGCGTTTATATTAAGGACACATTAAGTAATACCTATGAGATTACTTGAATCGTTACCTTTGCTTGGCAAAAAGCAAGAAATTGAAAAAACAACAAGTTAATAAAGCTCTTTATCACAGTAAATGATTATTTAAGTGATAAATCCCCATGGTCTGATGTCGCTCTGTTTCACGACACATAAAACATCTTGTAATATCTTATTCCAGTATTATGTATTCACTAAATTTAACAGATTTAAGTACTCAGATAAATACAAGGACCGTCGTCGCAAGAAATGGAATCCTTTAGGGGTTTCTTGCTGTTTTCCCCATGGAGGGTCGGATAGGGTTAGAACAGGTAGTTGTATTAGAACAGAAATTTAATTGAAACACACGAGATACTCCACCTTCACGTCTCAGAATGACGGGTGCATAAGATTCAACTTGGGTTTTGTCGTACCTAAGTATGGGAGGACCCAAGTAGTATTGCTTCTTATGGGCAGAGGTTACCACTTAATACCAGGTGGGCCATGTGCTCGTTCCACAACTATATCACAAAAAAATACACAGAAAAAAACAACACAATTTTCCTGATACATTCGAAATTATACTTGATCATTAGAGAGCTAATTAAAATTTTAATATAAACGACAATCAGTGTAATCAACTTTAATAAAGTCAAAGTCAACGATAGCCTTTTATTAACGATCAATAATAAATGTAGATAAATATAATAAGCAAGATTTTAATTATTGAACCAAAAAGGTTTTATCTGAACATAAATTAACTATAGCATTCAAAGATTTTTTTTAGAAATTTTAATCTAATTTTTAAATAGTAGAACTATGGAAGAATTTCCTGGTCACTACATTTAAAAAAAACACACCGTGGAAATCTTATACTAAATTTAAAATATCGAACTCGATTCTAAGATTAAGGCCCTCTCCACACGAACATCCTCTTGTTGACGTGTGTGGTGTAGGACTCAAGAGCCCTGCCGCTGAGTGCCTCCTTGTGTCTTTTCCGGGACGCCTCGACTCAATGCCTCAAGCTTATAGAAATATTTAGAGACAGGATATTAATGGAATCGGGATATATTAATACACCTTTCTTTTTATATGATTAACCTTGGCTGAAATTTGATTGTAAATAATATATTAAAATCAAAAATGTTAGAAAAAGAAACTGGGGATTGTGTGTTTCATACTTTTGTTCCAAGTTTCAATGCTGTGACGGCAGAAATTTGTCCCGTTATGAAAAGTAAGACGAAACAAAAAAATTCACCGTCTATCAAAAACGCAAAAACTTTATGAGGTTCCGCGTCTTCATAAAGACCACAGCGAAAGTTCAACAAACACAAAAGTCTTTGCAGAAACTCATCCGGGGCAAAACAAACATCCTTACTCAAAGTCGATGCAAAGATAAATTCTTTTGGCGCGCTAACTCAAAGAAATGCACACAGGCTCGCAAACAAAGAGTCGCTCGTAGAATTAGCTACGATAACCCTAATTAGCAACGGTGACTCGTTTAAGTTATTTCGCTTAATTAAGTTGCGCAGAAGTGGTCTGCGGCCGGCCCGTCACAGAAGGCGTCGTAAATTGTTAGAAAACGCGGGTAACACTCCAATTAATCTTTTTACACATCCAACTAGTCGCACGAGGGGTACTTAGGCCAGCCGAGGTAAAACCTTTTAAGCGTTTACACACGAACGAACCAACGGATGCAACGAATTTGCAAAGTTGCGTAATTTACTAAAAAAAACTTACATGTATTATGAAATCACTAGAGGAAAAAGAAGGTACATATAAAAAAGTATGCATATCGCATAAAATTTAATCATTGGCAATGCCACATTTTCGACGGAGATTGAAGTTTCTCGTCTGTAAGTACACTTACAGCCGGTTACGGAAATGTTGCCTTACGCAATTTAGACATGCCTTTTTAACTTACGGTTTTAACTAGCATAAGTATTCAATCCAATTTACCGCAATTAAAAATTATATACTTATATTATGCGGTTAGATTCAAAATTCGAATCGCGATGTGAATCAAAGCGCGTCACGACGAATTTAACGCCATTTTGTTAGTCACTTAACTGAGGTGTAGACAGCCTTAGTGTCACATTCATGCCACGACTTGTAAAGTGAGGTCGGGTGCATTGTGTCGGAGACTGTAAAATTTAATTGGTTGGCTAATACACTGCACGGTGCAGTCTAATTTACGTGTTAACATTTTTAATAAGGCCGGCGAGGCTGGGGCGCCAAGTGGCCGGTCATTTATATCGCGCGCTCATATGAGCGCCTCCAGTAATTAATACGACCCCTCCGAGGAAGCTTATGAGTAGTTTTCCTTCAAAAACCTGCTAATTACTCACAGGAGGTTTTTCACGAGCCGATCCCATTAGCGCGTCTATTTTACCATAAGTACCCGTCGAAAGCTCGCACGTGGAATGTCGCGCCTCGTCACTTACCTCCACAGAACATGTCTTTACATTAGAACTGAAGTAAGCACGCGACTGTATTTACGCGATAGGCGCTGGCGGGGCGCGCCCGAATATTTACATATCATTGCGATACGGCCATTACAAAATATTAGCCTTTCGCCGGCCACTGTCGTAATATAATTAAAACACGCGAGGCGCGGTTCTGGTTATCTATGATCAAGGAGTATTACGCCTCATGTCATGCTTACACTTTGTACTGTGTAGGTAACCCACATTATTTAATGGCGTTAATTATTTTTTGTATAGGGAATAGTTTTTCCTGAATCCATTTTATCGGTGAAGGCACTCGCCTCTATGGCAACAGGAAATTTCCACGTGATATAAATACCGATTGACTCTTATACAAATTTACGTAATAGGGAAATCCGAGATGTTTATTGAAGTATATTTAACAACCTTTTTTGACTTCACAGATAACTAACTAAATACCTTTGTTTAGTTAAAATCTATTAACTGATTTATTAGGGAATTTTTAAAATTTTTGTCAGTATCGGTAGGTTTTAAGTACAGGGCTCTACCACTTGGCCACCACGTTCTCAATCAATTTTGCATCTATTTGTTTATACATGTGTAGATAATTAATTATCTATTAATAACTATTTAAAATGTGAACAAAAATCTTCTATAGTTGAGTAGTGTAACAAAATTCACATTCACATAACTAAATGTAGAGATTCAATATCCACAGTGTAAAATAGCCTTCGCAATAGGCTTTCAGTCATCAGCTAATGGAAGCGTAATTAGAAAAGTGGTGGTTTCTTCCTCCTGTCGGCCTTATCTTGTCTTCGATGGGGCATTAAGTTTTTAATTACCGCGAGGCTTTCATCATATTACACCGCTTCCGATGGAAATTATCGTCGAGCTGATTTAAGCAGTACTACACCTACGTGTATAGTGAATCACAGGACATGGCAAACACTTTACACGTAATTACTTATTGAAAGTATATACGATAATGTATTATAACTGGTTTCTTTACGTACGTAAAAGTTTAGAAGCTAATGATTAGTATCTGACGTTTGTAAATTGAATAGTTTTTTATATTTCATGAGTCCAACAAATAGCACTGCTAAGAATAATTACTTATTATTTATCTACTATAAAATATAGTACAAGATTTTTAGTTAATATAAAGGAAACATGAGTAGTTAAAAGAAAAAAAACAAGTTGGATAAATTGCGTTTCAAATTGGACAAGTATCTTTGTTTAGTATTTAGTTGTCACGTAAGTCATGCGAGGTCGTGCAAGGTCTCGAAGGAGCGGGCGTTCTTTCATTAGTGTGGTCGACGCCTCAAAAACCCTATTTCATTCCTAATCTAATGTCATAAATTTGGGCAGGAACGTCACGCAACCTTTTTAACTACAGCGGCTTCGACAAGATCAAACATTATGCCATTAATAATTAATCACAGATAATATATTTGGCGGCAACATCTTCTTACATTCTACCATTTCCAGATAAAAAACATGTTCCTAGACATCCTCTTTGATAAAAATAATTGCACCCAAGCGTTTTATTGTAATAAATTCCTGCCATTCTTAGAATTTAGCAGCACATAAATGTGTTGTTTCTGGCATTATCAGTGTGAACGGAAGTCCTGGCCGTTATCTCCTGAAGCAGCCGGCCAGGTCTGGAGGTCTCTGGCTGGTGGACGTTCTTGGTGTTATCGTTTGTTCACTGAAGTCCGGGAAGATCTAGTTATAATGGTCGATATTTTAAAAGAACGGACCTCTGAATTCAACTTTGTTCGATCACACTTTCGTGCAAACGTAAACTATGCTTACTTTGGGGCTAGATGGCGCTGTAGGAAATGACCACCAATAGTTAAGATTATTTTTTATTAATTATTCTGTAGCTAAAGAATGTATTACGCATATTCTAGGTAATACAGATATTCTAGCATATTTTAACTGGCCAGCAAAAACCATAAACAGTTTTAGTCGTTATTTAGTAACATATAACATACAAATGTTATGTATTACGTAGTCTCGCCTAAAACTATAACTTACAAACACGAAGGTAGATTAGAAGTACTGACATAAGGAGAGTGATACACGTCGACATGCGAAGGTGAAAAGGCGCGGCATAGGCCGTATACACATGGGAAATTACCCAAGTGCCACAAGTCGTCGGCACGCCCTAAGACGTAATTAATTAATGTGTATAACAGGCTTTACTGAGGAAAAAAATATTTTTATAGATGATAAAAACAGTAGTTTCGAATTCCTAGATTAAGTAGGTAAGTAGGTAAATAATATATATACTTTTTACCGAATTAAGTATAATAGAATAAGATCATAGAATATTTATGATCAACAAACTTAAAACCACGTTAAATTATTGTATATTTTTTTAATTCTATTCTGTTCGAGTCATTGTCATCTCGAACCAGCGTGGTTGAAATATTTTAAGTGCGCCTCATAGAGGCTCCTTTCGTACACTTGACACATGTCTTTGAATTAAATATTAAAATAACATAATTATTGTAGAAATACATATATAAAAGTATATTATTAACAATAAATATAATAAAGACATATGTATTAAATATACCTACTTATATAAATGACGCTAGTAATCGCTAATGGGTAAGGAAAAGTGTTCAATAATTATGATTAAAATGCTATTTCCTTTCCTTTTCAAAAAACATGTTTATGCGAGTCGTATCATGAAAATAATAATATGTTATTCAGAACAATCGACTAAGTAATAAGATTTGTAATGAGAGACTTCTGTGTAATTCAGTAGCTGTTATTCAAGGAAATTGAAAACAAAATCATCAAGTGTAAAAAATAATTTCACCCCACTGGTTCGATAAATAAATAAATATTGGTGGACATTTCACACAGCGCCATCTAGCCCTAAAGTAAGCTAGGCATAGCTTGTGTATGGGAACCAGACAACTGATATAATACTTATATACTTTTATTTTGTAAATACATACATATTATACACCCAGACACAAAACAAACATCAATGTTACAAATGTCACATAAATGTCTGTCCTGAGTGGGGGACCCACGACCTACAGCGCAGAAGGCAGGGTTACCAACTGAGCTATGAGTCTAGTCAACATCAAGATAGATCCAGTATCTCGATTAGTAGTAGTATCAAGTAATATCCACTGTTGGAAAGGGAGAATTTGGAGTATGTACTTAGACCAAATTGGTGACTTTTTGGAAAATAGGCCAGCTCAGTAAAAGTCTAAGCCTAAGCATGCATGAAGAATGTGATCAGAGTGTATGAAGTAAAGGAGTTATGTCAGGATCATAGCAGGTAGAAAACCGTGCTTTTTGCATACCCCTTCAGGAAACCAGGCGTGATTTTATCTTTGTAAATAAGATCTCGTATTTAGTCGAGACTATTTAAACACTCATAATAGCGTACCATTATTGCACATCAACTTAAAGCAGAGGCAGGAAGTAAAAAAAATAAAATTAATAAAATCTCATCTAAACTTAACTATGATGTAAACTCAAGGGAAATAAGCTCAAGTAAAGCAGACGCGCCGCGTATTATGACATCTAGTAATTATCATTAAACATGAACACGCCCAATGTAAAACAGTACTTTTAACTTAAATTCCACAGTATGATACTGTGGAATCAAATGATCATGTACAAAATGTCTTTTTAAAAAGATAATGCTAGAAAATATTTTCGTCTTGAAATTAAAATATATAAGATACCCTCCACCCATTCAGTTGATCGATGGTGATAGTATAAACGTCAAAGTTAGCAGAAAAAAAGCAGTTCCATTTAAAAAATAATTTCGTGCCTGTGATTTCAGCTTTTCCGACAAAGCATCGTCCTAACTGCACGGTTTTCATAAAAAGCCCAGTGGACGACAGGCCGACGGATAAAGAAGTACACTTGACTATGAAACTGTCTCTGGTCTCAGTAATTAACGAACTAATTCTGAGATCAAGTAACCGTGAATGGTCAGCGGATGCCCTTTAGTGTATTTAACCCTTTTTTGAAAATTTTAATACCGAGTGAGTAGTTGGGGGGGGAGTTGGGGGTAATAAAATCTCAGCGAGCACTCAAATGAGCTGAACTTTTGAAGCCTGGGGAAGACAGAGGTGGGTCAGCGCGGAGGGAGTCATTACTCAGAGCCGCATCGAGGCGAACTAATCGATCATCATAATGTTTCATAATGTTCCTATGGTTTTTTCATTCAAATTACTACAAAATATTGAGCTACTTAGTATATAAGAATAAAAAGAAGCCTGACATTTTATTGCAATTCTAATTCTACTTTAAAATTATAACGGTGTATTCGCGAGAAAGTAGCGAGCGTACGTCACAGATAACCAATAGGAGCCCGCATCGTCACACTTTAGAATACGTTTGTATGCGGGCCGCACGCCGCGCCGTACGCACAATTCTTGATAAAACGTAATATAAGGTGGTAACATTAAAAGGGATCTTCCATTGATATTTGTCAAGAAATAAAATCATAAACTTTACATAAAAAACACATTTATTAGTTTCGTTAGCTATAAATAGGATTATTCTTGAAAATAATTGATACTTTCGATAGAGGTTTTATGCCTGTTCGTCCCCATCGGTAGGGTCTGAACAAGCGCCACACTTAACAGTAAGTCAGTCAGTACGTTGTCGGTCCACATTTCTTACAAATAGGCCTTTTTAAAGGAAGTACCTATTCGCATATAGTACCTATAGCTTTTTAATTGTAACTTTTCCTAAAATTGTTATTATTAATCCATGTTGTAGATTACATTAGTCGTAAATATTCTTATTTAACGTTTTATTATAACAAAGTGGAACACGTCATCCGATTTAATTTATAATTATATTTTCGTACAATTCAGTTTATCGTCCTAGCAACGGAACACCTCAAGGATATAGTTCAGTATTAATTTAACATTATCCGCAATATTCTGAGTTATCCTAAATTAAAGCTGTTTATGAAATCCACGAAAGTTTTAATATGTGATAGTCTTCATAGTTTATTTATTCTTTTTGATTTGTGCCTAAAATGAAATATAACATAATATTTACAGAATTAATGATAATAAAAATTGAATTCAAGTAAATTTTAGACAATTTGCATGAGCAGTACATTAAAAATGTATATATATTAATCATGCAATTCCAGTTATTAGATAGTAATAATCAAAATTCCAATAATACGCTCGATCCCGTCACATCAAACTCATTTAAATACAATATTTCTCAAAATCACTGACATCCCATTAAAGTTCAGCCGAATCAAATAATGAATAGGCCTCCCCAGGCCGGCCCTGTACCGGACGGCGCAGCCTGAAAAAAGTTTTTCACTAACTGAAGCAGTAATCCAGCCGGTATTAGTTTACTCGCTTCTACTCGTCAATGTGTGGGCAGTGGGCATGTGTGCGACGCTGCACAACTTTTTTACATAGACTGATCGAAAAACAGAGAGCACCGTTTTTCGGACATAAATAACTTCTTTGACAGTGATGTCATTCGAAAGTTTTTGATCAACCAGATAGAGTTTTATAGACTGTCTGAATTGTTTATTTTAGCTATCTAAAAATAACGACATTACTTCGAATCCGTGAATAATTTGGTATGTACTGCGGCTTTGTAATAAAATAATTTTATAGAAGTTTACTTTAAATCAATTAACGGTAGAAATTAAACTTTTTTATCGATTAACTTCATTCTATATGAAGCAAGAAGGGCACAATTTTGCTAGCGGTCTGATTCGCATGCCGTTAAGACGATGAATTAAATATCTATATTGGAGGCATAAATCTCGATTTATGTATGTTACATATAGGTACTCATATAGATAAAACATTTATTTCAGCACAAATTACACATAGGATCCCACAATACATGTAGTGTGCGCTCATTAATAAGGAATTAAAACTTGGATTTGTCCAAACTATACTTTATATATCTTACTGAGAAATAATATGCTTTTAGTTTTCGTTTTGAGGTATCTATATATGCATAGTAGGCAAATAAAAAAAAAACATATTTTATTTTACAAAATATAAAATAAACAAAATATTCGCATGTAAATTTGCGTCAACTCTGTACAATCATCGCTCTATAAACTGCAGTCTGCCTGCTCATTCTGGCATGCCCCTCGAAAGCCGGCCGCCGTCCACTCACACACACAGGCGCACGCCTCCCTTAATGCCTCCCTGTATCATTTACGGAGGTTCGCATCACTTTTAATAACCATTGTATTTGGCAACGATCGAAATGAGTGTTTGGAAAGGTCTGGAACTAATTTTTTTCTGGCAGTTTTACGCTCAACTCGTATTGAGTGCCATTCGCGATGGTCAGTAACGCGTGCTTGAAATATGCGAGGTTAATTTTGATTATAATTTTAGGCGGTAAATGTATAAAATAACTTTTCAATAAAGCGTACTGGACATTTATAAAAATCAACTGAGCTTTATATTTGGGTTTTTAATTAAGTTTTTGTATTTAATTAGGATAAAAGATTCTTTTAAAAAGCTTTTGTCAGAATGTTATTCGTGCGTGTTGTGGCAGGTGACAGATTTTTGACATTTATCTAATGACACTACAAGAATATGTGACCAAACATACTACACTTTTTAAAAAGGACGCTGTAGGTACTTTTCCTACATGGTTTCCAAAAATCATGAACGCACAATAATGTCTTTCGAAATTCTAAATTACCCTTTAGCACTTAAACTTTACTGTTACTTAATGAATACTTAAGGCAAAAATCTGCATTTTATTTCACGTCTGTTCGGAAAACATCGTTTTTTTTTTTATATATACACAGATATTCCTTGCATGTTCTTCATTAGACATTGAATCCAATAAATTACAATTCGCAATTAAATATAAAAATATAAATGATCGCTGAGTATTTGCCAACGGCGGGCGCGGCGTTTACCTAATTAGCTTATCTTAAACACAGAAAATATCAATTATTAAGCACAAGGAAAAATACTTTGAAATTTAATTGAATTAACAAACATATATAAAATTGAACAGCATAAGAAGTATTTGATATCGTTGCATTTAATTAGACGCTTATGTGGACTTGAAAATGTTTATTTTCATTAAACTCTATTTATATCTAGATAAAGAAATATAAACTGGCTTGTGAATTAAATGATTTCTACGATACATTACAGGGTCGTTTGTTCAATTCTTTTAATTCCTGGTATTATTATTGTGTGTTATCGAAAGCGAAAAAAAGAATGAAATCCTCATTTGAATATCTTTCCAAAATTAATTCTAGAGACAAAAAATCGTACCATTTTGAAATCTTTGGCGCATTGAGGTTCTGTCTTTCATTAACATACTCATTATATATTAAAAATCCTGTTATTTACGTGTTTCTTTCAAATTAAAGTTTGATATAACAAAGGTATTTCAAGTATTTCTAACGCCTTATCTAAATTCGAATCAGTTGATATCTATTAAAATATAAATGTTATGGATACACTTCACATCACTGCAAAATCAACCTGTATCTTTGTATCTGTATCTTATCTGTCTGTGTTTATGTGTGATATTTCATTGAAACTACTCCATCTGTATCTTAGTGTTTAGTTTTGTAACATGACACAAATCTTGTACCAGATACCTACCGGTTGAAAGCAAGGTTCTTACCCTCTTATCAGGTGGTGCCCGCATACAAAACTGAGATAAAGATTTGCGCACGCACACGACCCTCTGCCCTACATTACCGTTTTGCATAGAGAAATCCTAGTCGTTAAAACATTCTATTTACATTGTAATTACCTATTTTTGTTCACAAATATCTTAAACCGTTTTTGTGAATTATAAACACTCAGGCAGTAAATCTTGTGCTACGTTCGTACGGGGAAGTATGCAATATAGTATAGTATAGTACGAATCACTTTGTTACGGTTAGAACCAGTAAAATTACAGTGTGCCTGTAGGCATTATTAAGAATACCACCAATATGTCTTAATGTTTTGGGTGCAATACAATGCAACTTGGGTCTTCCCATAAATGTTGAAAAGACGTATCGTTTTTGTTATGGGCAGAGATTACCGCATTAGTTGGCCCAAATTGCTAGTACCTACCATAACTTAATTTAATAAAAAAAACTGCTCGTGATACACTGTCTTATTTTCTTAGCTAAGAGAGACGTTCTTCAAAAAGTTTGCAATTCAAGTTTCCAAAAACACGTTCTTAATATTTAAATTCAAGTCGAACAATGTATATTTCGCGCCAAGTAAGTCAACAATGAGAAGGGAAGAAGCTGAAAAAAACAATACAGTATGACCCCTCACGATGGTAACGTCTTAGCTACGCGTAGAGTTAAGAACTGGAAGACATGACTATTATTTTATATTTCTATAAATAATAACAAGTGACATAGAGAGGAAGTAATAGTTTAGCAGGCTGATTTGCTACGAAAATTCGTAGCAGCTGTAGATCCAGCTACAATAATCTTTTTTTGACTAGATTATAGTAGAGAATCGATTTTTACTAATAAACAACAGTTTTTTTATAATTTTGATTATCTAGATCTCTAGACATCTAGATATTGGTATACGTATACGGTTGATTATTAGTAAAAGGGAACTTATTTGATATCTAAACATTTTGATGTACAGTTTTCTAACAAAAATAAAATTAAGTAAGTTTATTTCGAAATATGCAGATTTACTAACTAAACTACTAGGCATTAATTTCAGACTAGTAATATTATACAAAATATGGTGACATGTTCATACCCGTCTTGTCTAACCCTATCTATATCTGCAGCATCGTTTAAGCGGAGTTCACACGGGAATCGAGCTTCTTGAGGGGGAATAAACCACAGCTAATAAGAATGCTGAGCCGATATTTCTTTACGACTGCCTCATGTTAGGGAGTTTAACTTGCTTCTTACTATTTGTTTCTTCAACGTTGCTACATGTAGTCTCGGCACGTTGCTGGTCACTGTAGTGTTTAAATTTGTAATAATTCTTTGTTTCAAAATGTTTTTTATGTATTTAGTTGAAGAAATTAACAGTTTTCAGTTTTTAACTGGTAACAAGTACTCTAACTATAAATTCTACTTGTAGGTTTCAATGTTCAAATTACGGTAAATTTCGTAGCAATCATAGATCTTGCTACTATCTATCTTTCACGTGAGCTACAGATTGATACCAAATTGGCACTTTAATTCAGGGTGAAAACGTGTTGAAAATTTCGAAAGTTAAGTGCACGAAAGGAACCTGATTCAGGTGCACTTTAATCATGCACAGTACTGGTTCGAGAGAATGACTCAGAGTAGTAAAATAAACTTGGTTCTAGGTTAAAGATTATGCATGCACTTCTGACTCAAATAGACACATTCGTTGAATTGATGCAAAATTCCTTCTTAGACTACATTCTTATTTCTTAGTATCTTCAACAGTCCTTTTGAAACCCGGATTGAATATAAACGTTTGCAAAAAACTATTAACAATACGCCAAGACGTTGCCAGGTAGACGCAAGATGTTCGTCGTCTTAAGAAAGGTCAACACTTGCTGCACAAATGTAAACTTTATCTTAAACGAATACATTTCAATTTCTTTAAAACAGACACGGCTACAGAAATCATCTATTCTCATATCAATAAATGCCCGTGGTCATCTTAATTTGAGACGTATAACTGCAGCCTTAAGAGTTGAATTTGTTGTATGAATTCGTTTGCCAAAATCCGTTAGGTCGTTAACAATGATATTGTTGAAAACAGCTGATTCTACAAAAACGTAGGTGAAATGTGTGAGATTGGTAAATGCGCGGAGAAAGGAATGAACTCTAGTAAATTCCTAAACGACATGATTCAAGTTCTAAGATTTTACAACATGGTATTCGTACGAGTATATATCATTTTAAATATTTATAATACCTAAATAAATTAGGCCACACTACGATTACCTATGGTAAAGGAATCGAAAACTATTATCAGTTCCAAAATCACACATATCGCAAGGTCTGTATTTACTACATGCATGATTCTCTTTGCTTGATACTTTCTTACAATTCCTATCAGTCCCCGACTCTGCGGTCAGTCGAGGCGCGAAATAACTTGTTTAAGAAAATAAGCATATACTATATATCCAAACATGTACCTACCTAAATTTAGCCTACTTAACAAATCACCTAGTTCTTTTCACTTTACTTCACCTGCCCGCATTTAATTTGCATAAAGCGTGAACTACTTACAAAATCTATTTAACAGCTGATTGTAATCATAACACCGTCTATGGAATACATTAACAGAAACTTCCTTTTAGTTTCTAATATGCAGGTACCTAACGTATCCATGCAATTTTTTTGCAAAAATATCTTAGATAAAGGCATTTACATAAACACGCTATTTGCTTAGTCAATAAAATTGCATCAACTCATTTTTCTAAATTAAAATTTGAAACCAAAAGTATTTCAAACATGAAAAAATATACAAGAAAATAACTACATACTGGAACATAAGCATACTTATAAAAGAATATACTAGAAATAATTATCAATCACGATTTTTTTTAAGATAATCGTTGAAACAAGGCAATGCAAAAAGTCAACAGGAGGGCGCGTCATCTCTCACGCTAGTCAAAAACCATCTAATTATATAGATACTTCATTTATTTATTCATTTATTAAAGGTGCGATCTCGCATCTAGTGCCAATTAAATAATAATAAAGCCACCGGTGTGAGAGAATAAAGTAACCCGCGAACGCTTAGTTTTCTCTACTGTCTCCACCAAAGCAAACAGCAAATGACACGAATCGAAATACACTTGACAAAATATTAATTAAAACAAAACACTTAATCAGAAAGCACTACCAAAAATAGAGACGAAAGAACAATCTCGCAATTTGGATTTTTATTTTCTCATTAAGAGTCACTTGAAAAAGCCAGCAATATAATCCGGTCGTCACTTGCAGGAACGTGAAAAACCGAATTAGCTCGTCTGAATGCCAACTCGTAAGTAATTAGCCTCGCGAGACTCTCGAAGCTCCCTCGTAAGCGAACCGAAGCGAAGATAGCGAAGCGATGCGACGCGACCGGTGAGCGAAAATGGCTAATCAAATCCTTTCCTGCTCTCGACGGCATTCGAGTACCTTTTTTATTTTCATTGTGCCCCGTGAAGTGTCACACTGGTAGGCGGATAGACTGTAGACATAGGACGTAATTCCGAATCGTTTTTTTACCGGGGAAAGTGAGAACATTTTTGCTAGACACACAGCCTTCAGTGTTCATCGCTGAAATATGACAGGCAGCAATCATTTCTCTCAAAAATCGTCCATGAAAAGTACATTCTTCTCTAATTTATGAAATAGCATCACAATTCAATGTATTTTCTTCTTTTTGCAGGGAATTCTACTATATTCAAATGGAGAAATACGCGCGACAAGCGATAAGTGAAGGTCTGAAAGCCGCTGAGGACCTGCACGTCGCCGGAGACTCGGAGCTGTACCGAGTACTCAACTTACACTACAACAGAAATAATCACATTGAGGTGAGCATGGTGAGACTTCACAAATGATTTTGTATAACAAAAACGCTAGAAATAAAGTATAAAAAATTTAAAGCCCTCTAGTTACTGAGTTCAAATGAAAACAGTAGCCTTCCTTTTACCGATGGATATAAAAAATATAAGTTATAGATTACATCGATTTTTTGTTATATTGTTGCGAAACGATCCGACGGCCCACCTGGTGTTAAGTGGTTACCTCTGCCCATAACAACCGATGCGACTTGGGTTCTCTCCTACTAGATGCGAGATTACCCAAGTCGCATCGTATGCGCCCGTAACTGTGAGACGTGAAGGTGGAATGTCTCATGTGCCTGTAATTTCGCCGGCAACCACACCTTTCGAACCGGAACACAGTAACGCGAATGCGTCACTGCTTGGCGGCAGAAATGGGCATGGTGGCAGTAATTCCCTAGACGAACTTGACGTGAGTTCTACTGCTCTTGAAAATGTGAAAAGCTAAGCTTATCAAAAAGCTTGATGAATATAATGGTCGTAGCAATATTCTACTAATTCCACAAAACAAATATTGGTGGACATTTCACACAGCGCCATCTAGTTCCAAACTAATCACAGCTTGGGACCAAGACAACTGATCGAATACTTATATAAATTTTTAATAGTATAGTTAACATTCAGTCACAGAACAAAAAACTGTTTTTCCCACAAATATCTGTTCTGGGTGGAAATCGAACCCAAGAGAGCGTAGAAGACAAAGTTACTACCAACTGAGCTGTGAGCCCATTCAAACAAAAAGAGACGAATAACATGATGCTTTATGTATTCCAGGTGCCACCAAACTTCAGATACGTGGTGGAGCAGACCCTACGAGAGTTCTTCCGCGCCATCCAAGGCGGGAAGGACGCAGAACAGAGCTGGAAGAAGTCCATCTACAAAGTGATCTCTCGGCTGGACGATCCTGTCCCGGAGTACTTCAAGTCACCCAACTTCCTCGAACAGTTGGAGTGAAAACATCGACGCAACGCACAACGTTTCGGCATAACTAAATTATTTAAAACATTGGACGATTCGTTTCGGACACCAAAATTTTACGACACTCGCATTTAGGCCTTCAGATTCAAAATTATTGATAAAAAAGTTTAAAGTAAATTATTAAACAAATTGAATTCGTACGTTGGACGTCGAGTGAGGCGGGGGCTCGCAGCCGCCGCGTCGCACACTCTACTAGGAAATTCATTAGGTTATAACGCGTAAGAGAAAATTTAAGTCACCTAGAATTTTATTTCTGCACATAATATATTTCGCTATATATATATTATATAATTATTATTATATTATTATTAAGTATTATCTCTAAATGGTTTTTATAGTTGTGTATATCGTAAAATCATTTATTGATTTATTATTTAAGGGAAAAAAAAACGATTAATATATTTAACTGCTTAAGTTTTGAACGTTTTGTTGTTTTTTTATTTTTTGTTTAATCCTCTGTTTCCTTATCCTTTGGAGCATGTTACCGTTGAGTTGTTCCCGTAGTGTTGAGGCTCGCCACGGCGGCCGAAAATTGTCAACCTTTACCTCGTCACACTTACTTATTTTAGGAGTAATTGATTATAGTTAACCATAGTCGTTAGTACAATAGAGCAGGGTTATTTTTCGATCCACACACAAATAATAATTAACAGATTATTTTTGTACAACAACCGGTTTTGTGTTCATACAGAGAAGTTTTTCAATAGAATAAGAAGACAGTCACAAAATTCGAAAACAATTACACATCTTCAGTTCCAGTTAAAGTGAACATCCTGGTTTGTATTCACAATATTTCGGCAGAGTTCGGATCGCGTGTTCAGTTTATGATTCCGGCGGCACCCGCCCGGATTAGGGTTAAGTTTATTTGTTAGATAAATACTTCAAAAAATTTTGCGTGGGCCTTTCAAGTAACCATCAGCGCGGGCGGAGCTACGCACCATACAAAGTCATTCCAATTTCAGTTAACTGACAGTTTAATTTGTTTAACACGGTAATTGCAGACAACAACAATAACAGTGATCGGTTTACTTTTCTGAAAATATGGATTTATTTGTTATTTACACTCTGGCCACAGTTTCGAAGTAATCTCACTGGTGTTGCCAGCTCCGCACGCGGGCGCTACGCGGCGATTCTCAACTACATAGACATTTCGATCACATCCAAACAGTACGCAATAGCATGGAAGGCGACAAATCAATAGACCAAAACCCTCAAAAATCAACTCCGAAAAATTGCAGTTCCTCTCATTTGGTATCCAGCAGCACACAAAGCACGGGGCCACCTCGTCCGATCAGAAGTGCCTTCGAATAATGTTGAATTTTTACATGAAAATAAATATGAAATTATTCAAAAAGGGCCCTCAATAGAATCAGCCGCCCGACCGAAGTCCCGCGCGGCGCCCGCGCATCCGCCGCCCATGCACACGCATCGCAGTTCCACATCAGAACTACAACAGTATACATACACTTACTATTAAATCATAGAAGGATAATTAGTTTCATTCGTAGTTGTACGTAGCGCGGCGACCCACGCTTGCTCCCCGCCCGGCGATACTGTAGTACTCGGAAGACGCGACGACGCTATAACGCGGGTAGTTTCACACGATCTGTAGTAATGGCGTCGGAGAGCAAGCTCGGGCTATATCGCATATCTTGATGTATTTGTTATAACATGTAGATGCCGGCCGTCGTCCTAGCCAAGCGGTAACACTTTCAGTTCCCATCCTCGGTTCTACAGAACAGACTAACAATAAGTTATGCTTCATATAGATATACTACGATAAGATAGATAGTTTGTACAGAGATGTATAGCCACGTGTACATAATACTATAACGATAGTTTTAATACAGAAGAAATGACTAAAACCTATCTTAGCGATAACATTATTTAATTAAGGAAACAATAGAACTGGAATATTGAGAATTGATTTGCGGAATTGTAAAAAAAATAATTATTCCATCCTGAGTTTGGATTCGAGACCGCGCGGGGCCGACGGCCGGCCTACCTATGCAAGTGTAAGCATTTTTTCATTTAATATTACGCGTTTGTTATCGTTTAATTTGTAACCATTTTAACTATTATGATAATTAAGGGGTATCTCAGTTTAGGATGGACCAGGCGTCGACTGGTGTGCTAAGTAGCAGGTTAGGAAAGTTAAAGAGAGATACGGAAGTTTTTAAGACATCGACACATACATACACGCAGCCTCCCCCTTCCCGTTACGATTACCGGTTTTTTGTTAGAAATTGACCCCGACGTTCTCTGGACGAGTGGAATTTCGATCTCGGACGCGATGAACTTGACCGTTGAGAAGTCCTGTCACCATCGGAGATTGAGGTTGGCTCGTTTCAGATAACGACCGATACCCGTCCACCAGCAACCTTTCACAGCAATAGCCCGGATTAAGTTTCTGCGATTCAGTCGGTTTGCAGGCACGAACGCAACGCAGTCGCCGCAGGGCTTATTCGAGATCGAGCATCGTGTTACGTTACTCTTATTCTGTTACATGTTGTTTGTTTCTCCATACCATAGGCGGTGGCGATTTAGAGCTAAGAAGATTATTCTGTACATAAGCTAATGTAGTCTTTGGCCTGAGACGAACACCACGAATTAAAAACGGAATTGATTATTCTAATCGGCCGCTTAGAGACGATAACTTAGTATTGTTAAGTAAAAGTAACGTTTAACTTCATCGTACATTCCTAAATTAATCTACTTTTTAGCTCTAAACTGGCAACCCATCGACTATTTATTACACGTATTTAGTAAGTATTGAATTCGTTATTCGGATCTCTTCATAGATTTCTTCATTATCTAATATTAGTGCAGGCTACACAACACATATTACAATAGAAATGTATTGATTTCCCATCAACAGTATTCAACCGACATGCCGTAATTTGCAGATACTTGGAGCCGTTTAATATTTTATACTTAATAATATTTTCTGGCGATATGTAAATTTTATGTATTTTGTCCGGATTTTTTACTTGAGTGACTCACTGTGCTACGCTACAAGACCACAATGGATATAATAAAATGCGATCGAGCCGATATTAAAATTTATTCGATGTATTGATTATAAGTTATCGGTTGACAATTTTTCGAAATTAATATTAAGACTCAATTTTAAAACATCGAAATTAATTAGTCCACAGTGATCATGGGGGCTATCCCACAGAAAAAGTACAAAATTCGGTGTTTAGAAAGCTCATGTTTGTATCTATTAATATGTATGTAGATTAAAAAAATTGCCCTTTTTTCGGCTAACTTCTCTTCTTATTACGTTGTGTCTAGTCTAGATGATAGTTTATTTCTGTTCCAAAAATGTACTCTAAAGATTTTGATTTAATAAGTTTTAATATTTTCGAATCCGTCTACGAAATCTTTGGATTAACAATTTAAATTAAAATAAAAATGTAATTATTTTTCAAAATTATTATAAAAGACAGTATGTATTTAGAATGTGTTTGGTTCAACGTTTGGGTATTATGGTTCCTAAATTTTCGAAATTGTAATAGACTCTATTATATGTAGCATTTCATTTTTGGAAATTAGATGACATTTAGGTGTACCAAATAGCTGTATCATCTTTTCTATATGAGAAAAATTCAAAATAAGAGAAATGCGGGAAATTAGTAAGTTATGAATAAGGTCATTCTTATTGTATACATAATATATATATATATATATATCAGATAATTTGGACAAAAATGAGCACGGAAACACTATTAGGATGTCTTGAAACAAAATACTGCCGATGCTTATCGATTATAATTAAGTATGATAAGCTGAACGCCTCTCTATGTTAGAATCATACAATTGTCGCCAAAGATGTATACTTTTCAAGCGTTGGTAAGTAATTGTTTTATTTGTAATAGAAACTTATCTAAAGGATCTATTACAATATCCTTGTGGTCTTCATTGGTAACAGCGATACACGTTCATTTTGTGTTATATTGTGTTGGTAAGAGAAATTGTTTGTATTGTGTTTTAGTGAGCCGCAGTCCAGTGGCGCACGTTTGGTATGATATATTTGTAAACTACAGCGAGCGGACGCGGATGCCGGTGATAAAAATTAGTGACAAAATTAAAAAAATCGAAATTATTTTAGTAAGTGGCGCGTGGATTTGTGTCCGCGGGCGTCGGCGCCGCGCGGACAGAACGTCGCGTGCGCAGTAATTTGACTAGTGTTTAGGCATCGTTTCGGTATCCTCGCATTTCGGCTAAGTGATAATGGCGCCGCGTCCGCTGGTTTTGATATATTTAGTACAAATTTCATGATGTTTAAGGTTACGAGGCTCAAAGCTTTTCTTTTGTGGCGGCCGCTCCGCCGCCCCGCCCGCGCCTACGATATAAATGAGTCGTGTATAAAATTTTATTCAAAAAAAATAAAGTATTTTTGTATCGAATATTTCTAAAGTCGGTGTAATGGTCAAAATTTCATAAATTATAGCGGTGACAAAATGGAAATTTAGGTGAATATAGAATGTCATGCGTTTTTTATATTTAATTTTAAGAATAGCGTTGGATATGAAACGTTTAGGCACATTAACCATTTGTAAATAAAAGTTAACCGGCGACTCCGGGGCGGCGGCGCGGCCCTCTTTTATATAGGTAAATTATATGATAACTCAAAAGATGTTTATATGGTTCTGGATGTAAAAAGATAAATTAAAAAACAATTTTAAGGTGAAAAGTTAAAATGTAAGCGATTCCCCGGTATTTGTCTTAGAATGGCTGCGACGACGGGTCACTATTGTAATCTGTGAGCCTCAACGAGTCATACCCTACACGACTAACCTAACCTAACTACGCATTAATTTTACGGTTATTAATAAAACAATACTTAATATACATTAATATAATATCACATTGTCATAATGCTTATAATTTACGAGCGTGTGTCTTTGTCCGTGAATGTTTAGGAACTAAACCACTGTTTGGTGTATTAGGCATAAAGTGGAGTTATTGTGGATTGAAGAAATTGTATCTAAATTAAGTCCCTCGGCCGTGGTCGTTGGATATTTGCAAATTGCGTTGGTATATAAAACATAATTGGCGGTTCTAAAAGTTGTTGATCAAAATTATTCAAAATTATCCGTTTTGGAATACTTACGGTGAAACATGAAATTGTATCTCTGGTATTGCATTGTCAGCGGGAGACTTGTTGCTATCGGTGAGGGATGTTTCTTCGTGGATATAACGAGTAATAAAGCTAAGCTTTTATTTGATTGTGGTCTTTTATTTTTAAAACCCTTAGATTTATCCTTTTTAGATAAATGTAAATAAAACATTCATTCAGAACATTCAGAACAAAACAGTACTAGAAAAAAAAATATAGGTATAGGATATACGATACGAACTCTATGTGATATTTTTCGGTTAAATAACCGTAATTTAGGGTCGTTCGGGGTAAAAGGAAGCACTTCTGCATTTTTCTTTGACATAAGTGGACCCATTATGATAATTGAAACATAATGTAACTATTCTATATTAGTTAGGTTTATCCACCCATATAATTTGGCTGGCCTCAGCTCAATTGGTAGTAATCCTGCCTTCTGCGCTGTAGGTCGTGGGTTCGATTCCCTCTTAGGATAAACATTTATGTGCCGAACATGGATGTTTTATCTGTGTCTGGGTTAATATGTATTATAAGTATGTATTTACAAAAAAAAATAAGTATTTTATCAATTGCCTGGTTCCCATGGTACAAGCTATGCTTAGCTTACTTTGGAGCTAGATGGCGCTGTGTGAAATGTCCACCTATATATCGTACAAAATATAATTAGGTTTATAATAGCTCGCCTATATTCTCTTAGTCTTAAGGACTAATTACTAATTCAAGTGCCATAAAAATTCAATTAACCAGGTCTTAATAATCAGCTCTTCTCGACTGCCACCGCTAAGGGGTAAGATTAAGGGGAGGAATTAGGGGTAATTCGAATATGTCTTCACTACAGGGGTTCGTTATCCATTTGGTTGGAAAACTTGAATATTTTAGCATTCTAATTGATTGGGTGATTGGTAATTAATGGTAATCTGTGGCACTTGATAGAAATTGCAAACAAAGTAGATGCTTGCTTGGTACATTCTTAAAAGCCTCAGGTAATGTATCTACTACTATGTAAATTTATATTTATAGTATATAATATATTTATATATATCTACGTAAAATTTATTGGTAAAAGCTATTGATACATACCTACAATTCTGGCAGTGGAACTTAACAATTCAGAGCTGTTAAGGGATAAAATAAATTTTTCTTTGTTTTTTGACTGGTCTCGCAGCTCAGTCGGTTAGTAACTCTGCCTTCTGGGCTGTAGGTATAAAATAAGGATATAGGTATACAGAAAGGTGAATGCAAGAATATTTACCATAGCGAATATAAGGCCATAAGGCGAATGACATTAGACATTAACATAGACATTAATTCCTTTCGTTTTATCTTCGGTGCCTTATTTTATGTTAAATATGTCCGTCAAATTAGGATATACGGAATCATGCACCAAAAGTTTAGGCAGAACCATTTCTTAAATTTCACCTATGTGTACCTATGAGTTTTACAATATCACCATATTTTATACTGGGTATGATAGTGGTTCCATTCTGTATTTTTTTATGTTTAATACCAAATATCTAGACTCAGCCCAGTTGGCAGTAACCCTGCCTTCTGCGCTGTCGGTCGTGGGTTCCATTCCCACCCAGGTCAAATATTTGTATGACGAATATAGATGATTGTTGTCAATATGTATTATATGTATAATATATATATATATATATATATATATATATATATATATACAGTAAGTTAGTTTACAGTAAGTTTATTTCAGAGTAAGATTATACCTACTATATTTAAGTGTTTTTATAACATTACCTACAGCAGTCAAATTTTCGTATATAGCCCGTTTCCAATTACTCAACTTAATTTTTAGTAAGACTATAGGTAATTATTATTAAAAGATATTTTTACATGCGATAGATAAATAGGTACATAATGATTTTCTTTAACTTTAGACACCTGGAACATTTTTTTTAATAGGCGATGAAAACGGAAATGAATATGGAAAAATTAACATATAATTAACCACAATAAGAGTTCAACATGTAATTCTTCCTGTAAATATCCTGATAAAAAGCCATTTCTCACATGTTTCCGGTGAGAATACTTCGCATTCTAAAAAGCGTCCTCTACCGGCTATATTATGAAACTCGTTATAAACGATGCCCTAACACGTGCGAAGTCGAACCCTTTGAACAAACTAGTTGCATTGTCCACATAATCCCAAAGATAGCGTTATATTAAATAATGAATTTACAGATTCCTAAGCTACGTAGCTGATGTCAATTTCAGAGGGAATTGCAAGATTTTAGATAGGTAAAATATAAGTTTCATCGCTGCAGCCACCGCGCAACAGCTCCTTTTAGATTCGCAGATCTTTTTATATACATGAAATTCTATATTCAAAGCTCAGAATACTACCTAATAGTGATCGAAAGGACTCTACTGGACATGGCCAAGTGACCATGGAAAATTCGTAGTAGCAATTATAGCGATTAGTATTTGATCAGCGTCGATCGTTGAAACTTGTAGTCCTAGCGATGCTATAGTCATACATACATAAAATCACGTGTATTTCCTGGAGGGGTAGGCAGAGAGCAGTATACCAGGGGCTACGATCCTGACCTAACTCACTTGCTTCATACAACACATTCTTCATGCATGCTCGTCAGTTTAGGGTATTCTTGACCTGGCCTTTTTATTTTCATATTATCTTACACGCAATCCATCGTTTCTTTGGCCTACCTCTACTTTTATATCCCTTCATATACTTTTGTTGTAGGTTGGTGGAACCATCTGATGACTGTATGCTTCACCCATTTCATACTTCCCAGAACGGTGAAGGAAAACATCTTAAAGAAACCGACACATCCTATAAACAAAATTCGAAGACACGCGTCATGTGCACGAAAGGAGCCACTTTAAGGCGCACTTTAATCCTTCCACCAACTGGTTTCGAGAGAGCTAATGATGACGGTAGTAATAATAATCATTACAAAAGACCTGAAATAATAAATTGATATGAATGTTTATTTCAAAATATTTATTATTAGCACTATATAAAAAAAGTATTCACAGCATTCACAGCATTTACAGTATACACAGCTCTACAATCTTTGTCCAAAGTCAGCCTATTAATAAAAAGCAAAGAATAATAATTACTGTCAATTTTGGAAAATTCCTATTAAAATTAACAGCCACCAGGACATTTTACATTACCTTTGTTTTCATAGACAGTCCAGTGTTACATTTAACACAAATAATGTGGCAAAAAAATGTTTCATAACTATTTGCAAAAACGATACTGACTTAATTGTGAATTTGCATTTAAAAGTGGCAATAAACTAGCAAAAACTATAGTATAAATTTACCTTTTGAGATATAATTGTAATTGTATTCTGTTTTAGTATTTTTATTTTTTTAACTTAGAGTACTTATTATTTAGTAAGAGATCATATTATGATCTCTTACTTAAATATTTACATAATTACCAAACAATAATGACTTCTTGTGTTGTTAAAAAAATGTTTATTATTTGTTGTTAAAACTTTGCAGGTGATGACAGAGATGATTTCTGAAACAAAGTGAAAGGTGTAATTGATTTATTTGCATTGTAATAATAGTAATGAAATGACAAAGTTGCAGTTAAAAGGAGGAGCAGCTTTTTCTTCAAACAGAAAAATTATCCATTGATATCCAATGTTCCATTGAATCCAATCCTATGATTTCCAGTTTTTTTTATATATTAAATATATATTAAAGCCAGTAGATGAGCTGTCGGGCACATAATGGAAAGTGGTCACCGTCGCTCATGGACATCTGCAATACCCAGAGGCAACGCTGATGCATTACTGGCCCTTAATTGATTTTCATACAAGCATATGTATTTTTTAATATAGTATTTATACTAGCTTTCATTTATGTTTAATTATATAGTTAGAGAAGCACAAACAATATCTTCCAGTACAACAGGAGGAGAAATATAGAAGTCTGGAGTTCTGGAGGAAACGTGGGATTAGAAAGCCTTTGATCAGTCAGAGTTGCCCTTTCCCTGAGTTTGGAAATATATGGTGCAGATAGCAACAGATTTGTAAATTACATATTTCTCACATTCACATTATGAGATTAAAATAGAAGCATTCCATATTCACACTTTGAATTGGATCATTAGTTTCAGTTCAAAAATCAGTTGCAATTCTGTTTTATTTTAATTTAATTTATTCAACCAAGTTTCGTTTTTTTTATCCTTCTGCTGTGACTAATGTGTAAACTTTCCTTTGCATACTTTATGTAATAATATAATATTTTATTAACAAAATATGAAAAGTTTTTTCAGTGAATCTGTGTTCACATCAGATGATAAATAGTCATAAATAGCTCCATAAAATATATATAACTCACCAGAACAGCACCTTGTGGCAAAGGCCTACTTAGCTCGGCTCTTTACGCCTGCAGTTCTCCCAGAGTGAACAGCATCAGCTTTATATGGGCTTTAGTCTCCGCAGATTTATTCTGCAACTCCTCAGCTTTCTTTTCAAATGCTTTTATTCTCATATCCAAGCTTTTACTTGCCTCTTCTAAAGACAGTTCCAAGAAATTATTCAGGCCAACATTCATGAGTAAGTGCGAAGTATCTGGCACCGAAGCCTCCATGAAAAAATTGCAGCCGACATTAACTTGAGTTTTGAAACCATTGGGATGTACAGTTTTGTCAGTAATAACTTTCAAAGTGTGCCTCTGCTGAGTCAGATCGTATAATTCCGCATTTATATGCGCCAAAGCCTGTTCTATAACACGCAAGTCTTCTTTGAGAACATTGTTAATGAAGAGTTCGTAATTTAGTATTGTTTGTTGCAGCTTTTCTTTCTGCATTGTTAAAAATTTTAGCAGTTAAAAAATATAATTATGAATGTCACAGGCATCACTGTCAAAATGACAGTAACATGGAGAGAGAGAGAGCCCTTTCCATAAAATCCTCATTGCATAAGTCATTATCGAAAAAAAAAAGGCGAGTGGTAGTTTCGCCTGCAGAATCGGATGAAACTTATTCATACATAGAATTACTGTGATTGAGGTGTTTTGTATTTCCACATGATTTTACTTAAACCGTACCTTAAGCTGATTTTAGATCTACCAATATCACACCAGATGAAATTATTTTTCAAAGTCGAGACTTATTATTTCAAAACTATTTTCAATGTAATACTGTGTAAAAATGAGCGCACCATTTTTAGGACCTGAAACTAGTCTGATGCGAAAACGTTCTGGCTAAGCCACGAGGGCAAATTGATGCAGGAGTAGCTCTGGCGTGAAGAAAATATTTATATATAAATCTACGTTTCATCAAATCAATATAAAAAAATATCAATAAAAATCAATATAATTTGATGAAAAGTAGTTATATTTTATCGAATTTCTTACTGTAGGTAGGCTAGAAATATGACAGAAATTAATAAACTTTTTGGTGACGAAAAGACTGATAAAACAAGCGAAGCCAGAAGAAAGAAAAAATAGCATTGCTCCAGATTGCGCTGTAGATATTACAGTCTACCTACACACGACCCCAGCAAGTCTGAAATCAGTCATTTGACGTTGTCCCGAAGATCATAAGCGAAGTTGGTAAGATTATTTGGCAGACCCCTGTTTTTTACAGCGATTTGTATTTATTTAAGTGCGGTAGGCCCTTTCGTTTATCGTATTATTTTAATAACTTCCCAAAGGACTTGAAGTCGGGAACTATGGTGCAACACACCAATCAAGTCTAATGTGACGTTCGCTTTCGCTTGTGACTGGTTTATAGGTAATGGTGACTGTGTGATGTCATTCTTCATTGCATTTATTCAATGCCTAAGTCCAGATAAGTATGTGTAAAAAACAGGGTAATCCTTTATCTTGGAGTTTGGCTGGTTTAACTACAAACTATTTTTTTTTAATTATTTTCCTATATGATTATGAATAAATAACTAAATAAGATTGATATACTATGGGTTGAACTCGGCCGGCCGCGCCGACGCGACGCCGCCCGCCCGCCCGGAACTTCCAAGGTATCACTACGCTATATATTATTATGATGAATTGAATGATTACGTTCTTGTGCTAAAGTTAGGACAGTGATTCGGTAGGTTAATCAAGTCAACATTACCCACCTTCGCAAGCGCCTGTCGACTTTGAGACGATACGACAAACGTCAAAGTCAAATTATTCTCCGTTGACGTTGACTTGCGCGCTGTGCATTTGAATTGTAGTAGGTAATTAATTAATCGATATTGTTCCTGTGACGAATGTGCTGAAATGTGCTCCATATTATTGTAGTGTAGTTCTAAAGTGGCCGTTTCTCATTAATCTTGGAGTTCATCAGGGAAAACTACCCTATCATTTAATTGAAGTTCTGCCTTTCAGTAATTTTTTACTAAAGCTACGCTACGAAGGACAGGGAGGGTCCTAAAATGCCGAACCAAGAAGTCGCGGAATCAATGAAACATTACGAGATGATACACTATCATCTCAAAGAAGATTTACGTCTGATACAGCAGCAAACGTTAGCACTTATGCTCAAAAACATGAATAAGGATATATCAGATCTGACCCCGCAGCAGATTATGAAGTACAAAAACCTGGAGGCACGGGCTAAGGAGCTCTACGTGAAGGCTAAGGCGAATTTGGATTCAATTCTTACAACTATTGGGGAGCCTCTGGATGAGTTGAATTGAGTTTGGGTAGAGAAACCAGTTATAATGGTGAGTGATGTTGTATTTCACAATTACGGCCCGCCATTGCCAATTGTCCGATTCAATAACACTTTCAGGGCTCTGTCCCACATTTTTGCGCCTCGGGTATGTTTAGTCAGGCGCGCACCGACACTTTTGATGCCATCTAGTGTAAACAGCTTCACTGCTGCACACTGGGGCATCTTTTTTTGAAGTGTGGGCAGAGCAATCACTTTGTATTGTGCCCGGCGCCTGATACATGAAGAATTCATAAAAAAACCTGTAATTTCATAGGCCCTTTTATATAAAACCATCAAGTAGTTCTAATCAGTGTTTTGTTGGTCATTACTGGTACTGTAATATTATGTTATTACCTACTAAAATTGTGTTGTAGCTAGCATAATTACACACACATGAGCTGTTCAATCTTCAAAGCCTTAGGCCTTCCCGTACTTAAGTGGGGGTGGATGCAAGTTGCGTTGCTTTTAAAAGTAGACAGTACTGTAAGGATTTAGGGACATTTTTTAGTTCCATTACATTCATGCCCACTTACAATAAATAATACCAATCCAACACCTTAGGGTGTTTTATGTTTGCCCTAGCTGGGGGTAGAATCAAGAACTCTGCTCTCGACTAGCAGCTGACTAAATTGCAAAATCATCAAATTAATGGGATTTTTTAAACAATATTGGTTGGTTGCGTGTGGATGACAGGATAAAGATCCTCAAGCCTTTCTTTGTTGACTGAACAGTGTGCATGATGGCCATTACATGAAGTTGATTGGTTTTTATGTGATGTTGGAGATGGAACGAGCTGACTATGTATACCGATGGATGCCTATAAATAGTTAGTGCAATAGAAAAGTGTATATGCAACATTATGGCACAGTTATTCATATCCCATGCCATGTCCTTCACTTCTATTACATTTTATGATTTCAGAACCAGCAGATGGCCTACCTGATGTTAAGCAGCAACCTCTGTCCATAACAAAAGCAATACAAATCGGGTCTTTTGTTTCATAGGTGTGGGAAGGTGCAAGAAGCATTGTACTGATTAAATAAGGTTTGAACTAAAGTTATTTCATAATTAGTTTTACCAAGTTTTTCTTTAAATGAGCCTTTTTCTCAAAAGTCTGGCATTTTGGCACCCTAGGGCATCTCTCCTTTTTGAAATGGCCACGCGCCACGCCCGTGTTTTCCGCCATTTTTATTGCATCTTATGTGAGTAGTTGCTTACCTGTGCATTGTTATTATTATTTTTATGATGATATGGATTGACATCTCCGTAATGGTGGGGATGAAAGCGCCTCGCGCATGCGTGGGTGTAACTTTCGTTCAATTCTTTGTTGTCTGGCAATATTGCAAATGTAAACTGTAACTATATAAAAACTAGATATGAGATGAATTACATTAAGTGTTGTTTGTAAGTGTACATGACTGGTGTTTCAATTCATAACAATTGGTCCAATACGACAAATCAATTTAAACCATTCCGATAATCAGTAATTTAAACATTATTTTTAGTAGCAGTAGAACTTATGCCAAAAAAATATCCGGGGATGCACCATATCTGCTGCCAAGCAGTACTGCATCCACATTACTGTGTACCTATCTGTACCGATTTGAAGAGTGTGGTTGCCCGTGAAATTACAGGCACATGAGACATTCCACCTTCACGTCTGAGTTATGTGCGCATTATAATGCGACTTGAGTATTGTCTTATCTAACTAGGGTAGGATCTGATTTATATTGCTCGTTAACGAGCAGAGGTTATCACTTAACACCAGGTGTCTGTCAGCTTGTTCCGTAACATTCTCACATAAAAAACACAATAACACATATCTGCCTAAACCACACATAATGGGTTTCTTAGATAGGGTAGTTTATCCTCCACTCCCCATGTTTCACTTTGTCTTTCATTTAATTTCAGGGAGGAGGGATGTTGTGGAGAGTCATAAACATTGTCAAGTTTCAACATTCCTAGACTGAAGTCATGTCACCGCTATTTGATTGGGCACATCAAAGCCGGTCCAAACTGTACCTTTTTCTGAGAGCAAAAGTAAGTATTTTTATTAAGTTTCATTGTGTCTGTAATCTGTCTTGTTTGTGGCCAATGGATAAATAAGTATGTATTATTAATTTGACATTACGTACCTAATATGTTTATATTTTTCTGTTATTATTATAAGAATGTTGCTCAATTTTAAGCTGATTTTGATATGAATAAATAAATACAGTCTTTACCCCCCTCCCCGCCCCTTACGAAAATTCATATCAGACACATTATTTAAAAAAATGTAGTGAGAGATTTTATTAATTTAAATTCTTTTTGATTTGGTATGAATATTTGAATAAAATCTTTACCCCTCCCCTGGAAATTCATGTCGGCACGTTATTGAAATAAACTAGTGAAAGATTTTATTAATTTAAATTCTTCTTTTTTCAGGGCTGAGAAGGGCAGTCGTTTGAAGTCAGAAAATGGAACCATTCATCCCATCGCAAAATACAAAATGTATCTCACTTCCTTTAGGTATAGTTTCAGCTGGAAGATCTCTCTGTCTTTCTAATCTCTAGTCATTTTCTTAATGTTGGAGACATTGGTTTAGAGTCTGGTTAATTATCTTAAACCGATACATGTATGGTTAGCTTTATCTCATTTTGGATATCAGTTTCGCTTCTCGTTCTTTTGTAATCTCTTGCTCTTACAAATTACAATGAGAAAGAGAAAGGTTTTGATGTAATGTGGGCGCCTTGTGAGTCAATTCAAACATCATAATATACTTAAAGGGATTTCATGTTCTCAGTATGTATGTTATTCTTTTATAGTTATTGGGTGAAAAAAATATTTTCAAAATAAGCTTTTATAATCAGAGCTTGGGTAACTAGGCTCATAGTGCTTTTAAGAAAAATCCAACGAGCCTACGATAAAATTATTCCGACATCTTGGGCTGTCCGCCATATTGGATTTAGAGTACCATCATTTTGTTTTCGTATTATTCTCAGCAAACCCTTTCATTTGATACACATGTAATGGGATTGCATACAAAATAAGTAGTCCGCCATCTTGTGTGGTCCGACATATTGGATTTAGAAGGACGTCACTTAGCTAACCATGCATTGTTATCCAAACTAAAAGTGATGCAAAATTTATACATTTATTAATTATATATTTATATAATTAGTTGCAAGATTAGACCCGAACAAACATACAAAGATTGCAACTTAAATAAACACTGAAATCCTTGTAAAATTGAATGTTATATCTCACATTGGCTCCAGTATTATGAATCATTGTTATACAAATATTCAAAAACTCAAATGCACAATGTATTTAGTAATAATCGATATAGTTCTTGTAACTGAGTTGCGCAAATCGAATGATGCAGAAGTACACGATTTCAACCGCAGTGAACACTGATGTGCCAATAATTATTCCGACGAACCCACCAATGTTACCTGCAACAAATATTATAATTAATCGTGTAGGGAAATATCTGTAGACTATGTTGGCTACACTGGCGATTTACTCGCAATTGACGATGTTGCGGTAAGAATAGTGTCAGATGGTAGCGCGCGTTTGTAGTGCTCATGGTCCGTTCACATGGGTTAGCGATCGAGCACACGCTGTCGCGCCTAAGCTAGTCACGCGCACTGTAATTATTTTGACTTTTGACTTCTAATGTTCTTCCCACAAAATCTTCGTTTCTTGTTAGATGTAATTCGAACCTTTTACTTCGCGACTTTTGCGAACTGTTACGTATGAAAACTCCAACAGTTGATTTGAATCTAACTGAATTGATAAAATTGAATATCTGAATGAAAAATTGAAATAATTGAACTAACTGAGTTTAATAGTTACGCACAGTTGCGTGAAAAAATATTTTAACAGTTTCATTCGAGTTCAGGTGAGATTTAAAATCATATTCAGTTTCAGTACAGAACGCTGTCAAATCGTCAGTGTGAGCCTTATTTATCCTCAAGTAATGGTACTTGTACACGATGCGAGCGACTGGAACGTGTAGAAGTGCGAGTTACTATTGCGGGTTAACGCTACATGCTCGTTTTTCTCTTAACCAATATCGTGTATGAGTGTCATTAGTTCAACTCTTTTGGTTTTTAAATCAAAATAACGAGAAAATATATGTAATCCAAGTACGATTACGAGGAATCATTCTCATTTGCGATGAAGTTTTTCGTTTGGCTGCGCGCGAAGTAATTATTCAGTGTAAATAAGAGATATTTCTAAGGTATTTCTGAGAAATAGATATATAGCACGCCAATAAACCTATAGATATATATATATATATATATATATATATCTAAAGGTTTATTTGGCGTGCTTTTATTAGCCTTAGCAATAGGCGGGCTCGCGTTATCAGTATTATTAACATGTAGGATTTAATCTTAAACACTTCTCGAAGTCCCGTGGTGATATCCTTATGTAATCTCTTTACTACGGGTTGAAGCAAGTTCTTTAGTATTAAGTGGGGAAGGAGTAGGAACTGAGATTTTTTGATTATATACAAATGTTGGGGTAAAATGAGGGAGAAATAAAGGCCATTCCACACCATTCCACCAACTCGACTCCATTGGACTCTTCGTTTCGTGTCACTTGGGTTTATATAACAGTTTTTTATGACCAGTGGACGAACGATTATTGATATACTATATGATTCAAAGTCAAAGTCAAAAACTTTATTTCCATAGAATTCATAAAGAAATGGCTTCGAACCTCCATGGGGAAGAACAGCAAGAAACCCCCTAAAGGAGGGATTAGTCAGGGCATGACTAATCATGCACTGACTTATATCCGAGTGATATTATATAGTATATATTTACACATCTATTTATCTATATTAGTGAAGACTTATCCATTTATTCTTTATAATTTTCAGTTTTCGATACAGGCTATATCTTAATTGTGAGAACCTCTAATTGGTTCTCTGTGTAATAAATAAAAAAATCCTTTACTTGAAAGCCCACTTTGCAATTTAACTTTGAGTTGAGTTGTTAAGGTGTATAATGGCCTTTATTATTAACGGTTAGTATAGATGGGTTACTATCTGATATAGTGAGGAGGTAATTCAGGGAGAGTCTGTGATTGTGGGTGATATAGGAAAAGCAAGGTCTATGTGAGCGTGGACAGCTAAGGCATGTACTCCAGTGTTATGAATCACTTTGATCTTGCGTCCGTTTCTACCGGACCGACTGAGGTATTCGAGTATCAGGGGTCTCTAGCGACCCCAGGGAGTAGGGCTCCGCGGTGTCCCCACGCACCGAACGGAATCAAAAGTCTTACTATATGATTGTAAGTGGTATGAACTTTTTTACTCTATTTGCCAAAGATACCGTGTATTCAGTAGTTAAGGAAAATTATTATTATTATTATTTTAGTTAAGGGAAGTCTTACTACTTACGAATGTAATACCGTCATAGTAATATTGTGGAAATTTTATAACGTTATTAATATTTCATATTTTCTACATAATTTCGCATTATTTCAATTCTGAAGACATTCTAAAATATAACATATTTTAGAACCTTTTAAGTTAGTGATAAACTTATATAATGTGTATTCTAGCCTCTGACCCAAAGGTTTATTTTTATTTCTCCTATTGAGAACATCCATAGTCTTTAAAACATATTCAAATATCTACATTGTTACTATCTTCATGATCATTTATCGTTAGGTGTCTGTCTTAATATACATTTACGTAAATATGATGTTTTAATATATTTCCCAAGCTAATTCGCCGCAACTTCTTGTCGTCTTTAGTCGCGTGCAATGCAACGACCCTGAAAATGAGTTTTTAATTGTGCGATTCGTCTTACAAACCTTCCATACTTTTTAATATTTTTATGCCATTGTCAAGTATTAGATGACTTAAAAAACTCAAATGTTTACTTACATGTTCCTAGTTGGAAAGTCTCTACTTTCCAGAGAGGCATAACTGTATTTTTTCTTCTCATTTTTTCAAGTAAAATGATTTGCTAGGGTAAAATTATAGGATAGGCCTCTAGGATGTAATTTATATTGGTGGCCATTTCACACAGCACCATCAAGCCCCAAAGTAAGCTAAGCATAGTATCATGGGACCAAACAACTGATATAATGCTGAAATACTTTTTTAAATACATAAGTACATAGGTATAATTCATATCTACACCCAGACACAGAACAAACACCTATTTATCCTGGGTGGGAATCGAACCCGTGACCTACAGCGCAGAAGGCAGGGATCCTACCAACTGAGTTATGAGGCCAGTCAAATATAGGATTCAACTTCACACGATCCGATATCGATGTCGGATAACGTGAAACCGCTCGTAGCCGAATCGTCCAACAAGTACTCACTGACAACCTGATACCAATAGGCCACAACGTCCAATCGCTCCAAATCTCCCCCAGGAGTAGCGTAGTAGATGCTCAGCACACATTTGTTAGTCATGTTTATTCCTTTCCTGAGAAATTGAAATCGATATTTCAGGCAGAAATGAGGAACGGCGTGGCCTAATTTAATTGTATTAGTGTGAAGCAGCACCTATTATTACTACTACTCTTAGAAACAGTGGTGAAAGGCTTTAAGTGCGCCTCAAAGAGGCTCTTTTCGTGTACTTGACACATGCCTTCGAATTTTTGAAATCCTACTACCTTTTCTAACCTATCCGACACTAAGGAAGACACAAGAAAACCCTAAAGGGGGGATTCTTTTGAACCGATTACGACATGCAGTACCGCCCTCTATAAAAGGGCAACAGTGTAAAATGGGGGCCCATGTTGCTCGCGTCCGTAGGTGTTAACCACACGTGTCCCCCGGGATTCAATTGGGATTCCAAGCAGAGATGCACTCGTGTTACTGTGTTCCGGTGGAAGGGAGTGAGTGCCGGTGAAATTGCAGGCGCATGAGACGTAACATCCCCGTCTCGGGGTGATGGACGCAACGCAATGTGACTTGAGTCTCGTACTTTGGTGGAGAGGACTTGAGTTGTATTGCTGTTGTCGGCGGCGGTTACCACTACCACAAAAAAAAACACTTACGCGAATCCATAGCTAAAATATTTGTCTATGGAGAAGACATTGATGGACGTCTTGTAGGACTTGGTGATGTGGCGGGTGTGCTCGCAGTCCGGCAGACACTCCGGGCAGTGGAGGGCGTCTTCTAACTCCACTAACTTCGAGTCCGGTAGATCAGAGGGGTGCAAGTGTGACAGCTTTTCTGTTAAATGCAATCTCGATGAGAGTAACAATGACTTACCTCACAGCTCGGTAGTAACCCTGCCTTCTGCGCTACAGCGCAACACCACCACACCACACCACTACCTACAGGTCGTAGGTTCGATTCCCATCCTGGATAAAGATTTGTGTGACGAACATAATTGTCTGTTCTGTCTGGGTGTTGATATGTATATGTATCTATTTACAAATGAAGTAGGTATGTATGTTATGAGATGTCTGGTTCCCATGATAAGCAATGCTTAGCTTATTTGGGGCTAGATGGCGCTGTGTACAATGCCCAGCAATATTTATTTATTGGTAACAGCAACTGGTCAAATGATTTTGGCTGGCCACGCAGCTGTTTGAAGTACTACTTACTACCTACCAGGTACTTTCACTGGCTCTCTTAAACCAGTGTGGTTGGAAAGTGTGCCTCGAAGAGGCTCCTTTCGTGCACTTGACATGTATTCCAGGAAATACCCGTAATCCACGTGTTCCATCGCCGTTTAGTTCTCAAAATTGTGGTATACACATAATTTTTAAGTGAAAAAACGCATTGGTGCACGTCTGGCTATGAACCAGCGACTTCCGGATTCAAGGTCTGCAAGGGCCACAGCGCTCTCACACTTACCTTTATACTTATTGAGGCATCGCAAGTCGCTCAACAAGCAAACAGATCCATCCTGCTTGCCAGTGGGCAGGAAGTAGGGGGTGCACTGACAGAGAGACAGCACAGAAAGGATCCGACATCGCACGATGCAAGCGCTGTATGAGTACAGGTCTCGATACTCGCCTCGCTTCTCATCTTGGAAGAGGCACTGCCTCTGAGGAGTTCAACAGTTATTATATAGAAACTTCAAAATACAACGCTTAAGGTATATTATAGTAACATTTTCAGTGAAAACAGCTTGAACTTAAACTAAGACATTTAAATATCTTGTAACATAGGAACTAGCGCCTACCCTCAAGTACAGCGAATTATTATTATAACTCATTGAGATGAGGCATTGTTCTATTGAGTTATGAACTAAAAACGTACAGTGGATTGTGGGTACTTCCGAACTTCGGCGGAAGCCGTTTGCTTGATTGACTTGAGCTCGATGAACTCTAATCTGTTGGGTTCCGCAAGCCGATGTACCACCCCGCCAGCGGTCGGGTCCGCGAAGTGGGTTGGGTCGAACAGTAGCACCTGCAAATGGTGGATGGATTCGGGCATCAGTTTGCTGAGTACATCTAGAAAGAAAGAAAGAAAGAAATACATTTATTTGACACGCCAATAAGAAAAGAAAAAAATGTGAGCCGTCACGGGACGCCTGGCAGATGTGAAACATCGACATTATTTTGTAAGAAACTAAGTACCCCATCACTAAGTATGTTTATGATTTGTCGTAACCTTGAACGGACCAATCAGCGCTCATGCCGTGGCGACGCGTCGCCAAGCCAGAAATCTGTTTTACGTGCGGCTATAGATGTTTCACATCAAAACATTTAACAAAGCACTTAATACACAAAACATACATAGGTACTGTTGTAATAATAATAATAATAGGTAGGTACATCTAAGAAGTAATTATGAGAACCTACCTAACTGCCTATTTACTACTATCTAAATACTACTAAAGTTTCTTTCGTAATTGGAGTGCTATTTAGTTCCACTTACGTTGGTACTTAGACACCATATCGAAGTAGCAGTCCGAGCACTTAGTCAAACAACTCATTACAAAATTCCGTTCGTGCCGAGTGCTACCTAAAACGTTTCAGTCTTTCAGCGAATCTGTTTTCTTTGTTCAGAGACATGACGAATGTCAACGCTAAGGTTTACTGCACACTGGTTACTAAGCTTCGGTGCTGCAGATTAATCTATACAAATAAATAAAATTGGAGTGTCTGTTTGTAATATTAAAATAAGAGCTTTTTACTAAGTGAGTATGGATGTATACACGGTATACTTATATACCAAAACATTTTTTTTTACAATTTTTGACTGTGTCTGTCTATATGGATGTATACACGGTACATAATTATACGTACCGTGTATACATCCATATGAACTTAGTAAAAAGCGGTTATTTTAATATTACAAACAGACACTCCAATTTTATTTATTTGTATAGATAATTAAAAGTAACGTCCATATTAAAAACGATTATTAGTTTTATTTTGATATAAATAGTCTGCTTTTTATGTTATTTTAGTTGTACGCACATATGCTTACGTTACAATTCAGATTTTCAATTGTTTTGTTATGTATTGTTTTTAGAATTAGGTATAATGTGTTTTGTGCGGATAAATAATTAAATCGAATAAATAAATAATCAGTTCGTGTGCAGTATTGTAGTGCTTCTGTCGCACGCTTGTCACCAGTGTAAGATCAGCCTAATCACTCACAAATAGCATTACATTAAAAGCTTTCGATGTATGATGCCGAAACACGCGAAAGAAAGATATTGTGAATTTATTGTACTTACTGAGTATAAAGAAATAATAAAGTTTTAACATTCCCCGTTAAAATGTTAATGATGTTTAGAAATATCCACTTTTAATCCAAGTATTCTTGTTTATTGCATACTTTGTAGGAAAGCTAAATTAAATTTTAACTAAGTTGGGTAGTAGGAATTTTAAACTTGTGTGATAAGGGAAAATACACCGATACATAAAAAAACAACAAATGTAGACAGCACACAGCACGCAGCACGCATCACGCAGCACGCAGAACGCAAGACGCAGCACGCTGCACACTAGACGCAGCACGCATTACGCAGCACGCAGCACGCAAGACGCAGCTCACTTCACGCAGCACGCAACACGCAGCACACAGCACGCACCACTCAGCACTCAGCACACAGCACACAGCACACACCACTCAGCACACAGCACATACACAGACACACACAGCACACACACAGACACACACATAACACAGCACACAGTACACAACACGCAGCACACAGCACACAGCACACAGCACAATTTATGGCTTACCTTCTTCTCTTATTTACGTTTTAACTTTCTTAGTTTTAAAAACTTATTTCGTTTTTATTTTCTGTGAGTGTAATGGTAAACGATATGTACACTTCTAATTGTCATATATTAGATAGAACTCTCTTTTTGTTATTTTGTTTATGTTTAATTGCTTAATGTAGGTATGTGATGTTTGTGGACAAACCTAATAAATAAATAAATGAATCTGTTAAACTTCAAAATGGGTATGTTCAACTCACATCAAATCCTTGAACGACGTTCAGAGGGTAGGCATAGTCGTGTAACATTGGGTCCAGTATTACGTTCAGTCCGTGCATAAATCCAGGTATAGTTTGCCGTTTAGCCTTCAACGATCTCTCTGGGCTGAAAAATAACAGAGGTATTAACATAAACATCTTCCTTCTGCGCCGTAGGTCGTGGGTTCGATTCCCACCTAGGACAAAACACTTGTGTGACGAACAAAGATCTTTTCTGTCTCTGGGATTAATATAAAAAAATGGTGGACATTTGACACAGTGACATCTAGCCCCAAAGTAAGCTAGGCATAGCTTGTACCATGGGAAGCAGACAACTGATATTATGCTTATATGCTTTTTTTTTGTAAATACGAGTACATATCATATCAACAAGAACAGAGAACAAACATCTGCGTTCCTCACACAAATGTTTGTCAGTTGTTTGACAAATGGTGAGAATCGAACCCGCGACTTACAGCGCCAAAGGCAAGATTACTACCAACTGAGCTATGAGGTCAATCAATGTATTTATTTATGTATGTATTTACAAAAAAGCAAATGTTTTCTGTCAATTGGCTGTTACCCATAATGCAAGCTGTGATTAATTGGGATTAGATGTATCTGTTTTTTTTTTGCAATTTAATAGATGTCAGAGTGTAACAACTTACAATCCCTCTTCATCATAATCCAAGATGTAGTTGAAGGCACAGCAGTGCCCCCTGGCGGTCCGTCGCGTAGTGAACATACTCGAACAGTCTACCGGTATCCCCTCCCAAGTGCATCTCAACAGCATCTCTGAACAGTCTGGTGAAAACTGGAAAAATATTAAGGTTGCCGGTTTGAAAGGTTTGGCTGCCGGTGAAATTACAGGCACATGAGACATCCCATCTTCACGTATCAGGGACTTGGGTCTTGTCTTGCCTAAGTAGAGGCGGACCCAATTCTTGTAGCTTGTTATTGGCAGAGATTACCACATGACACCAGGGCCGTCGGCTTGTTTCTTGACTTAATCAGATAAAAAAAAAATGAACGGAGTTGCATCAATCTTTTTTTCTACGGTAATCGTAGATATAGTCTTTAACTTTCTGGATTAAACAAAGAGAATAGGTTACCCGTTTCATAGCATCTATTATCCTTCGAGAATCGAAGTCACGTCTGTGGATATAAGCCTCTATACCCATGAACAGTGTATCGTCCCAGTTTTCCATGTAACTGAAATCTATCAGCCTGCCCATATTCACCAAATACTGCTCCAGCGCTTCAAGAGATGCGTTGCCGAGGGCTCTGTCTTTATATCTAAGAAAAATAATCACAAGGCGTTAGAGAAGTTACAGTTAAGTACACCAAAAAATTGTCATCCGTTGAAAAGGTACAATAGTTCGAGAGGGCCAGTGACACGATTAGTACCTAGTAGTAATAGTAGTTGTAGTTGTATTATGAAACTGAAAGCAAAACGAGCATACGAGTAGCTTATATCATGGGAACCAGACAACTGATATAATACTTATATACTTTTTTTGGATATACAATACATACAGATAATCATATATCACAGAACAAACATCTATGTTCGTCACACAATTTGTCCTAGGTGGGAATTGAACCCACGACCTACAGCGCAGAAGGCAGCGTTACAACCAACTGAGCTATGAGGCCAGTCAAATGTAATATAAAATATAAAAAACTTACAGCCCCGCAGCCGTGGCTTTCAGAGCCTTCAAACTGATCCTGTTGACATTGCATAGGGCTACGGCGGGGTAGTTGATGTTCGCTATAGAATATGTGGAGTACTGCGGCATGAGGATCAGAGGGTTGGCCAACGTGCTGAACCACGTGTAGAACAGGAAATACCACACCATGCTGCACATCGATACTAGCACCACGGCCCATACACACCTGTGGAGTGCCGCAGGGTATGTGGTAGGACCACTTTTGTTTATTGCATTTGTTGGGAAATTTTGTTTCAGTGGTTTCGGCACGTATACAGACGTAGGGCGCATAATTTATTACTTTTAGCATTTAAATTGACAAAGGTTATAGTCAGTTAGCAAAACAGTTGATGATTTTGACAACTAATTCTGGTTGTCGATATACACAGAAAACATGAACAAAAAACATTTTATATTTTTTTAGCCTTTATCTGTCTCCAGCGTCCCATCTAGCATACCATTTAGACGTAACAAACAAACAAACCCACTTTTGCGTGTAAAACACTAACTATTAACTATTAACTTTTGTTAATATTAGTTAGGCTATAACATATAACACCCAGACACAAAACAAAATGTTTGCCCTGGGTACCGAACAAATTGAGCAGTGAGTCCAGTCAAATTAAGGAAAAGAAGCAATTGAAGGTAATGCCTTAAAAAACATAAAAGGATTCGTCTGTACCTTCGTTGCCAACTAATGTTCCTTTCACAAATCTGCTTAACTCCCGCCACAGAGCAATTATTTACATATTCCTTTAGCATCTGAACGAAACTCCTGCGCAGGATCATCTCTATGGACATGGTCTGCCGTGGCTTGTACTGCCGCCTTCTGTACTCGACCCACCAAGGGGCTTTAATCTCCATTTCACTTTTCATCTGTAATAGTACAAAATATTATGACTGGTATTAGTTTATGTGAAAACTAATATTATTATAGTCTCTTAGCAGTATTGCACCAATTAAAAATACCGCTGATTCTACTTGCTTACCATGAAAATTACTCCGCAGACATATAAAAAAATTGATAAAAAATTGACGTGCAGTTTGTAGCAGTATGCAGTTTGATTTACGCTCAATTATAATTCAATAAATAAAAAAAAACTTTGAATATTGTATAACTGTTGTACAAAAAAAAAAAAAGATCTTAAACATATATGGTACAAGTTTTCTATGTTGAATGAAAAACTTGACCGTGTAGCTTGTTTATATTACATTTTCTTTTCTATTCCTCTGTTGTAACTAACTACAAATTAATAACTAAGCTTACACTACTGTGTCATTACTCTACAATTTAATATTTACAAGCAATCGCCATGGTTAAAGTAATTAAGCTAATTACATACCTATCTGATGTCTGTACAAGGTTATCACTAGGTATTGTTGTGGCTTACACGTGTTAATCGTTTTATTGATGTTTTAGGTTCAGTATAACATTGGTAATCTAATCCTCAGTTTTAATCTCCTAAAACTACTTACTAACTACTACCACTATCTCCTTAAATACTATTTACAACCAAAATGACTAAATAGATTTAGGGTTTCCCACTTTTTTAGACAGTGATAATGTAGGGGCTATCCGGATGTATCCATAACAACTTTAACCATTTTATAAGCGACGTTATTAAGCGACGAGCCTCACGAGTGTGTGTTTTATGCGTTATTTTATTTTTATTTATGTACTAGCTATGCCCCACGGTGTTACCCGTGGTGAATAAGTTTGTAGATACACATTTGATCGTAAGTTTGTACATAAGAAAACTGCATTTTTCAGGATCAAAAGTAGTCCATGTCTTTTAATTAAGTCATATGACTACTACAGTTATTTAAATAATAAAAGGAAATACACCATACATAATATGTAAAATAACATGACTATTGAAAGAATCACATTCGTCAAATACTAGATCCAGTGAACTCTAAATAAAGCATCGCATGTCCTAAACCAATTGAGTTTTAGAATAAATGTCAATACGTGAACTTAATTGTGCTTTTAATTAGTGCGGACGAGAACTATGAAAAGATATGATCGAATACTAATAATAGTGTTGCTACACCAAAAACCAGCGCTGCAGAAGTAAATGTTGAGGAATTGCTGAATTCGTTTTAATTGCAGTTATTGTTTTGTAACAAAGATTCATGATCTTTAATAAAAGAATAAAATTGCGTTTCTTATATATGATAACTACTATAATGAATTATTAAAGATCATAATTTTACTTTATAAATTGTAGTTTCAGGTTGTATTGAGTAATGTAAATAGTGAGTTGTAGTTGAGTAATATAATAATTGATGTTGTAATCACACCCAATCATACCCAATGCTATAGCCACCACGCTCTGAAAACGTTGAAGGAAAATATTATAGTAGCAGTAGCAGTAGCAGTAGCAACAGTAGCAGAGCAGCAGGTGGTATGTGGTAGTAGTATTAATAGTAGTAGTAGTAGTAGTGGTAGTAGTAGTGATAGGGGTAGTGGTAGCGGTAGCGGTAGCGGTAGTGGTAGCGGTAGCGGTAGTGGTAGCTGTAGTAGTAGTAGTGGTAGTGGTAGTAGGTATAGTTGTAGTAGTATTAGGTAGTAGCAGTTGTATGTAGGTAACAATTTTGGAGACTTATTTATTACACTTTCGGTCAGCCATCCAAATATTGACCTTTGTGAACAGTACTTCACCGTTTATATGAAGAATGGGCAAACTTCATGTCATCGAGTCAGTTCCCTTTTATGGTACCGCGATTAGCAAATAAAACAAGACCTCAATGGACACTTCGGTTTCGTTTTCTTGAACCTCGTCAATTTGTCAATATCAGAGCTCATATTTTTTGGTGATGCAATTTTTCGTTTTTCTTGCTGGACGGACCATGTTTCTGCAGATTTTTGAAGAACTTTTCGGCATAGTGATTGGTGGTCTGACCACATAGACCACATAATACACAGGCTTATCATTAGTGCCAGGACTATCAATGTAGCAGGGTTAAGTTTGATATCACCTGATGTTAAGAAACTATCTTGTCTATGGTTGCGCCATGCAACAATTGGATATGGAACTGGTTCTCAAAACTTTTCAGTTCATCAGGTGGCGATTTAGTTTCTGACTAGTATTCACTCTTTCATGGACCAAGCGATCAGTCAGAGCATTATTTATAATGCCATGGCAGTTAGAAAGAAGTCAGAAAGTTAGGTTTAAGCTGTGTCCATATGCTGAGGCGAGCGAGAGTAGCGTTCTTGCCGCGGCAGCGGCCGCCGACGCGCAGAGCAGGAAATACCAAACAGAAGATACAAGGCTGCCATTAATTTATTAATAATTAATTACCCCATATACTCACATACATTTATTTAACTCCTTTTCAATTGAAGGTATTAGGACTTATAGTGTCTGCTCTTTTGTCATAAATTTGGTTTAAAACTGTCTGGACATTATGAATAATGGCCTATCGCTTGGTCCATTATAGCTTTATCACCACGGCAAACAATTTCTTCATGTAGGGTCGTAAAATTAATAGTTAGTAGGGCATTTCATACCTGAAGGTACTTAGTTAATCATTTTTTTGCATATATTTTTAGAAGTACTAGAAAATCTACAAAGAGTATACTGCTTGGCGCGTGGTGATACTACTGAAAATAATAGGCCATCGAAGACTTTTTACTCCGGAACAAGTCACTGAGAATTTGCTAAAATTGTTCTATAATGGAAGCTACAAGTCAGTCGTAATCCTTTGAAGAGCACCGCTGCGAAATTGACGGTGCTTTATATACGATTGTTTTCGATGGTAATCGAATGATGAATCGGTGAGGTCCGATATAGTGTTGCCAGATAGAAAATACAAATAATCTGGAAATAATTTCCAAACTCACGACTTATAGTTCATCATTTATCGATATCCACTGCTGGGTGTACCATTCTTTCGAACTCCTTCTTCAGCGCCATACTTCAACTCATAGTTAGATCTTCTAATAAGTAGGTATATGAAAATCAAAGTTTGTTTCTATCATCAAACTCGTTCAGAGAACTAGTAAATAGTTATAGATTTGAAAAAATATATGTATCTCGTTCTCAATTATCTGATGGAACTAATATTATTAAATTTAGTATCGCTTTTCGAGAGTAAGACGGTGTTCCTACTATATGTAGGACTACTGTATTTGTAGTAAGACGAGTGTAATGATATCTATTAATCGGTATCCGGTACAAACTCTACTTACCGAGTGCATTAATTTGCCGCGTATATCCATACGTTGTATTTCCATCTGGCAACACACGTCCCACAATCAATTCAGTATCAGCAAAAACAGGTGTTTGTAAAATCTGGGTGGTTTTTGTTCCAAGCCGCTAAAGCTCTAGTGAATAAGAATCAACTTTACAAAATGTCAGAGGGGATAAATCATGAAAAAAATTTTTTTTGATGCATTTGCGGTCAACTGTATTATTTATCACACAGACTTCACGAAAGTTGAACCTACATAACATAGATTTCTATAAAAAAAAAACTTAGAAGGAAGTTACTGAATCAATATAATTTTTATAAATGTAGTAAATAAGATACCTCTTTAAATTTAAAAAAATATCGCATTTCTTCATTAGATTTCTTCATTCTTTTCTTCGTCTTCATTCTAGATGGCGCTGTGTGAAATGACCACCAATATTTATATAGGTATTTATTTATAAATCCAGGCGTGACCTACTTTGAATCTGGATTGAAAACCTTAATTTGTATGCTTCATAACTTCACCTTGTTATCTAGATTTATCGGAGAAACCGCTGTTGACACTAAGCGTTCTAATCAGTTCCTCCCAATATGGAGTGTGGTTGGTCTACGGCGTGTGAAAAGTGTGTCTTAATAGTGGAAATGTGGACATTAATCTGAAACTTAAGTGTTTTGTATTCATTTATTGAGGGGAGGCTGTTAGAGATACACATTTCTTACTTATGGTCTTACAGCTAGTTGGTATTAACTATGCCTTCTGAGCTGTAAGATCATGGGTTCGATTCCCACCCAGGACAAGCAATTGTGTGACAAGTTTGATGTTTGTTCTGTGTCTGGGGTTTAATATGTATTTATATATATGTATTTACAAAAAAAAACGTATATCAGTTGTCTAGTTCCCATAGTACAAGCTATGCTTAGTTTGGGGCTAGATCGCGATGTGTGAATTGTCCAACAATATTTATTTATTTATTTTTATTGACTATTTATCCTACTATTTATCTTTACTTTTTATCTTCAAAGTAGATTTCTCGTGATCACTTCTCTATTCAGCCATTGTTTATAGTATTGCAACAGTGCTGTACAATGCAGTTATAGTTGGTGAATTCTATTTTCTCACTGTCACTAACGTAGAATAATTAATAGGAAAGTATAGAAAACTCTTTTTTGTTCACGACATCAATAAGCAAGTTTAAGACGTAGTTTTCATTTTAATTAAAGGTTAGTTAAAAATGTATATCCAAATACATTTAATATTTATTGTTTAATATCTAATCTGATCCTGGAAGCTACCTCTCTCAACTCGAAAATCGGCCCTCATCACCTAAACTCTAAATTTTTCAAGCGGCTCACTTGTACAAGTCGAGATTTAAACCAGCGACCTCTGGATTGAAGCTCGGGGTCAGTACCACAGGGCCACCAAGCTCTCGAAAACCAATAATGGGACATATTATCGAGGTTAAAATATTTAAATCTTTTATTTCAGGAACCAGTATGGAATAATAATATAGTGTTATAACGAAAAAATTTCATCAAAGGGTTGGCACCAGACTTGTCTACTGACAAGTCTATGGTTTTGATGTGGGTCTCATTGTTACGGTCACATTATGACGTAACTTGGATCTTCCCATACCTATGTAGGGAAAGAATTCAGTCGTATTGCTTTTGTTACAGGCAGGTGGCAAGGGTTGCCACGTAACACCAGGTGGGGCCGTCTGCTCTTTCCGTAACTTATTCATACAAAAAAGCGAAATGTAAATAGACCATTCCAAGAAAATCGGTTGGAATAAGATTGTGCTGAGTAGTTTTTGCAATACATTCGTTTGAATGCTATTTGGAGTTTAGCGACCGTAGAAATTTGTATGAATTTTATTGACATATTTGAATAATATTTTTAGTAAGTTAAATCTATGGCAAATTAAAATTCATTCAAACAAATCAGCATCGTATGCTCTGTAACTCTGAGACTTGTAGGTGGAACGTCTCATGTGCCTGTAATTTCACTGGCAATCACACCTTTCAAATCTGCACACGATAATGCGAACGCGTTACTGCTTGGCGGCAGATATGGGCATAGTGGCAGAACTTCCCCGGACGAACTTGGCGTGAGATCTACTGCTCTTATAAGTATATTAAATATTGGTGGACATTCACACAATACCCAAACTAAGCATATCTTATGTATTAGCATATGGCCCACATGATGGTAAGTGGTAACTTAATGGAGGCCACCAACTGATTCTAAGCATGAACAAACATAGCTTATCTGAGGCAGTCCATTTCGTGTGGTGTTAATGAGGGAATCAGAATATAAAACCTGAGAAATTCAAGGGGTGGATGGGAGGGATAGAAATGTACTTTTAATTACAAGCTATGCTTTCTTTTTAAGTTAAATTTGCGTATACAGGTGCTTAAAATTATGTGTTAATATATTGTACGTATGTTAATTTTAAGATACTATATTTTTGGTACTATATTGACTGACCTCATAGCTCAGTTGGTATTAACCCTGCCTTCTCCGCTGTAGGTCGTGGGTTCGATTCCCACCCAAGGCAAACAATAGTGTTCATAGATGTTTGTTCTGTGTCTGAGTGTTAGCTTACTTTGGGGCGAGATGGCGCGGTGTGAAATGTCCACCAATATTATATTATGTTGGTGCTCATTAACAAATAAATAAACATAAATAAATAGTGAAGAAGCCGTAATACTTAGTAACTGGTGCTTATTTGCAGAACTTAAGCCAAATTCATCTGGGGAAGTACTGCCACCATACCTATTTTTGCCGCAAAGCAGTAATACATTTGCGTTACTGTATTCTGGTTTGAGAGGTGAGGTTCCCGGTGAAATAACAGGCACATGAGACATTCCACCTTCAGTCTCAGAGTTACGGGCGCATACGATGTGACTTGGGTCTTATTGTAACTAATTGTTATATGCAGAGGTTAAACACTTAAGACCGGTGGGCCATCTGCTTGTTCCGTAATTTAATCAACATAACTTAAAGAAATAAAAAAAATAGTAGAAGCAAACTTCATTAGGCTCTCATTACGCCATTCAGAAAACTGGTAAAGTATGACTTTTAGTCTCTAGGGCACGGCGTTTTTCTCAAGATGTTTTCCTTCATAATTTTGCTAATATCAATGAGATATTAAACTTATTGACATAGTGATAGAGCTCATTTCATATTGCAGCTTCGCATAGCTAGACGCGGCTGCACTCACGCAATGCGGACATTTGTTGCTGTGCATCGCTACCGATAGGAATTTGGACACTTTATTAAAATACTCATTTATTATTGGAAATATATTATTATGCCAATAATATTATAATATAATAATATTGGAAAATAACGACGAAGTTAGTAAACATACAATGTATGAATACTGATCGTACACATAGTACCTACAGATTACCAAGGAAGATATATTTTTTCTGAGTTTATTTGTAATTTATACTATTTAATTATGTATACGTTTGTAGATTTTATGGTAATTTAGTTAATAATAAATTTAGTACTGGCGCATGGCGGTCGAAATCATAGTCAGACTAAATGGAAATGATTTATTGTAAGTTTACTTCAGTTATATGTGAGAAAAATATGGCGACGAGGCACACCACTTATCTCTACGATCTCATGATGCCGTGTCTATGGAGGGAAGAGAAAATTAAATTAAATTTGTAATTTAAACATAGTAGATACAACAGCTTTTAGGTAATGTTTCTAGAAAGCTCCCTCGAGGTCGATTGTTCCACAATAGAAAAAAAATATGTCTGGTAATAAATATTGTACTTATTAAAATATGCAAATGTTTGTAATTTAATTATAATCACGACAGCAGTGGTGGATTAATTGTGATTAATTTTTAATGAGGGCTAGGTCCCTAGGTCTGGCGGTCGGTGACGTGCCGAGGTAATTACATCGGTGCATTGGAAACATATTTATTCTTATGTTATGGTACTCATATGTAAGGTGTAATGTTTCATTCTGTGTTATATCTATCACATATATATGTAAGTACATTATATCTATAACACCTTCCATATATCTATCAAGCTGCAGTGTTTTGGATGTGATTTATTTAGGTTTACTAAAGGATATGATTAAAAAGAACATCTGTCTGAGGTATTGTACCGTGAGAGCCCTCCAGTGAGTATTTAATTAAATCAAGGTGCTCGTTTCGAACATATATGGACGAAGAAAAAACAATTCTTTATTTTTTTGTGGCAAGGTAGAGCGGTGAAATTATGGCAGTTTACAGGGCTCTGAAAATTTCTTTAAAAAATTAAATATAATCAAGTGTCTGATGATCAGAATGAGATTATAACACATATGACCAGCACGTGATACAAGTCGCGTGACGCGCAATGCAATTGCATTTGCACAGCAACAAATGCATCGCGGGCGGGTCGGGGTGGGGTGGGGAGCGGGTCGGGGCGGGCGCGACGGCGGGGCCGGGGGCCGGCCGGCAGTGGCATCGAGACCGCGCGTCGGTCCGCGCGTACCGCAAGCAACCGCGACGACGGCCGACCGCGACGACATGGTGTCGGTGGGTGCGTGGAGGCGCCGCGTCACCGACGACTGCGACGAGCGCTCCGAGCCGGGCGCCTCCAGCTCGGGCGTGCCGCGCGCGCCGCCCAACTGCGCGCGCTGCCGGAACCACCGGCTGAAGGTCGAGCTGAAAGGCCACAAGCGGTACTGCAAATACCGCTACTGTACATGCGAGAAGTGCCGGCTGACGGCGGACCGGCAGCGGGTGATGGCGCTGCAGACGGCGCTGCGGCGTGCGCAGGCGCAGGACGAGGCGCGCGCGCGGCAGCACGAGGCGGGCGCGCCCGCGCCGGGGGTGGAGCTCGAGCGGCCGGAGCCGCCGGTGGTGAAGGCGCCGCGGAGTCCGCCGGTGCCGCCGCCGCGCTCCCTCGGCTCGCCGAGCCTCGACTCGGTGCCGGAGTCCCCGGGCGCGGGACTCTCGCCCGGCGTGTACGCGCCGCCGCCGCACACCGCGCCGCCGCCGCCGCTCACTATGCCGCCGCTGCTGCCGCCGCAACAACCCGGTAAGTACAATACAACATTTGATAGGTCTGAGGTGAAAAAATTCCGCTTGGTTCCCCTAAATCTGAATTTGCGTGGTGTGATCGAGGCCCGTGCAAATTTCGAGGCTTCCAAAATGTGTCCGGTTCGAATCGTGCTCACGCTCCTGTAGAATTCCGTCAGCCCGCGCCGCGCCGGTGGCGATCCAATTTCCCTAATAGTGTTCACTTAATATAGGCGCATAATAACGTTCATTGATATTATGTTTCTCACTCGAGATTGCATCGCTTTGCATATTTAGATTGATGCTCATTTGAAATGTTGATGTGTGGATCAGCTGGCATAGGATAGTATACAACACTTCAGTATTCAGGGTCATACGGTCATATCCAGGCAAAATACAGGAAGTATTTTGTCCCAGAAAATGTTGTTCTTTGAACTGAAAATTGTATTCCAAATTTTGTAAACTACTACATTAAATGAGACTTTAAATTACGAAGTAGATAGATATAGATTCTAATACTAAAATATTTGCGCTGAATTACAATTATTCATGCGTTTAAAGTCAACAGTAAATATAGGACATACATAGGACTGTCCTTTCTTTACAATAATGCCCCGAATTGATCATAATAAGGTACAGTGGTAAAGTCAGTTACAAAGATGCAGTATTGAAAGAGCAATTTGCTGAGACAGGATGTCTGCGATAATTAGGCCTAAGCACGCCAAAGGTAAAAGGAAAAAAAGGTAAAAGTGAAATGCGCGTAAAAGACGTCGAATACTTACAATTTCGCATTTATTTTTCTGTCAGATTTTAACTGAATTATTCGTATAGTACGAGATTTATTCACTCACCCTGAAGCATTGTCATAAATGCTGTGATATTTCTAAAAATGCATATTATTTTTATTATAATTACGAATACCTCAAACTGCGTTGGTATACATTTTAACTAACTCCTTTGAACACCTTGCCATGAAATGTTGCTACAAAATCAACAATATTTGTTATCTTAAATATTCACACAAGCTAATGAATAAGCGTTGACCACAGTATTTTAATTGAGATAAAAAGTGCAAAGCGAAAAAACAGCTCTTATCTTCCGCGTCTATACGTATATCCGAACTACAAAATGTAGATGCAAATCAATTGACGTATGAATTTGTTGAAAAGAAATAAAAAACAATGTAAGATTTTTAAGAATTTAAGAATTTGAGTTAAAACATTAACGCTACATTCACTCTGAATACAGGAGATAATCGGCCAAATAATATGAAATTAGTTGGTCAATTGTTATCCTATTGGGAAGGTAATATTATGAGTTAGATTAAAGTGACCTCATGGTGCATTTTTATCCTTCCGACAGCTCAGGCAATTTTTGAATTTTTGTTTCTATTACTTAGGTACATATAACTTCAACAACATTTAAGATATTTTTTCACTTTTTATTTCGATAAGCTTCAATAATTCAGTTCATGCTGCAATCGGCAACGTTAAAATCAATTTTAAGTTAAATTTTTAGCTAAAATACTATGGAAATATGATAATAATATTTGATACCAATGCTTCAACGCATGAACTCACTGATGTAGGCCTTTTAATTTCGCAACAAAGAGGTTTTTTTTAATCGCATAAAATTCAGTTAAAAGAAAAGGAGGCTTTGTACTGGATATTTATGCAAACGCTCTTTGTGAACGAGCTTCCGAGTTTACGGCATTCAGGTTCGCTCTACTTTATTTAGCTTTTTTTTTAAAGCTGACAATGATAACTGGAATCTTTATCCAAATGACAGGTAAAATTTGACAGTGACTTTCGAATGATAACAAAATGACATGAGTTTTATCTGTAAAACCGAATACGGCAGAAACGTAAATCGTTTTAAAGTTCTAGCCTTCTCGATAGGCGCGAGTAATTGTAAAGTTATTTTCGATGTTAGTATATGCCCATAACATACCCTAATAACATTATTAGCAGGGATGTAAGGCATGCAAGTTAGTGACGAAGTGATGAATTTTTTCAATGGATGGCAGCTAAAGTAAAATGTATGAGGGTTGACATGAATATAGGGGAGTGAATAATGCGGTAGGAATGAAAGGATAGAAAGGAAGACTGAAGAAAAAAGGTACAGCGATGGCGTATTGTGCGATGTGTGATGCCGATCGATCTAGAAGATATCTTAAGACTAACTTTTTATTTACCTAACGGTAATTTTACATTGTATTTTTTGAACTGTAATTTTTCTGTTTTAAGAAATACTTAGTATCACACTTGATCATCTCTACTCAATCTTGTAAACGTATTATTTCTTCTAATTATTTATATATAATAAATAAATTTGTAGTTTTCTTTTTCTAAACATGCTTTTATTAAATACGGTCGAGGATTAAGATTAGTAAAATACTATGGTATATTCAACATAATATATATATGGCAGATTTATGTCGTTGTATGAGAGGTAATATTTGATACACTATAAAATACTTACTCGTACCTAAGCTCGAAATATAAATGAAAACTTATTAACTTGCTTATTTTTGTTCATTTTTTGTTCTGGCTGATATGGAATTAGTTTTAAACCTAACCCTTACACAATACGTAAACGCCGTATCACATTAAAAAAACATCCAGTAATTTGTTTAGAACGCTTTTTTTTGTCTTTAATTTACAGATGAGAAGTACCACATAAACAAAAGTGCATGCTGTGAAAAGAGTTATAGTAGCCTGACAAATATTTTCATGAAACAAGATTCATTTTAATATGAAACTTGGTTATAAAAATATAATCGCTTGTTCCTGAGGTAGAAAAATCTGAGAGTAACTTGTAATATACAAGTAACATGTAATGTCAGCATCCAACGAACCGCTAATAACCGCTCCTGTCAAATCACAAAATGGTTCTTTGACTAAGAGACTGTTAGTTTTCAGTGAAGGAAATCATCAGGACTGTGCTCAACGATTGAGATTTGATCATAGGGAGTGTCACCAGATACGGAGTCATATATTTCGCGCTATTTTATTTACACGTAACCTTTTGGTTCAATTATGAACATTGAACCAACATAGATTAGATAATTCATGTTTGTCTCTAGCTTCGCTTCTGTTTATCTTAACGCATATAAATGCTGCAAAATAACTAAGAACAGTTAAATAAATATCCTTATTGGACAACTTGAAACATAAATATAACACTAAACGGACAATTATTGTCACTTAGATATGACGATTTATTAAAGTCCCATTAATAAGTAAAAATATGGTTAACATTATTATCGTCTTCCCGCTGTTTAAGTATCTATAATAACCATTTTTGTAAATGTTTTAACATTACTCTACCAATAACGCATGTTTCTATTCATTGCCGTCTATTTTATATACAGGTTTGTTTTACAATTATTATGTCATTAAATGGAAGCTTAATAAGGTTTTAATGGAAAATATATGTTTCAGTGCAGCAGTCGTAAACAAAATACTAAAATAATAAAATGTTTCGTGCTGTAAAATAATATAATAATAAATAAATATGTACAGGTATTACTGCTACTATGTAATAATGTAATTGTACGTAATGTGTTTTCAGTGGCAAATAAATTAATGTCTATGTCTATGTCTGTCTTTAACACAATAAACTAGTCTGAGAATAAAATATATGTCAAAGAAAATTATTTTATGTCTAATAACTTTATTACTTTATTTACTTTATTACTATTATAAATGCGAAAGTTTGGATGGATGTCAATGTCAAAGTCAAAAACTTTATTTCCATAGAATTCATAAAGAAATGGCTTGGAAACGGATGGATAAAATTTGGCACAGGTATAGATTGATGTTA